>OY282589.1:18460374-19060374 GCA_958298965.1 Chrysolina haemoptera | reverse complement strand
TACCCTAAATACATATCACTTCAAACTACTTAAGCATAAATAACATCTTGATTGTGGGGGTGGTGGACCATCTACATGTTTCTCCCACTCAGGTCGATTATAATGGATGCAAGGTAGCTGAACTCGTAATTCAAACTTGTTTCTATACTCATCTGGTAGTTTGTACTATGCTGAAAGAAGTTCGCAAGGCCTAGCTTTTCGAATTAAATAACGTAGAGGAATTTGCCGCAGTTCTTCTTCAGTGAACTCGTATAAGAGTTTGAGGTGCTTCTCATGTTTGGTTATAAGATCAATTATGCAGTGAACACCATCCATATTTTCTGAAATATTTCCACCAATGAAGAAAGAAGGATCACTGAGGAGCACACAGCTATGTAGTGAATCAAACAGTGAACTGTCATAGACTCTGAGTCATCTTTTATATTAGCTAATGGTGGGGAGGGATATAGCTCGATTATGTCTGTTTGTTCAGTGGAATTATGCTTTCTTATTAATAAGTTATACTTTGTACTATTGGTGGGTACTGAAGTTTTGACGGTTCGTACATTATTAATTTCAAGTGGTATCATTTTCATCCACTTAGATGGCCAAGTTTCATTCCACGTACCATTGCTATCGAAGCAAAGGAAAATTTCTCCAACATCATTCGCTTGGTGTATGAGTAGAACACCATGCCAAATAGCTTGTAAAATTATTATATTTGTGAACATGTTGAATGGTTCACATGAACCAAAGTTGGAAATCCATTCATTATAGTGATAAATGAGAAAGGCAGGATGGAAGGGGAAAAGAAAGCATAATTATCCGACAATCATTTATTTATCAGTATATAGGTATATAATTAATCCCTCTCAGTGTCGGATCCCTTGCATAACCTGCTCTTCTGTGAGTTCTATGTTCCTGGGTGGGCATCTGACTAAACCCTTTTTTCCCCTAGTTGACTATGATGGAGCCTTTCCTGCCTTCTGAACTTTCTCTTCTCCGTCCTACTTGCGCCAATGGGTGGGCACCTGACGATATCCCTGTTCAACTTAGGTATGTAGCTGGTGTAGTTATCCTCATTCCAGCTTTCCACCTCATTGTTGTCCCCAACTTGTTGGTTCCTTTTCGCCTCCAGTCTGCTGTGACGGAGCCTCTCCACCCTTGTAAATCTGCTTTTCTCCGTCCCACTTGCGCCAATGGGTGGTCACCTGACGATATCCCTGTTCAAGTCAGGTATGTAGCTGGTGCAGTTGTCCTCATTCCAGCTTTCCACTTCATTGGCGTCTCCAACTTGTTGGTTTCTTTCCGCCTCCAGCCTGCTGTGACGGAGGTATGTAGCTGGTGCAGTTGTCCTCATTCCAGCTTTCCACTTCATTGGCGTCTTCAACTTGTTGGTTTCTTTCCGCCTCCAGCCTGCTGTGACGGAGCCTCTCCTCCCTTGTGAATCTGCTTTTCTCCACCCTACTTGCGCCAATGGGTGGGCACGTGACAATATCCCTGCTCAACAAGTCAGGTCGTCTATTAATCTGGTATAAATTATTAGCGGCCTGCTATCCAAACAGAATGAACAAAATCCGATTCTGAGTTTTGGTTGACTGGACCAATAATTACTTGGTAAAAATCGAATAACTTTTCTTCTACACACACAACACAAACGTCTTTCACTTACTGAAAGATTTCTGGAATATGTTGACATACTTTTACTAGCTGTAATGCTGTTTCATTCTTCATATATCCAAAACTTATAAGTGGAAAGGGGAATACATAATAAGCATATCTAAATTCAATATGAGTGGGGAAAACTCAATCGGCATATTCCAGAAAACATATACTGCTGACTCCCTAACCTTGAGAGAAGCCATTGAACCTGTCACATATTTCTTTCATACTAACTTCGCAAAAGCAAACAGCAACAGCGAATTCCAGGAAACAACTCATTCACACGTGTACTCATTAACCTTGGAAGATACCGAGTCATCAGTAAGGTGAGCATCTAGATGTAGAAGTTCCGAGTAAGCAGGTCATCGGTATTTGTCGACGCAGGGTTACTAATACCCCAAACGGAATTTCCACACTTTTGTATGAATAATCTGAAGATATTGCTTTTTCGTATGATTAATCTATCATCCATTGAGGTTTTGAATCCGACTGCGATGAAATTATTTGTGATACAGAAGAAGTCGATGATAAAATGGAAGGTATCCATATTATTGAAAGTATGGAATTCGTGAAAATAAGTGTACACCAAAGTATGTGTATTACAGAACACTACTTTACCACCATCTTGGAAAAAGACAGAAAAATGTGCATTGTGTGTTTTTACGACTTTGCGGCAGAGGCGAATTCGTACGTAGAATTTCAAACCACTACTCTGAAACAGTGGATAGTATCTCCTGCCATGACTGTGGAAGACCATTAGGCGCAGTGTGTCTAACAAGATTCTGCCTGGTGTGTAATAATTGTGATTTAAAATTTCCTCAATAAATTTTTTAAAACATATGATCTGAATTACTTGATTATATACTCCAGTATCAAAATTATAAACAGATATAAATTTTGCTGTACCCCAAAACTTTCCTTTCTAAATTTATTATTATTTTTCGAATCAATTAGAATTATATTCTTCTCTAGTTATTCAATTGTTACAGAATAAAAAATAAATTCAATACAGTACTGCTATATACCTGATATACTTCATATCAGTTCAACCAAATGATTCTTGATGTCGCTTCCTGTGCTATATGTCTGTATTATTCGTACTACGAATTTTACAGACTGTCAAACCGAACTAAAATTATTTTTTTCAAGTAAATAGTTTTGAAGTTTTGTGTAGTTGTGTAGAAAACAGTGTCTTTTGTTTGAAGATCTACAAAAATTTACTCGTATTCAGAAAGGACTTTTTTAAAAATATTTGCAAATTTCTGCATACAAAGTAAAATTTACGCTGCTGTTTTATCAGTGATATTCTTCAAACGAAAAATTTAGGTAGTTTAAGTAATAGTTTTATGAAAAAAGAAAAATGGTTAAGTGTCCACAAGTTATTTGGAAGCAATTGAATTGAGTGTTGTTTTAATCAATAATAGCTAGTGTTTTTTGATGTGGAATGTGAGTGCTCAGTTTTTTATGACTATTGATAGAATAACTTATAATTCTGGTGAGTTTATATTTTTTTAAACATATTGGACCAATTAATGCACCATTCCCATATTTATAGTCCTAATCACAGTCACTGTTTTAATCATAAAATCAAATTTTACTGTACATTTCAGTTCTTATGATTACGATTAAGATTATGATTATGGCAATGGTGCATAAATTGATCCTTATTAATTCACACTGTGATTATCTAAAACATATTTCAGTAATGAACGTGACTCCCAAATAGCTAAAACACTAGAAATGATAATGAAACAATAGAGATACTTTGAGTTATCTTTTATTTTTGAAATATTGTGACGTTATTATCTGCGAGGTTAGCCCAGCGCAGTTGAGTACGTCCAGGATTCAGGTTTTCTTTACTCTCAAAGCCAAACTCAATAAAGTAAAAGACCAAAATCAGTATAACTAAGTTTATTGCCTATTATGTACAATTCTAACTGGTTCTAAGTAACTAATATATTTCAATATTTTATTTCTTCTCCATACGGTGTACGGTTCATCAATACGGGATTACGGCGGCTGATGTCAAACATCAATACATCCAGGTAGTGAATTCTTAGAATTTGTCAGAGAACGGTGGTAAATATTTTCAATACAGAAGAGTATTTCGGTTTCTGTATTACCCACAGAAAAATTTCTACAGGACAACGTATCGGATCTTATAATGAAAAACAAGATGCACTTGAAGGCGGTATAGACGATATGAGATTTAGCATCGGAAATTTAACAGGATTGGCTCTGGGGGCGGTATGGATGGCCTGTGATTTAGCGTCGTACTTAAACGTACCTAAAACGCAGGATTGGCCCTGGGGACGGTATAGACGGCCTGTGATTTAGCGTCGTACTTAAACGTACCTAAAATGCAGGAGAGCCCTGGGGGCGGTATGGACGGCCTGTGATTTAGCGTCGTCTGAAAACGTACCTAAAACGCAGGAGAGCCCTGGGGGCGGTATGGACGGCCTGTGATTTAGCGTCGTCTGAAAACGTACCTAAAACGCAGGAGAGCCCTGGGGGCGGTATGGACGGCCTATGATTTAGCGTCGTCCGAAAACGTACCTAAAACGCAGGAGAGCCCTGGGGGCGGTATGGACGGCCTGTGATTTAGCGTCGTCTGAAAACGTACCTAAAACGCAGGAGAGCCCTGGGGGCGGTATGGACGGCCTGTGATTTAGCTTCGTCCGAAAACGTACCTAAAACGCAGGAGAGCCCTGGGGGCGGTATGGACGGCCTGTGATTTAGCGTCGTCCGAAAACGTACCTAAAACGCAGGAGAGCCCTGGGGGCGGTATGGACGGCCTGTGATTTAGCGTCGTCTGAAAACGTACCTAAAACGCAGGAGAGCCCTGGGGGCGGTATGGACGGCCTGTGATTTAGCGTCGTCCGAAAACGTACCTAAAAGGCAGGAGATCCCTGGGGGCGGTATGGACGGCCTGTGATTTAGCGTCGTCCGAAAACGTACCTAAAACGCAGGAGAGCCCTGGGGGCGGTATGGACGGCCTGTGATTTAGCGTCGTCCGAAAACGTACCTAAAACCCAGGAAAGACCATAAAAAGATTTTCGGCTAAGTCGAACCGGTATTCTTCACAATTGAAGAATATTGGCGGTATGGGCGTCCTGCGATTTAGCGTCGTCTGAAAACGTACCTAAAACCCAGGAGAGACCACCACATGCGTTCCACTTAACAGAAAACTTAAAATACTCATAACGTTGATCTCAACTAAATATTTTTACTAATTAACAAAGCGATGAAAATATTACAATTTACTTTCTATCGAAAGATCCTCCTTATATCTTATATCGGAGCGGTTTACGATTGGCCCTACTAGCGTCGTAATTAACAACGTACTTAATAGCACCACTTCATAAAACACTACTAGTTTCCGAAAATAATCTTCCGATTAAACAAATTTTCTAATATAAGCATACGGATATTAAAAATGTAGAACTACTCCAAGTGACTCGACTGGATATTCAAAGCGGTTGAGATCAACTGACTCCGCTTCGGCAATTCTGACCGGCTGGAGGCTCTGTCGTCGAGGCTGAGTTTGTTGATTTGAACCTGAATTTAATTCTGATTCGAAATCGAACCGGCTAGCTCGGCGGGGTTCAATATGCTCAGCCTGACGCATATTATTTTCCATTTTTTTATTTGGTAAAAAAAAAAAAAAATAGACCTCTGATGTGAATTTTATTAAAGTTTAACTGAGTTACCGGTTGGCAATTATAGGAAAAACTGTAGCGAAGTAAATGTAGGAAAAACTTCTAAATATGCTTTTAGAAATATATTCCGACTAAAAATTTGATTTTTCGGAACTATGAGAAAAAGGGGCGGGGCGAACTCTGAGAGACTCCCAGCCTATGTTGAGATAGATTTTTGATGAATTTACAAATATTGAAGAAAACTTTACTAGTTTTTAATGAATATGAACTAATCCTTAATTCTAGTAAATAGTCAGTATAGCCGGGAATGGCAGGGGTGCGGAAGGTACGCACGCTTTAATGGTGAGTAGGCCACTTGAACGTTTCGTGTCTATCTTTATCGAATTCTTTATATGTGCCCTTTATTTTTCGGGCTAGCTCTGGAAAGAGCTCGTAGAGTTGGTGGCTGGAAGACACGAATCCGTAACAAGTGGGTACAACGCCCAGGAGTGTGGAATGCTATCACGGGTTTCTCAACCCAGGGCATCCGATATGTGAAAAACAAGTCAAAGGTAAATAGGATCACTGTATATAGTAAAATCACTAGAATATTCTCACGGGACGTTAGCCCTTGATATTCACAACAAGATTAGCACTGTAAAGCTAGAGTGTTCGGGCTATGAGGCTTTATCATAGGCTTTACACTTGAAGTTGAAACAAAATAAGTCAATTGTGTAATTGCTTACGTGCGATGCGAGAGTATGTACTCTCGTTCAGGATGACACTATTCTTCAGTGTTGTTGGAACAGGCAGCAGAAATGAAAGACGGATTGTAGGATACAATCCTCGGCAGGACGGCAGTTGATTACCAGGTCGAAGAGTGCTAGCTGTAGATTTTTCTTATAATGAATCCCCAAGAACTCGGATGCTTCAAATCGACAGCCTGACAGCAGCAAGGCTTGTCGCACAGGATTGAAGGATCACTGAATTTAACTTTAAATACTAGTCAAATATCTTTCGATAATAGTTTTGAACTAGTACACAAAAATACAACAATGTTTCGCTTTTACAAAAGAAAAACGGTTATAAAAACACGAAGACAGACTAAAAACTGAATAAATGCAGACGACTGAATTAGACTGAATACTGCCTCAGACTGAATAATTAGGGATCTTTCACCCTTCTTTTATAGGAAATCGCGAAAAAAATCCCCCTCGCGAGATTTTTCGCGTTACACATAAGATTCCGTGCAATCGAGCACGGTGGGCGGGGCCTGGCTAGCAGAATTCGCGCGCCAGAGTCCACAACCCGCGAAGCTGATACGGTTGGGCGTGGCCTAACAGAATCACGCTTCGCTTATGACTACTAAATTCAACTTCGTGTCCGTCTACAGAATCGGACACGGAGCATTATGAAATCAATATATTAATAACAATTAATTATTTAGATGATCGGCAAAAATCCCTCCTTCGACATCCATCAATAGGAGAGTTTTTGGATCTAGAAATATGTCTGAAATATAGCTATTTCAGCATATTATGACACGGCCCCCCCTAAGAAAATCGCCAGCACTCAAGAGATGACACAACTGTCCTTCCAACACGAGGATCCACATTTGTAGTTTTATTTATACGTTCAATAAGAAATGTTTCAAACAATTATACATATAGGTTTTATAAACAACAAAATAAAATATCAAAAAGGTTTTACAACAAAAATAAAAATAGGCATTCGGCCTCTATACCCACTGGGTTTACATAAAATTTTCCCTAATCTTAATTCCTAAGTACAATACTAATCCTATAACAAGAAAACACGAAAAAAAATAAAAAACAAGAACTCTAACAGTCTCCAGGACAGGCCCTGGAGATTAATAAAAGAAATTTATAATCTTTAAAAGGGTAATATAATACGTTAGCTTTGATGCTAACCCACACCGGGAGTTCAACACGCAGGTTGGGGTGTGTTTTGGGGTAATAATAATAATAATACAATTTGGGACATATATACATCGCGCCGATCAGGAGATCGGCCGTACCGGGCATCAACGCGCAGGTTGAGGTACGCAACAGGGGTACAATAAGTAAATTTTCAAAAAATAGAATTCCTAACATTAATCATCCTACAAATCTAGGTCTCAACACAGACACATTGAAGTGACTCCCTTCCCGAGTTCTTATCTCAATATGTCCTAAGAAGGACTTCTCTCATTAGTTCCGTTTAAGATTGGGTTTTTCGCGGTCGGTCTCAGTAGTTAAGTCGTGGATATTTGTAATAATTTGTCAAAATCGGGCCAATACTTTGTCTCATCTGTTACAAAAGATGGACTGGAAGTACTATAAAGATTACTTTGCGGTTGGTCTCGGGGTTCTTTTAGTCTTACTTGGGTAAATCGTCATGATCAGGGAAAAGCAACAGATTAGAATATTCGGGCTAATCTTCCTCTTCCTCATCCGAGGAAGGCAAGGGGGAACGAGGATCCAGGTTCTCCTGCCCTCTCCGAGGTGCAGGAGCTAACCTGAGGTCATCTGTATGAATATTATATTCACCTCCTCCCTTATTCACTAGGTAACAGGTAGGCCCTAGCTTCCGGAGGATTCTCCAGGGCCCTACCCAAGTTTGCCCGAAATTCTTCTGCTCTTTCTTATTGTTTCGGCACAAGACCCACTGACCAGGCTGGAAATCTACCGGCTGCGGTAGATCGGGTCGGGGGAAATGTTTACGTTGGTACGACGTCGTAGCCACATTCGCATCCGCGATTCGTCTCTCTCGATCTTGATTACGGTTCCTACGCCTGGCTTCTTGGGGTGTAACCCAGTCGCCAGGGCGCGGTAACTCATAACCTAAGAGGAGATTAGACGGGGTCATACCGATGGCTGCGTTATACCGAGTCCGTAAATTAAAAAGGATGCCAGGAATTTTTGTTTCCCAAGCGTGCTCTTCTAAATTAATTAGAGCAGCACGCAACATTTTTTTTATCTCCTGTGCTCTACGCTCAACAGGGTTAGCCTGCTGATGGTAGACGGGCGAAAGTTTAAGAGTTATATTATGGTGTTCCAAGAATGCTTCTAGTGTTCTACCACGGAATTGTGCGGCACTATCTGAAATGAGGGTAGTCGGGTAACCCCATCGATTAAAAATATCTTCCTGCAGATATTTCACGAGTGCTTCAGCATTCGCGCGTGGGACGGCCTTTGCCTCGACCCACTTGCTGAAGCAGTCAGTGATTACGAGAAGATATCGGTTTCCTCCCGGAGGACAAGAATAGGGACCCATTACATCTAAAGATACGACCTCCCAGGGCTTGGTGGGAGTATTCGCACGCTGCAGTGCCGCTGTCTGTGGTTTTGCACGCTTAGTGGTGGCGCAAATCAAACATTTCGTGACATAGTCACCAACTCGGGCCTTAAGTGGGGAAAGTTGAAAATGACGCGCCACCTGACGGTAGGTCTCATCCACTCCGGGATGGCCAGCGTCATCGTGGTAATGTTTCAAGACTCGGGGTAAAAAACGTTTAGGGATTACCAGCCTTTTCACCGCATTGTCCCTCCCCACAAAAAAAACAAGTCCATCTTCAATTTCGAACTCTGTTCCAATCCTCCATTGGTAATCGTTCGGTTCCACAGCTCGCCGAGCTTCATAAATTTTTTCTATAAAGCGCTGTACGCCAGGGCATGCTCTTTGCGCTGCAGCAACTTCGTCATAGAAAGTTTGTATTTGATTCAACGTTTCTGACTTAATAGGGTATAATACTTCCCCTTGTACAACAGGAGTGTTACTACCCTCATTATTAGGGAAGAACATTCTTTCAGTATCTATTGTTATATCCTGCCCAGTTCCTTGTTCCGCCGGATTCCGCGAAAGGAAATCTGGGAGTTGATTTAGTCTACCAGGCACATGTACAATTTTAAAATCATATTCTTGAAGGAGCAATGCCCAACGAGTTAGCTTTGCACGCTCATCCTTAGCTTTATGGAGCCATAAGAGTGCCGAATTGTCGGTATAAAGGGTAAAAGTTTTATCCTGCAGGAAGTGCCTATACTTCCTTATTCCCCAAATGATAGCCAAGCATTCCAATTCATTTACATGATATCGTTGCTCGGTCTTATTCAGCTTGGAACTGCTATATGCGATTATATCGCGACCCCCTTCAGGTTTTTCCTGAAAAAGCACCACGCCAAGGCCTACTGCGCTTGCATCAGTCTGTAAGCAAAAAGGTCGTGCAGGGTCAGGGCGCGCTAGTTCAAGCGGCTCGGCTACTAATTTCTTAATACATTGGAAAGCCTCTTCGGCTTGAACGGTCCATTTGAAACTTTTAGTTTTGTCAATTAAATCTGTAAGAGGAGCTGCTATTTCCGCAAAGCGGGGAATATATTCCCTAAGCCAGCCCGCAGTACCTAGAAAGGCACGTACTTGCTTTATGCTCTTAGGAGTAGGGAAATCAATCGTATTAGCAACATGAGTTTCCTGAGGCCGATTCCCAGCTTCAGAAACTATTCTCCCAAGATATTTAAGCTCTTTGCTCCCGAACTGGCACTTGGATTGTGACAACCACAGTCCGTGGGAGCGTAATCTTTCTAGGATCTTCCGCAAGTGAGTAACATGTTCGTCAACACTTTCTGAATAGACAATAATGTCGTCGAGGTACACTTTACAGAATTTATCAGTGTACCCGACTAATACTGAAGACATTAGCTTCTGAAACACGGCAGGACCATTCTTCAAACCGAAGCTTAGGACTTTAAATTCATAGACTTGGCCATCTGGGGCCCCGAACGCTGTGTATTTCCATGAATTCTTTGTGAGTGGGGCTTGCCAGAAGCCATTCCTTAAGTCTAGTGTAGTAAATATTTTTGCAGTCCCCATTTCTCGGACAGTCTCCTGTATAGGAGGGAGATTCGGGGCTTCCGGAATAATTAATTTGTTTATGTTTCGATAGTCAACACAAAAACGAAGCTTTCCATCTTTCTTCGGAACCAGCACTACAGGACTGCAGTATGGGGAAACACTGGGCACTATAACCCCCGCTTCGGAAAGTTTCCTGATCTCCTCATGCACAATTTGTTTTCGTGCTTCGGACATCTTTCCGTATCTAAACTGCCGAAACGGTCGCTCCTCATATAAACGGATTTCGTGTACTGCAGCCTGAGTAACTGGCTGACGAACAGATTCTTCGAAAACATCCGGAAAATCCATGATTGCTTCAAGCATTTTCTCTTTGGTTTCTACACAGAATTGACTATCGTCAAATACGGGAGGTTTCACTGTTGATGTTTCGCCACACAGTGACTGACACCAAAATATCGTGAGTCGAATATTTACCCCTAGGTATAAGCACTTCCGCTTTATATCTAAGGTAGCCTCATAGGCAGAAAGAAACGGCAGGCCTAATATTACAGGCTCGTTTAAGTCATTTAGCATTGTGGCATTGAAACTGAAGTTTTGATCCTCAATCTTCACCTTTACATTTAAATGCCCAAGGCTATAGCTCTGGTTGTTTGTACAACCAAGCTGAATAATGGCGGGATTTGGCAAGTTTGTCAGATCAACATCTGAAAATATATCGGCCCTTACGAAATTTGCACTGGCCCCTGTGTCTACGAGAGCCAACACAGACCGATTATTTATAGTAACGGGGATACGTGGTAATAGTTTACCGTATTGCTTAGTTTCATCCAATACGATAAGTGTCTCCACTTCCTGTGAAGTCACTTCAGGGGCTACATATTGCTTCGAAAAATAAGACATTCTAGGCGGGGGGCATGAATCTACACTCTTGGATAATTTCGAATTCTGTATTTGAATCGTATCCTTGTTTTCAAAGTGTGACTCAGAAAAATTATTTTTTTCTTGACAGCGGCTATCTAATCTGCTAGACGTCCCGTCACCGCTGGCGAGGCGTCCACTTGGTAGTTTCCCGAATCATAGTTATTAAGATTTTCTTGGATAACATTCAACCTATTTGAGCTTGCCGAGGGGCCCGGTATAGGCGGAGGTGGTTGAGAATAATTATTCACAGGAGGCCTATTCTGGCTACTAAACCCCGTATTCGAGTTATTCGGCCTAGAATTACTTCTCCAATTAGAATTTGTATTACTTCTATAAGTATTATTATTTGAATTATTCACCACATTACTCTGCGGAGAACTCGCAGTTACATTTCGTGGAGGCGGAGCCCGAGACTCAGTAGGCGTGGCTTTCACGAAATTTTGTGCTGAATTTGATACATCGATTTCAATGCTTTCGCAAATTTGCCGAAAAGATTCTACTGAAGAAAATCTCCTTCCTCGGAGATAAGCTTTGATATTAGGAGATATTAGTTCAAAAATTAATCGAATAACATCTTCCTGTTCAAGGTTTGGTAAAAGTCTATTAATTAAAGCCACCTTGTTGGTAATGAATAACTCGACTTTCTCATTCTTCGCCTGTTTCTGGCCATACAATTTTGAGAGAAGTCTCGCCCTTAGTTCTGCGTTATCAAACTTGGAAAAGAAACGAGTTATAATATCATTCCAGGGTAATTCGATCCCTTGGTATGCATTTGCCCAATTCAAAGCATCTCCTTTGAGTTGGCCTTTGAATATAGTAACCCATTCATCAGGTTCTACTCTTAATTTTTGTAAATCATTTGCCAGTTTTTTTATAAAAAACCGTGGGTTTTCAATGTCAGAACCGCTGAACGTTGGTAGGCGTTGCCTATCAAGTCGGCGAGAACTGTTATTTTGATTAGACAAATTTAGTAATATTTGTGCTAATTGTTTCATAGAATCTTGAGACTCACCCGGTACAGTACAGCAGTGAGTGGATTCTACAGGGTTTATCGTTTGTATTGGTGAGGAAATTTCAATAGGTTGTTGAAATTTCACTCTCTTTTTTAAATATTCTGGGCGCCACCTATCTCCAAGGTCCGAAATATCGGCCGAGGGGACAGGAATTGAAAAGGGGTTTTTATTTTTTAACGAATTTGGCTTCTCAAGAGAAGTCAAAACTTGTTCACTTAAATTATCATTGTTTATATCAGACAAAGTGTTCCAGTCCACACTTTGTAAAAGATCTGCTATTTTAGGCTCTTGGCCAAGGAACGCAGTATTGGCCGGAAACGACGTTTCACAACTATTGATTTCAACATCAGACAAATGTTCGGCTTCATCCGAAAAATAGATCGGTGTGATTTCATCTATTCTAGATGAAAATTCTAGCCATGGTTTTTCATAAGACTGTTCGTTGATATCCCTTATATTTTCATATCTACTAGGGGTACTAAATAGCCCTGGCAGATCTAGTGGTAGATTTTCGAACGACAAATCATTATTTCTTAAAAAACCAGGTCTAGGCCCCACTTGGCTCGCGCCATGTCGTCGAGGCTGAGTTTGTTGATTTGAACCTGAATTTAATTCTGATTCGAAATCGAACCGGCTAGCTCGGCGGGGTTCAATATGCTCAGCCTGACGCATATTATTTTCCATTTTTTTATTTGGTAAAAAAAAAAAAAAATAGACCTCTGATGTGAATTTTATTAAAGTTTAACTGAGTTACCGGTTGGCAATTATAGGAAAAACTGTAGCGAAGTAAATGTAGGAAAAACTTCTAAATATGCTTTTAGAAATATATTCCGACTAAAAATTTGATTTTTCGGAACTATGAGAAAAAGGGGCGGGGCGAACTCTGAGAGACTCCCAGCCTATGTTGAGATAGATTTTTGATGAATTTACAAATATTGAAGAAAACTTTACTAGTTTTTAATGAATATGAACTAATCCTTAATTCTAGTAAATAGTCAGTATAGCCGGGAATGGCAGGGGTGCGGAAGGTACGCACGCTTTAATGGTGAGTAGGCCACTTGAACGTTTCGTGTCTATCTTTATCGAATTCTTTATATGTGCCCTTTATTTTTCGGGCTAGCTCTGGAAAGAGCTCGTAGAGTTGGTGGCTGGAAGACACGAATCCGTAACAAGTGGGTACAACGCCCAGGAGTGTGGAATGCTATCACGGGTTTCTCAACCCAGGGCATCCGATATGTGAAAAACAAGTCAAAGGTAAATAGGATCACTGTATATAGTAAAATCACTAGAATATTCTCACGGGACGTTAGCCCTTGATATTCACAACAAGATTAGCACTGTAAAGCTAGAGTGTTCGGGCTATGAGGCTTTATCATAGGCTTTACACTTGAAGTTGAAACAAAATAAGTCAATTGTGTAATTGCTTACGTGCGATGCGAGAGTATGTACTCTCGTTCAGGATGACACTATTCTTCAGTGTTGTTGGAACAGGCAGCAGAAATGAAAGACGGATTGTAGGATACAATCCTCGGCAGGACGGCAGTTGATTACCAGGTCGAAGAGTGCTAGCTGTAGATTTTTCTTATAATGAATCCCCAAAAACTCGGATGCTTCAAATCGACAGCCTGACAGCAGCAAGGCTTGTCGCACAGGATTGAAGGATCACTGAATTTAACTTTAAATACTAGTCAAATATCTTTCGATAATAGTTTTGAACTAGTACACAAAAATACAACAATGTTTCGCTTTTACAAAAGAAAAACGGTTATAAAAACACGAAGACAGACTAAAAACTGAATAAATGCAGACGACTGAATTAGACTGAATACTAACCTGTGGTAGAAGTCCATTATGTCTCAAAGTGGAGTGGTATGGATATACAAATCAGTAAAACGCAAAGTCGTCTCCACAATTTAATTTCCCATCTAGTTCAAAAGGAAGTTGAAACGGTGAATGACCGCTATCAATCAGATAGCCATCAAAAAGTAGAAGTAGAACATGTTTCGGTCCTATATAGAACCATCATCAGCTATTCAAGAAAATTATGGAGAAGAAAATAAAGTAGTGTGATATAAAATGTTAAAATATTATGTAATTAAATAATTTTTAAAAAACCACATTGTTAATTATTGTGTTGAAGTGAACTAATAAGTAACAAAAAAATTTTAAATTGTGGAGACGACTTTGCGTTTTACTGATTTGTATAGACTGAATACTGCCTCAGACTGAATAATTAGGGATCTTTCACCCTTCTTTTATAGGAAATCGCGAAAAAAATCCCCCTCGCGAGATTTTTCGCGTTACACATAAGATTCCGTGCAATCGAGCACGGTGGGCGGGGCCTGGCTAGCAGAATTCGCGCGCCAGAGTCCACAACCCGCGAAGCTGATACGGTTGGGCGTGGCCTAACAGAATCGCGCTTCGCTTATGACTACTAAATTCAACTTCGTGTCCGTCTACAGAATCGGACACGGAGCATTATGAAATCAATATATTAATAACAATTAATTATTTAGATGATCGGCAAAAATCCCTCCTTCGACATCCATCAATAGGAGAGTTTTTGGATCTAGAAATATGTCTGAAATATAGCTATTTCAGCATATTATGACAGCTCGATGATCCCTCCACCAGACAGACATGAGTGGGATTGTCGGCGCGCGCGGCCTGCTCATAGCCTATTGCGCGATCGGTATCCCTTGATACAAATGGCGGTCGAGACTTTCGGAGCGCCAATTCAAAAAAATAAATGTATATTCATCTCCAAATGATTATAAATTCTTAGTAACGAATGCCGAATTTTCCTGATTCGTTACACTCCCCCCTTATTTTCCTGAGGGAAACTTCGTTTCACTCAGAAAACTTTTTATTTAATATAGCTATTTTCCCAAAAAAAACTTGATACGGGTAAGATACCAAAGCAAAATAAATATCCCAAACAAATTTTAATTGCCATCCTTTCCCTGGCATTTCAATCTCAAATTATTACAACAAAACCAAAACATATTTAATTCATAAATTGTATTTACAAACAAATGTTCGCCACCCGTCATTCTCACTATGAAACGACATGATTTTGCCTGTTGACTCTCTGGCGCTTTCTTCGCCTTATGCTTCTTCGTAGTTTCCCGGTCGAGGTCGATGCGGATTGCACTCCCGACATCTCCATTAGGGCTATTTTGGTTTTTATTAGTGGCGACCGGAGACTTTCATTAATGGCCTCGTCCATTTTATTCATGGCAAGGCTTATGTCTGGCGCTTCCCTATCAGGAAGTCTTTCTATTCCTGGGACAATGTTGGGTGATATTTTGGCTTGGGGATTATACTCTTTCAAGAGGTTATCCACTGCGAGCTGGGTTTCCATATCCATCAAATCCAAAATTGAATCATTGTCAACATCTTTCGGCCATTCAGGAATCATTTCGAACTCTGAGCCTTCATAGTCGCTGATCACTATCCAATTTTCAGTTTCGTTTTCGCTCGTTCCTTCTTGGCGGAGTACGTTGTTTTTTGTCGTATTCTCCACAGGCCCCTCCACTACCCTGGGCGGAGAATCAGGTTGGTTTACGATAACATTTTGTAGAATGCGTATTTTCGGCGTGAACAAACTTGACCTATTCTCCATCCAGTTTATATCATTATTCAGTTCGTCGTATACCATTGATACTGTCTCTTTTGCATCTTGATGCATATATTCGCTTCTGCTGTTCTCATAGGCCATATTCGAATCGTTCTCTGTTAATAATTCACAAAGGTTCAACCGGTTCTGGCGTGAATCGACGGCATACATTGTTTTATATAGTTAGATTTTTTTCTTGTTTTTGTTTTATTTCTTTTTATTACCTTTTTTTTTTCCTTTTTTTTTCTCCTTTTTTTTTTTTTTTTTTTTTACTAAACTCTACTCTATTTCGCTGGTTTGATATCCTTGACATGAGCGGTTACCGGTCGTCCACCGTTCATATGCTTGAGACGAAAAATTACGGGGGAATCCACTCTTATCACTTTATACGGTCCCCCAAATTTTGGTGCCAATTTAGCGTTGAAGTGCTTAGGTCCGGATGATAAATGATGGGTTCGTGACATAACCATATCTCCTAGTTTGGGTGCCCATTCCCTTCTTCGCATATTGTAATATTTCGCTTGTTCATAGGATGCTTGGGATAGATTTCTTCTAGCCAAATCGTGCAAATCGGCTAATTTTCTAAGCTTTTCGACGAATGGGTTCACTTCCTGCTCTATCGACGGTATTTCTTCATGTAAAGATGGTCCGGGTGGCACTAATTCTCTGTCAAAATTCAGCATTGCTGGAGTATATCCAGTGGATTCTTGCAAAGCTGTGTTTATGGCGAATCGCAACTCCGGTAACCATTGGTCCCACTGCTTCTGTTCGTGGTCGGTATACTGTGCAATCATCGTTTTTAAAACCCTATTTGTTC
This sequence comes from Chrysolina haemoptera, assembly GCA_958298965.1. Taxonomy (NCBI): domain Eukaryota; kingdom Metazoa; phylum Arthropoda; class Insecta; order Coleoptera; family Chrysomelidae; genus Chrysolina; species Chrysolina haemoptera. The sequence continues at coordinate 19,043,877 of OY282589.1, read as the reverse complement.
TCTCCACAGGGTTACACTGAGGGGAATACGGCGGGGTTAACTGCTGGCGGACACCGTACGCGTTCAGCAACCTTTTAAATTCCTGGCTGACAAATTGTCTCCCATTATCTGATATAACCAACCGGGGGCGTCCAAATTGAGTAAAAATCTTCTCGTTCATTGCCTCGGCTATTACCTTGGCTGTAACGGAACGAACGGGTTTACATTCTACCCACTTGGTAAAACGATCCAAAAAGACTATGAGGTAAACATTTCCCTTTTTTGAGCGAGGTAGAGGCCCTACGATGTCCACGGCTACGGTATCCCAGGGCCCTCGATAAACCGCTGGCTGCATTTTTCCGGGTAGTTGTCGTTGTTCTGGCTTGAATAATTGACAGCTGGGGCAACTACGCACATACTGGGCGATTTCTTTGACCATTCTTGGCCAGTGATATCTTCGGGTGATTCGGGTTATTGTTTTGCAGACCCCTAAATGACCGGCTACGGGGGCGTCATGATTTTCTTGGATTATGATTTTTCTCATCGGAGTGGGCACGCATAATTTCCAATGATTGATAAAATCATTTTCATTTATTGAATTTCGATCCCAGCCATGATGGTAAAGTTGACCCTCGATTACGCAAAAATCAGGGTGTTTTTCTGGATTTTCCTGGACTTCCTCAACTAGGCGGCGGTACCATTCACATTCCATTTTCCCCTCAATCAACATGATTTCGGTTCCTTCTTCTTGAGGTTTTTCGGGCAGGGGTTGTCTAGATAATGCGTCGGCTACCTTATTTAGGACCCCTTTTCGATACTGGACTTCATAATCATATTGTTGCAATTCTAGAGCCCATCGGGCTATCCGTCCCGTGGGAGAATCAATGGAGTTAATCCATCGAAGGCTTTGATGGTCTGTTATGACCACAAAGCGGTAGCCTTCCAAATAAGGTCTCATCTTACGGATTCCGAATACTATCGCGGCGCATTCCTTTTCAGTTGCAGAATATTTTCGCTCGACTTCGTTGAGTGTTCTACTCGCGTATGCTATCACGCGATCATGACCCTCTATCTTCTGTATTAACGCCACGCCAAGCCCCACGTCCGATGCATCCGTTTGGAGGTAAAATGTCTTCGTGAAATCAGGGTTCACCAGGACAGGAGCCCTGGTGAGCGCTGATTTTAATGCCTGGAAAGCTTTTTCTTGACGATCTGTCCATTTCCACTTCTCTTTCTTTCTCAGAAGCTGATTTAACGGGGCTGCTATACGCGCGTAGTCCTCTATAAATCTTCTATACCATGAGGTAACCCCCAAAAATCCTCTCAATGTTTTCAAATTACGTGGTGGCGGTATATCGATTATGGCCTTGACTTTCGCCGGATCGGTTTTTATTCCATCCGGACAGACCACGTGCCCTAAGTAAACTAATTCTTGTTTGCAGAAATGGCACTTATCGGGATTTATTATAAGATTGGCTGCCTGCAGACGATCGAAAACGATTCCCAGGTGTTTTTTATGCTCCTCGAGAGTTCGACTCACTACTATGATATCATCAAGATAAGCGAAAGCGAACGTCAGTTAAGGACCTATGATCCTATCTAAAAGACGTTGGAAGGTGCTACAAGCTGCATGCAGTCCGAACGGAAGAACTGTGAATTGGAAAAGACCTTTTCCAGGGACGGTAAATGCCGTTATTGCCTTGCTTTCTTGAGCCAGTGGTATCTGCCAGTATCCGTCCTTGAGATCCAGGGTAGATATGAATCTGGCTTCCCTTAGCTTGTCTAATATCGCGTTAATTTGGGGAAGAGGGTAAGCATCTTTCTCTGAAACTTCGTTGACTTTTCTGAAGTCTACACAAAAGCGATATCGTCCATCCTTTTTCCTTACAATTACGACCGGGCTACTCCATGGGCTGTCGGAAACTTCGATTACACCCTCTGCCAACATTTTTTCAACTTCTTGGTCAAGGATAGCTTGCATGGCAGGATTTCGGGGCCGATATCTTTGTTTGATCGGTGTCTGGTTTATCAATCTGATTTTGTGTTCAGCCAAATGGGTAACCTCGCGAGGGCGGCGAAATCTCTGAAGTTCCTTATCCAGGAACTCTTTGAAGGATTCTTCTTCATTCATCTGGTCCGTCGACTGGATGGAGGCGGCTGCTGACGCATAAGATTCTCTTGTCTGATATCTTAGCATTATTTTTGATTCTGCAATATCTATGAAAGCTCTCCACTTCTGTAACAATTCCATTCCGATGAGTAGCTGCACTTTCATGCCAGGCAGATGCAGGAATTCTTCACTGAATTTATAATTTTTTATTACTCCACTGATCAGCCATGAGGTGTTAATTTTTACTTCCGTACCATCGGCCAATTTTGCTAGATTAATTTTAGCTATCACGGGTTTCCATCCCAACCTTTTACCTAACTGTAACGTACTATCGCCCACAAATGACAGCTCGGCACCTGTATCGAGTAGAGCCTCCACAGGAGTATTTCCTACCAACACAGTTAGACGCAATCTCCTGTCACCTGACTTTCTTTTCAGAGGCACGGTGACACAAGATAATTCAGCCGAAGTGCTAGGCTGTTCTGTTTGGCGGTTTTGGCTTGGTTTACGACAACAATCTCTGGACAGCAGACCTTGTTTACCACAGACCGAGCAGAACTTGCGGGGAGGATTTCGACACCTAAAACGCGTATGTCCTTGGTCTCCACAGTTCCAACATACAGCATTGGGGCGCTCGATTCGATTGTCGTTAGTCTCCAGAGGCGGTGGTTGCGGACGAGAGCTACGGATCTCTCTCGGAGTTCCTGTTACACTTCGTTGTGGCTCCCTCCAGGAGACTGGAGTTCGGTTTATTACGTATCCTTGCCTGTTCTCAACGGGTCTTGGTCCCTGACTGTCTCGGTTACCCGGGCGAGGTAAGTAGGCTGTTTCGGGAACGTACGACTGGGATAAATTAGGTGGAGGACGGTAATTTTGTTCCTCCTTGGTCAGCACCTCGTATTCCTCCCCTAGTTCGATCAGCTCGTCAACGGTATGGAAATCTCTTCTTTTTATGAAGTATTTATACTCTGGGCGTAAATTTTGATATATTCTTTCCAAATTCAACTCGGGACTACAATTTCCAATTCTACGGAATATTGTTTGGAGCGCCGTTACAAAATCCTTAATCGGTTCATTCAGTCCTTGCGTCCTCTTCCTGGCTTCTTCCTCCATTCGAACTCGGTACTCTGACGAAGCAAAGAAACGGCGGAAACTAGTTACGAAATCTTCCCAGGTATGCCATCTCATTTTATTATTCCGATACCAAAGGAGCGCCTTGTCCCGTAGCAGTTCGGGCAGCGCTTTCAATAACTGAGCGCCAGTCAGACAATATGCTTCTTGAAGCTCGTTTACCCTCTCTAGGAAACCAACAGGGTCTTTTTTTCCATCAAAATGTACATTCCATTTTCGGACCCGATCTAATACCTTAAAAATCGGTTCCTCTGCGGATGTATTCAGATCCGGTCCTACTCCTAAACCATACACGGGGAGGGTTGAATGATGAGGAAGGGTCGAGTGACGTGGCATATACATTTCAGGCATTTTTTCCTTTTGAAAAAATCTAAATTCATTTCTGCCAGATGAGAAACAGCGGTTAGCCATCGGTGCTCCATTCCCTGCAGCTCCCTCATCTTCGAATACCTCTCTTTCTGGATATCGAAGTCGTGCCGTTTGTCTTGGCTCTTGGAATCCTTCGGGAACTTTTTCAAAGTTTGTCTTTGGTTTTGATGTTCGTGGGATAGCTCCACGATTGGTTATTTCCATTTGAGGGTTCGGTGACGAGCGCATTGCACTTGAGAATAACTCAAAATGTTCCTCTGATTCGAGGTTTTCTGGGTGGTGCTCCTGATCTTCAGAGGTCGCCTCATATGAGTTCTCATTCGCTCTCGCAATTCTTCGACAGTTCCTCCATCATCAATGCCTACTGCTCGAAGTCGTTCTTGCAAATCTTCCTTACGGAATTTATACATGTCGCTTAGGCGAAACTCAGTCATACTGGCCAATCTACTCTACTGAATCTGGCAAAAAAAAAAAAAAAAAAAAAGGCCAAAATTGTGACGTTATTATCTGCGAGGTTAGCCCAGCGCAGTTGAGTACGTCCAGGATTCAGGTTTTCTTTACTCTCAAAGCCAAACTCAATAAAGTAAAAGACCAAAATCAGTATAACTAAGTTTATTGCCTATTATGTACAATTCTAACTGGTTCTAAGTAACTAATATATTTCAATATTTTATTTCTTCTCCATACGGTTTACGATTCATCAATACGGGATTACGGCGGCTGATGTCAAACATCAATACATCCAGGTAGTGAATTCTTAGAATTTGTCAGAGAACGGTGGTAAATATTTTCAATACAGAAGAGTATTTCGGTTTCTGTATTACCCACAGAAAAATTTCTACAGGACAACGTATCGGATCTTATAATGAAAAACAAGATGCACTTGAAGGCGGTATAGACGATATGAGATTTAGCATCGGAAATTTAACAGGATTGGCTCTGGGGGCGGTATGGACGGCCTGTGATTTAGCGTCGTACTTAAACGTACCTAAAACGCAGGATTGGCCCTGGGGACGGTATGGACGGCCTGTGATTTAGCGTCGTACTTAAACGTACCTTAAACGCAGGAGAGCCCTGGGGGCGGTATGGACGGCCTGTGATTTAGCGTCGTCCGAAAACGTACCTAAAACGCAGGAGAGCCCTGGGGGCGGTATGGACGGCCTGTGATTTAGCGTCGTCTGAAAACGTACCTAAAACGCAGGAGAGCCCTGGGGGCGGTATGGACGGCCTGTGATTTAGCTTCGTCCGAAAACGTACCTAAAACGCAGGAGAGCCCTGGGGGCGGTATGGACGGCCTGTGATTTAGCGTCGTCCGAAAACGTACCTAAAACGCAGGAGAGCCCTGGGGGCGGTATGGACGGCCTGTGATTTAGCGTCGTCTGAAAACGTACCTAAAACGCAGGAGAGCCCTGGGGGCGGTATGGACGGCCTGTGATTTAGCGTCGTCCGAAAACGTACCTAAAAGGCAGGAGATCCCTGGGGGCGGTATGGACGGCCTGTGATTTAGCGTCGTCCGAAAACGTACCTAAAACGCAGGAGAGCCCTGGGGGCGGTATGGACGGCCTGTGATTTAGCGTCGTCCGAAAACGTACCTAAAACCCAGGAAAGACCATAAAAAGATTTTCGGCTAAGTCGAACCGGTATTCTTCACAATTGAAGAATATTGGCGGTATGGGCGTCCTGCGATTTAGCGTCGTCTGAAAACGTACCTAAAACCCAGGAGAGACCACCACATGCGTTCCACTTAACAGAAAACTTAAAATACTCATAACGTTGATCTCAACTAAATATTTTTACTAATTAACAAAGCGATGAAATTATTACAATTTACTTTCTATCGAAAGATCCTCCTTATATCTTATATCGGAGCGGTTTACGATTGGCCCTACTAGCGTCGTAATTAACAACGTACTTAATAGCACCACTTCATAAAACACTACTAGTTTCGGAAAATAATCTTCCGATTAAACAAATTTTCTAATATAAGCATACGGATATTAAAAATGTAGAACTACTCCAAGTGACTCGACTGGATATTCAAAGCGGTTGAGATCAACTGACTCCGCTTCGGCAATTCTGACCGGCTGGAGGCTCGATGATCCCTCCACCAGACAGACATGAGTGGGATTGTCGGCGCGCGCGGCCTGCTCATAGCCTATTGCGCGATCGGTATCCCTTGATACAAATGGCGGTCGAGACTTTCGGAGCGCCAATTCAAAAAAATAAATGTATATTCATCTCCAAATGATTATAAATTCTTAGTAACGAATGCCGAATTTTCCTGATTCGTTACAATATGTAAAAGCTAATAATAAAAAATTGTATAAATAGGTATGGTATAAAAGAATATTATAAAAAAAATATAAAAATATGTACATGAACATACACCAAAGAAATGTTTGAATATTAATGAATTCACTGGGCCAATTGTACAGGACAAGTTCAAAAACGACTCAAGTGAACCGAGTTCAGCTGCTAGGGATTAGCCAATCAAATTTCTAGTTCCTCAGCAACCGAACTAGGTTCACTTGAACAGTTGTTTAACTTGTCTTGTACAACTAGCCCTAGGTCAGAAAAAAATGTAAAAAATTAAACCATGAATAAACAACAAAGAAGAAATATGCAGAAGCTAATAATAAAAAATTGTATAAATATGTATGGTATAAAAGAATATGTATATAAAAAGGTATAAAATATGTACATGAATATACACCAAAGAAATGTTTGAATATTACTAAATTCACTGAGCCAATTGTACAGGACAAGTTCAACAACGGCTCAAGTGAACCGAGTTAAGCTGTTAGGAATTAGCCAATCCAATTTCTAGTTCCTTAGCATCCAAACTCGGTTCACTTGAACAGTTGTTGAACTTGTCTTGTACAACTCGCTCTAGGTCAGGAAAAAACTAAAAAATGCCATGAATATACACCAAAGAAATATTCGAATATCACTCAGTTTCTAGGTCAGAAAAATGTTAAAAATGTATCCAGGAATATGCACCAAAAGAAATGTTCTAATATCACTCAGTCCACTATGTTACTTTATCCACACCTAACATAATGGCCCGATCTAGATCTTCAATCTCCCTTTGTTTTTTCTTGTTGTCACGAAGCAACCTTTCAATTTCTTTCTGGTTCTTTTCTAGCTGGTCCTCCAACTCTGCCCTCCTTGCTTTCTTCTTCTGTAGGAAGGCACTTAGTAAATTGTTTATCTCAGCGAGATGAGAGTTATTCTCCTGAGTGCCTTCGAGGGAGTTATCTGCAGTTTCATTTGGGTCCTATTCGCCATCATCTCCTGCCTTTTCTTGGATGGAGTTGTGCTGTTCGCCATCTTCTCTCCCTTCATCTTCTTGGGTTATTGTCTCCATTTTGATGTCTTCCGCATTATCACTCTCCGAGCTGCTGGGGCTCTCTGCTCCACTTATATCATCGTATATGACAGCTGGTGGACGTATACGCTGGTACGAATCCCTTCGTCGCCGCATTTATTGGCCTCAAGTTCGAAAAGGTTCCGTCCAGTATTTCAATATCACTGCCAATACTAGAAGAAGATCCACTTTTCACTAACCGGAAGCCCTCATAACTCGGAAGCTTCTTAAAATGTGACAATAACCTAAGCTTCTTGACTGGTGCTAACTGACTTTTGCTGCTCCCAACTCGCGATTTAATTTTTAAGTTTTGTTAGATTCAATTACTTCAATAAAAAAGTTGTACTAATAATCTAAGACAGTAAGTTTGGCTTTACATATTCCTATCCTCTCATAATCCCATTTTCAATAAGTGTACCAATGAAGTATTTTCAAAATGAATTTGCTTCTGCCTTTGAGTTTTCAATCAATAGAAACACTCCTTCACTCCTCCCAGAACAATAATTTTGTGCATTAGTGGAAGGGACTTTCTCAAATTTTCCCATGAAATATTTGCCGCAAAATTCCGAATAAACATTTTTTCCATAAAATAATGTTTCTCGCAGATTTTTTGCACACCAACTTGCAATCTGAGAGCATCTTCAAATTTCAATACCCTGCAATGAAAGAAGAGACATGCTCTCAAATAAAATCATGTTCATGTGATTTGATGAAAATGTATGCAAGTCTGCAAATTATTTATCACTCTGAATATTTGAAACATGGGAATTGAAAATATGGAATTTTGTTACTATACACTTGGGTATCTTTATAACTTATGAAAATTATTCAGGAGGTATTTCATTATGGTTATCATTTAGAGGGTGTGCCTAATGATTATTAAAACATATTTTTGAAAGTAATGTTAATATGAAAGTTTCATTTCAGTAATCCCTTACATGATTTTCAATATATAATTCTGAAACTATTGTGGGTATAAAAGTTTCATTTCAGTAATCGCGTACAGGGTACCTCATGATTATTGAGATTCGTTTCTGAAACTATTGGTAGTGTGAAAATGTTTCATTACAGGTTGTCGCACGATCATTAAAATATATTTCTGAAACTACTTAATGGCAGTATGAAGATTTCATTGAGAGGGATTCATTTAAAAAAATTGATTTGTAAGTCATTCTGGATATCTGACAACCATATATTGACCTTGAAAACGGTCATTGAACCTGTATTATATTTTTCTAACTTATTGAGACTTGTTTGTAACCGGATGTCAGCAAATTCCAGGAAATCTCACACGTGCACTTCTTGACCTTTGACCTTGATTCCTTTTGCTCTCTCATAGGTTTTGACCTTGATTCCTTTTGCTTTCTCATTTCCTCTCTACTCTCCTGGTTTGGAATGGGCACAACTTCAGGCCACTTGGAGAAATAGTCCATGGCTACCATCAAGTATTTATTTCTTTGCTCGGTAACAGGAAACGGTCCAAGAATGTCAACTGCTACTCTTTCGAATGGTTCACCAGAAAGACACTGCGCCATTTTCCCTCGACTTCTGGTTTTGGGTCCCTTCTTTGCAGAACATAGGTCACATCTTCTGCACTATTCTTCTACATCACGACGACAATTAACCCAATAGAATCGTTCTCGAATTCTAGCAAGGGTCCTCTTGATTCCGAAATGTCCACCTGCACGACTACTAGGAAGTTGCTCGAGCACATCTTTAGTGAATACCTTCGGCAGGACCAGTTGGTACACCACAGTTGCTCAAGTCTAACTCCATTTTTTAGCCAGCTTAGGACTAACTTTAAATTGATGTCTTTCTTCTGATTCTTCCTTATATCTTCTGTGGTTAAATCAGATTCTTCAGACTCGACTCTTACGGTGGTAACTTGCAGAATTTCTTTGCAATGTTCATCATTGTAAAAATTGACTTCTTTGTTTTCAAGTTTCTGGCAATATCGGCAATGCTGTTTCAAGCATGTACGTCTTGATAATGTGTCTGCATTTCTGTGTTTCCTGCCACTGCGATGAATAACTTTGGAGTCGTATTGTTGGAGTCTCTTTAGCCATCTCGCAACCTGACCCTCAGGTTTCTTGAAGTTCATTATCCACTGCGAAGCGCTGTGATTAGTTCTTACGAGAAAACTTCTGCCATAGAGGAAGGTATGGAAATGTTCAATGGCTTTGATTATCGATACAAGCTCCTTTCTTGTAATACAGTAATTCCTTTCGGCTTTGCCCAGAGTTTTACTAAAGTAGGCTATTATTTTCTCTTCGCCATCCTGTTCTTGGGATAAAACTGATCCAATGCTTTGCTGAGACGCATCACAGTCCAAAATGAAAGTGCCTTGTTCTCGTGAATAAGCCAAAATAGGCGCAGTTGTCAATTTCTTTTTCAGTTCAGTGAACGACTGTTGGCAATCAGGGCTCCAATCAAACTGAACGTTGTTCTCAGTTAAGCGGTGCAGTGACTTGGTAATTTTACCAAGGTCTTGAACAAACTTCCTGTAGTAGGTACATAGCCCCAGAAAACTTCTTACTTCATTTTTATCCCTAGGACGTGGCAACTGCTACCAGCCTCGATTTTAGCAGGATCGGTCTTAATTCCTTCGGCCGAGATGACATGGCCTAAAAAATTAACTTCTTTTTGAAATAAATTACACTTCTTTGGGTTCAGTAAACTTATATTTGGGTTATCAAAATTCTGAATTTCTAACCGGTGTACAGGGGAGAACAAAAAATAGGAATTTTGATCAGGAGTAATCTACCCTTATTTTTGATATTATCAAAGAAGTTTATTTAAAAAAGTTCAAGATATGGAATCACAGCCACCTACACAACAAACATTTTTCATAGTTCTATTCTCATAAAGAATACTATATGCACCTTAGGCACCTCTCTCACATACCTACAACGGTATTTCAATGCGAACTTCGTTATCATTTATCATTTGTATTAGAATATCGACGTTTTTTGAAAATTGTTTGAATTTTTACTAGTGTAATAACTATCAGTGTAATTTTATGAAAGGAAATTATTGAATAAATCAATTAATTATTGGTAAACGATTAAATAATATATTTCTGCAAGTTTCACGATCACTTTATTCATAACAGAATTAAAATATTCAATTGACGCTCTATATCTATTATTATAATTTCATTAGTATAAATACATTGAAAGGCTGCCAAAGCAGGTCATTGAATACTGCAGTTTTCCAGACATCATATCAGTTCGGTTTCTCCCCAAAAATAGCTCTTGTCACGACAACGTCAAAAGCTATAAAGAAAGACCTTGTTCCAAAAATTTGTTTGGAGGATGACTGGAAAAGTTCAGATTCGAATTCCAACAATCCATGTTTACCCACGAAGCAAACCTCCTACGGAACTAATGTGAAACTGAAGATAATCAATTGGACAATTTCAACTCAAGATCTGAAAGATTCAGGACAATCTTCAAGTAAAACATTGGATGCTACTCCAGTGGAACGCAAATATTCAAAAAGTAAATGTTAAATCGGTAATATTTCAATATCCTCCTCTGCTAACCGAAACACAATTTCAAATATGGTGTGTTCAATTAGTGAATGCATTTTTTCCTGCAAGTGTAATAGATCATCAAGAAGTTCTAGCAATAATAAATGAATTCAATGCAGCCACTGCAATTTATGGTATCATTTCTTTTGCATTGGCATTACCAAGAAGCCTAAATCTAAATTCATTTGCAGAAATTGCGAGCAGAATGAAAATACTACTTCCAATATGTTACAATCAGACTCAAGTATTATAAATATTATCAATAAACTACGTTCACATGGCCGCATCCTTCCACGGATTCCTAAAGATTCACGTAACCTAGCCGCTTAAAAATATTTAGAAACCATCAACGATATTTTTATTAATGATTCAGAAGATTCATGGAAAAATCCCCTTCGCACATTTCTGTTTCAAGATCCCTAACAGAAAAAAAAGCTATCGATGAATCTCTTGCAACTAAAGTGAATTTTCTACTACGGAAATTTCTCAAGATGTCCAAACCACCAATTCATGAAAAACTGACACATAATCTAAGAAGCCAAATTGAAGCAAAGAAAGATGTTCATGAACCTGAACTGAAACTCACACATAATGTTGCAAGGAAGCTTTCTGTTGGTGATGTACAGGGAGCAATTCGTCTTGCTTCTACTGATGATGAAATTGCAGAATACTCTGATATGAGTTTAGAGACAAGCGAACAAAACATCCTATCAGACCAGATGACTTCAGACCGCCGGGCCGCCCTCATCAGACTCGTGGTATCAAGTGAGAGTAATGTCCAGCTAGCTCTTTGAAGCTTTTCCCGGGGTTCTAGTGCAGGTATTGATGGCATACGTCCCCAACATCTAACTGATCTTACCAATCCATATATAAGTGATTTAGCTAATACAGTATTGAAAAATTTGACCAAACTGGTCAACAAAGCCCTGAGAGGACATATTCCAGAATTTGTAAGACACATTTTCTTTGGAGCTAATCTTTGTTCTTTTGAAAAAAAAAAAAAAAGATGGTGGTTTGAGACCTATTGCAATAGGATTAACCCTTCGATGGCTTTCATCCAAATGCATCACTCGGGCTATATATGAACAACAGGCTGTCCCATTTCTCAAACCGTATTAATTAGGTTCTGGTGTACCTGGTGGAGCAAAGGGTTTGGTTCATGCTATTTGAACTTCGATTCATCTTGACTCAACTAACAAAATCTTTCTCAAAATCGATTTTAAGAATGCATTCAATCTCATAAGACGTGATATTATCTTGGAAGAATTACACAATCATTCTCCTCCTTACCTACGAGACTTGGAGGCTTGGAAATTCGTCGATCAAATGACATTGCTCTGCCAAGTTTCATTTATTTCAGTAAAAGTTCCCAATCACTATTAAAAGAAATTACAAAGTTAACACAATCGTTAAATAAGTTCGGTTTAGATGTTGCAGTTGAATCCTGGATGAATCAAACAAACATCGATAACCCTCCTGCATCCACCAGACAGAAAGAGTGGGACAAAGCTCTCACTGAAGTAGCCTCAAACCAACTTTTTGCTTGCGCTACTGACGTGAAAGATATTGCTAGATTGAAAGCTGTTTCTCACAAGAATTCAAATCTTTGGTTGAATGCTTTACCTGTCTCTGGCTTGGGGACCCTTCTCAATAGAGATATGATTAGAACTGCAATTTGTCTGAGATTAGGTTTCAAAATAACCGAATCACACATTTGCCGTTGCGGAGAAATTGTTGATCAGTCCGGGACACATGGCTTATCTTGCTTGTTTAGTAGGGGTCGCCAATCTAGGCACAAGGAGGCTAACAACATCATTAGCAGAGCATTGGCTTCTCCACCCTGTATTAGAACCTCCTGGATTGAATGCTCGCACTAATGGTTCCATTTTCTTGTAAAAAATGCCTCGTTTGGGATTTTATCACCGTAGATACGGTTGCACCATCACATGTTGTTCAGAACGCAGTCTCCGCAGGATCCGCAGCTGAAAATGCCGGGATAAATAATAAAACGAAATACAAAGCTCTCAAATAATTATCATTACATCCCAATTGCTGCATAGACCATTTGGACCAAATGCCAATAAATTCATTGAAGATATCTGCAGGCGGCTGGTAGAACGTTCAGGAAATAAAAAGAAGGGTCAGTGGTTCAAAGAACGGCTATCCATTTGTATTCAGAGGGAAAACGCCATCAGTGTCATGGGAACATTTGATAATCCAAATGAATGTTATTTCTATTTCCATTTCCATTTCCATTTCCATTTCCATTTCCATTTCCATTTCCATTTCCATTTCCATTTCCATTTCCATTTCCATTTCCATTTCCATTTCCATTTCCATTTCCATTTCCATTTCCATTTCCATTTCCATTTCCATTTCCATTTCCATTTCCATTTCCATTTCCATTTCCATTTCCATTTCCATTTCCATTTCCATTTCCATTTCCATTTCCATTTCCATTTCCATTTCCATTTCCATTTCCATTTCCATTTCCATTTCCATTTCCATTTCCATTTCCATTTCCATTTCCATTTCCATTTCCATTTCCATTTCCATTTCCATTTCCATTTCCATTTCCATTTCCATTTCCATTTCCATTTCCATTTCCATTTCCATTTCCATTTCCATTTCCATTTCCATTTCCATTTCCATTTCCATTTCCATTTCCATTTCCATTTCCATTTCCATTTCCATTTCCATTTCCATTTCCATTTCCATTTCCATTTCCATTTCCATTTCCATTTCCATTTCCATTTCCATTTCCATTTCCATTTCCATTTCCATTTCCATTTCCATTTCCATTTCCATTTCCATTTCCATTTCCATTTCCATTTCCATTTCCATTTCCATTTCCATTTCCATTTCCATTTCCATTTCCATTCCCATTCCCATTCCCATTCCCATTCCCATTCCCATTCCCATTCCCATTCCCATTCCCATTCCCATTCCCATTCCCATTCCCATTCCCATTCCCATTCCCATTCCCATTCCCATTCCCATTCCCATTCCCATTCCCATTCCCATTCCCATTCCCATTCCCATTCCCATTCCCATTCCCATTCCCATTCCCATTCCCATTCCCATTCCCATTCCCATTCCCATTCCCATTCCCATTCCCATTCCCATTCCCATTCCCATTCCCATTCCCATTCCCATTCCCATTCCCATTCCCATTCCCATTCCCATTCCCATTCCCATTCCATTCCCATTCCCATTCCCATTCCCATTCCCATTCCCATTCCCATTCCCATTCCCATTCCCATTCCCATTCCCATTCCCATTCCCATTCCCATTCCCATTCCCATTCCCATTCCCATTCCCATTCCCATTCCCATTCCCATTCCCATTCCCATTCCCATTCCCATTCCCATTCCCATTCCCATTCCCATTCCCATTCCCATTCCCATTCCCATTCCCATTCCCATTCCCATTCCCATTCCCATTCCCATTCCCATTCCCATTCCCATTCCCATTCCCATTCCCATTCCCATTCCCATTCCCATTCCCATTCCCATTCCCATTCCCATTCCCATTCCCATTCCCATTCCCATTCCCATTCCCATTCCCATTCCCATTCCCATTCCCATTCCCATTCCCATTCCCATTCCCATTCCCATTCCCATTCCCATTCCCATTCCCATTCCCATTCCCATTCCCATTCCCATTCCCATTCCCATTCCCATTCCCATTCCCATTCCCATTCCCATTCCCATTCCCATTCCCATTCCCATTCCCATTCCCATTCCCATTCCCATTCCCATTCCCATTCCCATTCCCATTCCCATTCCCATTCCCATTCCCATTCCCATTCCCATTCCCATTCCCATTCCCATTCCCATTCCCATTCCCATTCCCATTCCCATTCCCATTCCCATTCCCATTCCCATTCCCATTCCCATTCCCATTCCCATTCCCATTCCCATTCCCATTCCCATTCCCATTCCCATTCCCATTCCCATTCCCATTCCCATTCCCATTCCCATTCCCATTCCCATTCCCATTCCCATTCCCATTCCCATTCCCATTCCCATTCCCATTCCCATTCCCATTCCCATTCCCATTCCCATTCCCATTCCCATTCCCATTCCCATTCCCATTCCATTCCCATTCCCATTCCCATTCCCATTCCCATTCCCATTCCCATTCCCATTCCCATTCCCATTCCCATTCCCATTCCCATTCCCATTCCCATTCCCATTCCCATTCCCATTCCCATTCCCATTCCCATTCCCATTCCCATTCCCATTCCCATTCCCATTCCCATTCCCATTCCCATTCCCATTCCCATTCCCATTCCCATTCCCATTCCCATTCCCATTCCCATTCCCATTCCCATTCCCATTCCCATTCCCATTCCCATTCCCATTCCCATTCCCATTCCCATTCCCATTCCCATTCCCATTCCCATTCCCATTCCCATTCCCATTCCCATTCCCATTCCCATTCCCATTCCCATTCCCATTCCCATTCCCATTCCCATTCCCATTCCCATTCCCATTCCCATTCCCATTCCCATTCCCATTCCCATTCCCATTCCCATTCCCATTCCCATTCCCATTCCCATTCCCATTCCCATTCCCATTCCCATTCCCATTCCCATTCCCATTCCCATTCCCATTCCCATTCCCATTCCCATTCCCATTCCCATTCCCATTCCCATTCCCATTCCCATTCCCATTCCCATTCCCATTCCCATTCCCATTCCCATTCCCATTCCCATTCCCATTCCCATTCCCATTCCCATTCCCATTCCCATTCCCATTCCCATTCCCATTCCCATTCCCATTCCCATTCCCATTCCCATTCCCATTCCCATTCCCATTCCCATTCCCATTCCCATTCCCATTCCCATTCCCATTCCCATTCCCATTCCCATTCCCATTCCCATTCCCATTCCCATTCCCATTCCCATTCCCATTCCCATTCCCATTCCCATTCCCATTCCCATTCCCATTCCCATTCCCATTCCCATTCCCATTCCCATTCCCATTCCCATTCCCATTCCCATTCCCATTCCCATTCCCATTCCCATTTCCATTTCCATTTCCATTTCCATTTCCATTTCCATTTCCATTTCCATTTCCATTTCCATTTCCATTTCCATTTCCATTTCCATTTCCATTTCCATTTCCATTTCCATTTCCATTTCCATTTCCATTTCCATTTCCATTTCCATTTCCATTTCCATTTCCATTTCCATTTCCATTTCCATTTCCATTTCCATTTCCATTTCCATTTCCATTTCCATTTCCATTTCCATTTCCATTTCCATTTCCATTTCCATTTCCATTTCCATTTCCATTTCCATTTCCATTTCCATTTCCATTTCCATTTCCATTTCCATTTCCATTTCCATTTCCATTTCCATTTCCATTTCCATTTCCATTTCCATTTCCATTTCCATTTCCATTTCCATTTCCATTTCCATTTCCATTTCCATTTCCATTTCCATTTCCATTTCCATTTCCATATTTTTATTTTTATTTTTATTTTTATTTTTATTTTTATTTTTATTTTTATTTTTATTTTTATTTTTATTTTTATTTTTATTTTTATTTTTATTTTTATTTTTATTTTTATTTTTATTTTTATTTTTATTTTTATTTTTATTTTTATTTTTATTTTTATTTTTATTTTTATTTTTATTTTTATTTTTATTTTTATTTTTATTTTTATTTTTATTTTTATTTTTATTTTTATTTTTATTTTTATTTTTATTTTTATTTTTATTTTTATTTTTATTTTTATTTTTATTTTTATTTTTATTTTTATTTTTATTTTTATTTTTATTACTTTGGCTTTGTTCTCTAATGCGTATTGCCATAGGTCTGGTTGACTTTGCAGAAAACGTATTGTAAATGTCGTCATGGCCGTATAATATTTTAAAATTTGGATAGTGTGGTTGGGCACATATTTTCATTGCATAGTCAAACAGAAGTCTGGATCTTCTGTATTCAAGTGGAGGAAGTACTGCCATACAGTTTAGTGACAATATCGGGCTTGTTCTGGATGCCAGTCGTAGGGCGGTGTTCTGAATCCTATCTAGAGTTTTCAGTCGGCTTTTCCTGGCAGACGAGTAGATTGTGCATCCATAAGCAATTCTGGAAAGGGTTAGACTTTGACAAATATTCAGCAGTACTTCTTGATCTTGATTATTCCAGCTAGTGTTGTCATGACACTGAGTGATTTTTGGCATTTCAGCCTGAGATCGCTCAGATGAGGGCTCCATGTAAGTTTGGAGTCGAAAGTTAAACCTAGATATTCAATCGAGTCCTGGAATTCTATTCGAACTTCATGCAGATTGAGATTTGGTACATCATGATGTTTTCTTTTTCTGCAGAAATGAATGGCTTTAGTTTCAGAAGTAAGGAATCTGAAACCTTTTTTGTAGTTTTTCTGTAAAGGATAAATGCACTGAAAAAAATGTGGTAAATTATATCAATAAATGCCGTTTTTTACCTCTCCGTTCATTGGCAAAATACATTTTTCATCGTGACAATGAATAAATATTCACTGATTTTTGATACAACGAATTCAAGTTTATTGAGATCAAAGATGATCGTTTCTTACATTTATGAACAGTTTTCGTTGCTCCTGCGGAAAAGTTTATTGAGGTGAGGAAAGGGGTACACTGAGATCAATGATGAGCTAATTTCAGACCTATGAACATATTTCGTTACGGCTTTGAAAAAGATTATTGAAATGAAAAAAAGTACATTGAAACAATGTATATATTTCATGAAAAAAATGTGGTACATAATATCAATGAATACCGTTTATTACCTTTCCGTTCATTGGCATAATTAACTTTTCATCGTGATAATGATTAAACATTCACTGATGTACGAAGGTATTTATTGATACAATGAATTCAAGTTCATTGAGATCAAAGTTAATGGTTTTTTATATTTATGAACATGTTTCGTTGCTGCTATGGAAAGGTTCATGTGGTACACTGAAACAATTTGAAATTGTTCAATACATCAATGAACATAATTCATAGTCCCAGAGCACTGATGTATATATTTAAAAAAAAAATATGGTACATTTTATTGATAAATACCTCTTCGTTTATTGGCACAATACATTTTTCGTCGAGTCAGTGAATGATCATTCACTGAAATATGTATGTTTTTATTGTTACAATGAATTCGAGATCGATATCGATATCGAGATCAATGATGATCTATTTTCAGACCTATGAACATGTTTCATTGCGGCTATGGAAAAGATCATTGAAATGAAGAATGAAGTACATTGAAACAATGAATACTATTTTATGAATGAAATGTGGTACATTAAATCAATGAATACCGTGTATTACCGTTCCGTTCATTGGCACAATACATTTTTCATCGTGACAATGATTCAAAATCATTGAGATCAAAGATGATCTTTTTTACATTTATGAACAGGTTTCGTTGCTGCTATGGAAAAGTTCATTGAGGTAATGAAAGGGGTACACTGAATCCATTTGAAATTGTTCATCATATCAATGAACGTAATTAATGGTCCCAGAGATGATTTTATTGTTACAATGAATCCAAGGATATCGAAATCAATGATAATCTATTTTCAGATCTACACACAGACGCCCATTGGGGCTATGGAAAGATCATAGAAGGTGTAACGAAGTTACAGTTTTGTTAGGCAGATAGAAGCAACATTTTCCTCCCATTCTATAACTTTGTAATTAATATGTTCATGAATATAATAACAAGCCATCTCGTGTTCAAATATACTCATAAATTTTGCCGGTATCTGTTCAGCCGAATCCTCGCATAGAAATCTCCGTTGCTGGCAAGTTAGCTTTAGCTGGTAGTACACAGCGCCTCCACTAGAGATACCACTCCGCACGACTTCGTTGTTTGCACAGAGCCGGTTAACTTAAGCAGACAGAAGCGATCGTTGAGGCATCTTCTCAGGTAGCACAGACTACAGAGACATCCGAAGAGCCCCGAAAGGAGCCAGCCGAAATAAAAGATAACTTGGAGTTACGCCTTCCAATCAGGATTGCGATGTTCTGATGAATGCATGTTAATTATTTTGCATATATTTCGGAAACTCACTGTATGCTCAATATCAGTGGGAGGCCTTCATTGCATTCACGAACGATTCGCAATGATTGAATAAATACCACTTATTCAAATGATAAACAAAATAATTAGTTCAATGTGTGAAAGCATCACGAGAATAAACTGAAACATAGAATTAATGTATATCAATTATTGAATCAAGGAATAACCGATACCTAATAATCACCATTCATTGGATTGATGAAAAATATCCATCGTCGAACTAATCTGAATCATTATATCAATCATACAGCATTCATTCGAAGAATGGACAATAATAACTAATTTGATGAATACAGTTTCATCGGTTGAACAAATACAATTTATTGCTTGGGTGAACACTCTTCATTCGTTTGATGAATGGAATTCATTACCATAACGAACATAATTAATGTACTTGATCATGATATCAATGAAAGCATTCATTGATATTATTAAGATCCGTAGTATGGATAACCAGTGGTACATTGACATAACGATTGCGTTCATTGAACCAATATTGATGAAAATATTCATTGAGTCACTGAACTTTTCATTGTATTCAGGTACCAATTTTTTTGCAGAATCTTTGCAGAATTTGTTCAGTTTCGTTCATGGATTTGGAGGAATGAAATATTACAAAATCATCAACGTTAATGATTTTATGAATCCCTCTTGGAATGCTTAAAGAATTTATTGCTGTTGCAAATAAGGTCACGCTCAATAATACCCTTGGGGTATTCCATTCTAAATGTTTCGAGAATTCGATATAATATCTTCTATTCTAGCCCTGAATTTTTTTCTACTCAAAAATTGCTGTAAAAGTAAAAAGATAGGTAAGTTACCCCTGATTTTCCATTCATAAAGTATTTTCATCATACCGTAGTGCATAAGCTTTCTATGTGAGCTACCGGGTCTATGATTCAGCAGAATTTTCTGAAACCCATTTAAAACGTGTATAGTAGGTTATTGGTGTCAAGATAGCAAATAAGACGGTTATTTACCATTTTGTCCAGTAACTTACACAGACTGCTGCTGAGGGAGATAGGACGGTCACTGTCAGGTTTGGTGGTATCTTTTACAGGTTTCAGTACGGGAATCATTTTCACTTCTTTCCATCGCTCAGGAAATATACCGGACTACCATATTTTGTTGAATATTACCAACACGTTTTCTTTCTAGTTCGTAGGTAGGTGTTTCAAGACCTCATAGTTGTTTTTGTCTGAACCAGTTCGTCCATAGTGAAGTGATGATTATATGCTAGGTTTTTATCTGTAGTAAAATGTAAGTTTACTTATTCTGTTTGGGTTTTTATTTCAAGAAATTTAGGATTGTAATTTTCTCCAGAGTTGTCTGAGTGATAGTGATCAGAAAAAAATTCAGCCACGTCTATGGGGTTGTTGGAGATTACTTTTTCATAATCTAGCAACGTTAGGAATGTCATGCAAGAATATTTTGTCAGAAAAACACATTTTCAGATAATAAATTATTATTATCATTATTATAGTCACCACCCAGAATTGACGGCATATTGCCTAAAGTTATTTTTTCATATAGCAGCATCGTTCTGTACATGTTTCATGCCCCCGAAATGTTTTACGGGCTTGTAGTAAATTAAAGATGCTTACATTTCCTAAAAACATAATGAACAATCTTATCAACTGTAAGAAACGCTTAAAGTGAAAATGTACAGCATCATTTTTTTTTGTTTTGGGATGCTTGGGAAATTAAAAAAGCAATACGTTTCTAAAAATCACTTCTCTAATAAATAACAGTGAAATTTTTTTTTCATTCATATTTTTATTCAGTTCCATTAATTATAAACATTACGTTAAACGAAAATAGTAAGCCTAAAAAACGGTTGCCGTACAGGCATTTATAATTTCTCTTCAACAATATAAGATTCAACCCCCCAAATTTGGGATTTTTTTTTTCATTTTATTCTATGCACCAACATTTTTATACTGCATAATTTCTGAAACTCATTTTATATGTTGAATAATAATGTGGGATCGATGCCGTACATTTTGCACTGATCTTGAAACATACAGGTCGAATTACAAATTTGCGTGCGGGGCTCCCCGCCCCTGTACCGGCAAATACTTACGGCATTGCTAAAAAATAAATCCATGTAGTTATACAAATTCAATTATACAAATGCCGTACAGTAATAGATCACCTGAAGTCATAACAAAAATTAAGGGGAAAATAAAAAAAATTGGTGGCTCTCAGCACCGTTCTTTTTTTATGGCATTAGATTCTACTTGATTATTTTTCAGTGATCTTATCATCTGGAGAAATGCCGTCCAAGAATTTTTTGTCAAAAAATTCCTCATCTGGATGGAAAGTTTCGTTGACTGCGTACTCATCTGCACCGCTTACAACTGACGGCACAGTGCGCAAAGGAGTTGTATCGTATGGTACTATAATTCTGAATATAATTTATGCTGGGTCAATTGACCCCTTCAAAATTGGCCTGGGCTTGTAGTCTATGTGTTTTCAAATCACTATCATTACTCAAAAATCTTCAATACAGGTGAAAATTTCAATAATGTAATCTGTTCCAATTTTATATGAAAAGTATTGAGAATTGAGAAAACGAAGACCAAAGCTCATATCAATATAGTGGCATAAGCGTGGATGAGCGATTAGGAGAACTCATTTGCCTTACGCCCCTGTTTGCAGTTACAAACACGTCGCATGGAAAACATATATTTTTTACAATTTTAACATCCTATTATTCAACTAATACTTATTTCAGATGATATTAATTGAAAATTTTGCCTGAAAGTGACAGACAATCCATGTTAAACAGATTGATTGTCCTTAATTTAGCATATTTCATTATAGACAGTATAAAATATTAGCTCTCAGCATTCATCATGCTGCAACTACTCCCCCCACATTACCTTCACTGTATGCTATGAATATCATACATACTATATTAAAGTAAAGAAACATATTTTTTCAAATGACAAATATGAAAAATTCCCCTTTTTTCTTGGGAATCAGGATATATAAATATGTAAGTTTTCGAAGTAGTTTATTTTCATATGTATGATCAAAAGTTTCAAAGTTTTTTTCATTGGAAAATGCTCGTTGGACAATAAGGCTGTTTACCAAATTGTAATTCAATTGGCGAATACCCTGTAGCTATAGTCACGTTATTCAAAAATTCTGCTATACGCTGCACTTCCAATGCCCAACGGGTATGTTTTTTGTAACAAAAAGTACGAAATAATCTTCCTAACTCTGTCATTACACGTTCTGTAGGACTGCTTTGTGGATGCCGAACAGAGGTATATTTCACAAGTATACCTTACTTTTCCACAGCATTCCGTCAAATATTCGATGTGAATTATGTTCCTTGATCAGATAAAATGGGCTTAGGACTACCCATTTTTTTTCACTATGGCTTCTGCGGTGGCATGTTTCACCATATAAAGTGACACGAATTTAGAGAAAACATGTATTACTACCAGAAGTCTAACTTTACCTTTGGAATGCTGCAAGGGACCAATCTACTGAAATTAATTCACCAGGAGACTACGGTATGATGGATTCAAAAGAAGGATTCAGTTAAATCGATATTTTTGTTTTTTGACAAAAATCACAAGTTTTGAGCTGTTTTTCTTTATGTTTTGATACAAATTTCTGCACCAAATCTCCTTTATCATGGCACACCCGATTTTATAAATGCCGAAGTGACTAAAAGTTTCATGATAGTTCTTCATATATTCAGTTATGTGAAATTTCGGAATGCAAGGAAGATGATCATTATCTCTTGCATAATACAAGAAATCTTTATGTAAAATAAATTTGTCATAAGAGTCCGGATCAGTTTTTATTTTTTCAATGATATTATTCAAATACGGATCCAGTTATAATATTTTTCCAAAGCAAACTTTCAAAATCAGATGGAAACTTAATATACAGAATTTTGAATGATCTATTATCAGGAACAGAAGGACGCTCTATCGGATTTCTAGATATAGTATCTGGAATGATATTGTTTGATCCCTTTAAATATTCTATTCTGAATGAGAATACCTGCATAGCTGATATCCAACGTGATATACGATTGGACAGTAAACGACATGATTGCAGATGTTGTAGAGAACGATGATCGGTTTCAATCATGGAATCTTTTCCTTTTAATAAATAAACACGCTATTTTGATAAAATCAAAAATAATACTCATCAATTCTTCCTCTGGTACCGAATAACGGGTTTTCCTATCCAGTAATTTTCTACTAGCATAAGCCACTATTTTTTTCATCACCTAATCCTGTATCACTTGCATCACTCTGTACATAAAATTTCTGTCCTCTCGTGGGTGATATAATATGACCTCACGTGACAGAATTTCCTCAATCTTTTCAAATGCAAAATATAATCTAAGAACTTCATTTTAGTTTTGAAAAAGTTGCACCTATTCATTTTGTGAGTGAACCCGGCTTCTGCCAGACAACTAAACACCTGACCTAAATGATCTGTATGGTCCGGAAAAGAATTGGTCACAACAAGAATATCATCTATGTAGATATAAACAGAAGACTGTATAAGTGGCCCAAAAATGTTTCTAAACATCTAGCGAAACTTGCCTTTGCCATCTTCAATCTAAATGGAAGAACCCAAAATTGATAACTTTTTGTACGATATCTAAACCTCGTATATTTTCGATGTTCTTTTTCAATCGGAATTTGTCAGCAACCTGACGTTGAATCTAACGTAGAAGCTTACTTGAAATCCTTCAAATCTTTCAGTATGTCATCAATGGGTCTGAACTTCAATATCATTTACTGTGACTTTATTTAGAAGGCGAGCATGTAAACACAAAAGCACCAATGCATTTTTTTTACTGTTGTCAGTAGTGGACTACAAAATGGAGTATTAGCGCGTTCAATCACACCAATTTTTTCTAATTTCTCTATTTCTTGTTGAAAAGCCTGTCGATGTGCTATCGGTATTGAATATGGTTTAACTGCAAAAGGCGTTCCATCTTTCAAAATTATAGAATGCTCATATAATTTTGTCAAACCTGGTTTATCTGAAAATATTTGTTTTTGTTTATGTTTATTAATTGAACCCCGAAAATATGATATTTTTTTTTCATTCAATGCCACTTCATTGAACATTTATTGAACATCATATGAATTGTTTTTGTTAAAAATAAAAAAATTAAAATTCATGAATAACATCTAGCTGTAATTGTAGCTTCGTATATTCTCAAAAAATCGATACGAATTATCAAGTGATACCCAAGAGATTCGATTACCAAAAATTCAAATTCGAATTCCTGCTTGGCTATCTGAAAAGGTCAAAATATCTGATGTGGAACTATTTTCATTCCAGTTTTGAATGCTTCAATGATGCGAATACTACTAACATTGAATATAGTCAAATTTTTCACAATCATATTAATTTGCTTGAAAACTTTCAAAACTCATACAGCAAATATCACTCCCTGTATCCACAATAGCGGGAAAATTTATATTTTGAATATTTATTGAAATTACTGGTGTTTTGGCGATAACGCATTTGTGATCAAAATCACATTTTTCTCCTAACAAACCTTCCATTGGATTATTCTGAACAAATATATCATTTTTGGCTCCATGAACTATTTCTCCCACTAATGAGCCTAAGTAGTAGGACGAGGTTAGTTTTCCCAAACTGATTGCTCTTACTGATAAACTGATTCTTCAGGAATGTAAATAAGAGAAATTTTAATGATAATAATAATAATAAAATCAGTTCTGCGAAAACCATTCAACGCCACTGAAATGTTCCTCACTGAAATCAGTACTGCCGCAACCGATTCTGGAAAATGTCTTACAATTACGCCGATCAACATATCTTCCGTTATAGTTAGGTTGTAAATACTTCCCAAGTTGAACCATTTTTAGTAAATAGTACAAAAGTTTCATTATCAGACTTAAACATACCGGTTTCCAATTTTAATCTTGACTCCCTTTGTTTTTCGAAACCCCAAAAGTGGTGTACGAAACTACCCGCAAATTCAGTAAAGCTCATGGAACCATCAGGTAAATACGTATTAGCCCATACTTTTGCATTTTTCACAAATAATGGCTGGATCCAGAAAGCCATCTGTTCAATCTACCAACCTAAAAAATGTATCATATATTCCAGTTTATTAATAAATGCAATTGGATATTATATATTTTCACTATCGAATTCAGGCAGATAGTGTTGGATTTACCTACATAGTTTCTTATTAAATTGCTTATCATACGTTAGAATATTCTGTACAACATATTATATGATGAAGTTAGTAAATGTCAAGTTTTTTGAAGTTATATTATAATATATATCAGGTTATGGGCCCAGGGCTTCAATAAGTTTAATAAGAGTAAAGTTGAAAGGCGATCAATCATTTTCCTGAGGTTCAGTAACCATGCCTGGAAATGAGGAGTCGAGCAGTGCACCGACAGGTTCCCAAGTTTTTATGCAACCGACTGATTTGAGTATGTTACCGACCATAAAGAAGTTAGTAGGAAGAAGTCAGTACCTGGAAATTTGGTATGGAAATGTTTCTAGTAGCTGAAGAATTATGGGCTGTAGTTAAAGGAGACGAAGCAGATCCCAGGAGAGATTGAAAAGCAAAATCGAAAATATGTCTGATGATAGATGAAGTTGCAACTCATCGAAAGAAGTATGGGAAAAATTAAAGAATACCTATGAAGATAAAGGTCTGTCCAGAAGACTGAGTTTGTTGAGGCGACTATTTCGAATAAAACAAAATGAATATTCATCAATGGAAGAGTATTTGAATGAGATATTGTCAATTACTCAAAAGTTAGATGCCATAGGTGCAGGAAGAGAAGATGAATTCATTGGTGTCATCATGTTGAACGGTTTAGGAGAAGAATATGATCCGATGATCATGGCCATGGAAAGTTCGAGTGCTAAAATCACTAGTGATTATGTTCGAACTATTCTGATTCAACAAGAATCTAGACAAAGCATCGAGTCTGCAGAAAATGTCTTCTTGTCCACTTCAAAAGATAAGAAGGAAAGTTCCAATGTTATTTGTTTCCGTTGTAACAAGGCGGGACACAAATCTTTTCAGTGCTATAAAAATAAGCAGGTGAAAGGAAAAAGCGAAAAAGGAGAAAAGACCCAGAACAAACAACAGAAGAAATTTCCAGTACTATATGCGAGTTCAGCAACTACTGTAACAGATACAGAATGGATAATTGACTCTGGTGCGTCTTCACACATGACGATGAGAAGAGATTGGTTGGAGAACTGGAGGAGTCAAAGGCAAGAAATAACTGTTGCTAACAATAATAAGCTCCGAGCTGAAGGTAGTGGAGATCATAGAAATTATAATATATATACTTACTCTATAATGCCAATCCCCTCTTCGTGGGACACTGAAAAGTGTTGTAAAATTCCAAATGTTTTTATCAATGCGCATTCCCATAACCAGTCCCCTAGCTCTGCAGCGTTGACAAATTTCAGAAAATTTTATCTTTGTAGTCGAGATTCTGTCGAAAATAATCTAATATTATTGTGAAGCCTACCCAAATTCCCGTTGAATTGTTGGGATCGTGCAACAGTGTTAACAGTTTTAAATTGCCGCAGAGGAAGGAAGGTAGTTTGCCAGAGCCGGTTTGGGTTAGTTTGGTGGTTTAGGCGATTTGTGTTCATTGTGAAATTAACCATTAACGTTATTGTGTTTATTTATATGTGCTTTTCTTATTACTGTTGTTTACTTCAATTATTCATTGGTAGTGTGTATGTTATTGGTTTTCGGGTTTTTCTGTAGTGAAACTTTAATTTTGACAATGTTGACGTGCTTGGTTCTATGGTGTGGAAATCCTGGAATCCATTATTTTTAGTAAGTACCTACTTGAATATGAATTGAAGATGGCAAATCTAATAAATAATATAAATAGAGTAGAAATAACTCCCGTCTTTGATAAAACTGAGAATATTAATCCTTTTTTTACGTTTGGCTTATATAAATCATTTTAAGCTTGACGAGAGCAAGCCATGACATTTGGATGAGACCATTTTGGGAAGAGTTCCTACCGTGGATGAGCATCTGACTGAAAAAAATGTCATTTGCAGCAAACTTTTTCTTCAAACGATGTAGGGTAGTCGAATGTTATTGAAACGAAATGCAGTTCCAAGTCTTTTTTTACGAAAAAATTATGAAGTTCCCACCCAAGAAAGGTAAGTATATATATAACAACTGTAGGAATTTTCAAATCTTTAAAATCTGTTCAATTCATTCATGATGTAAGTTTTATAAAGGATTGCATTTTTTAAGGAATTCTGATTAAAATTATAAAACCACATCTGAAATTATGCAAACCAATACTACTTAACAATTTTTTTTAAGAACTCTTCAAGAATTGCATGACCATACGATGCAAAATATAGATCCCCAACGTATTGAAATGAATGATAACTTGGAGGTACTTTTTGTTGAAAAAGAAAATGTTCCTGGTGTTAGTCTTGATGTTTCTTGTACACCAAACTATTGAAATAGCAGTCAGGTAAGATATTTACAATATGCATAAAATTTGCTTTTGGTGGCATAGCCTGTGGGGGTAGGGAAAATAATGGATAATATTATTGTTTGCTGAACAAGTATGTTTTCATAATTATCCAAGTGGTTCCTGTTAAAAAATCATAAAATAGGTATATTTCAACAACATCACCAATAGTTACTCAAGATATATTTTTTCATTGTTATTTCATTCGATGAATTTTTCGGATATAATCAGTTTCACAACATAGGTATGCCCACCAAAACTTTTCGTGTCTCATATATACTACCAACGTATTATCAAATCGATTTTACTCAATATCATGAATCATTTAAAAATCTCATTGAAACCCGCCCTGGTATGAATGAAACTGGTCCTGATCATGCGCACTAAATAATGCATCGAACTTTTTACAACACTTCTAGAGTAAGTATATATATTATAATTTCTATGGTGGAGATGTTAAGATAGAGATTGATTCCCAAGAAGTAATTATAGGAAATGTTATGTACGTTCCTGGACTTTCAACAAATCTACTACCTGTGAGCGAATTAATTGAGAAAGGCCTGGTCGTAGTATTTTCCAAGGAAGGCTGCAGAATTTTAAAAGAGAACGATTGTACCATAGAAGGTGATGTACTTATCAGTGGTTCTGCACAATCTGGAATATTCAAAATGAATAACTCAACCTCACTGTATGAAAACGCACAGCAAGTCAACATGGTAACTTCGTCAAAATCATGTCATCCCAGGTTATGGCATCGGAGACTTGGTCATCTCTGTAGAAAATCGATGAAACTTCTTGCAGAAGGTATGGCAACGGGTATCGAATTCAATAACGCAGAAGACGATAAACCATGTATTTCTTGTGTCAAAGGCAAGCAAACAAGACACGTTTTCAAGTCATCAGAAAAACGGGCAACGGAGAAACTTGAACTCGTCCATTCAGATGTCTGCGGACCAATGAGTGGAAAAAGCTGGGGTGGAGCAAGATATGTCTTGACTTTTACAGATGATTTTACGAGGAAAACATTTGTTTACCTACTCCGACACAAAAACGAAGTCAAATTCAGATTTAAAAATTTTAAAAATCTGGTAGAAAATCAAACGAGACAGAAACTCAAGGTGTTGCGAACAGATAATGGCACAGAATATGTGAATAAAGATATGAGAGAGTATCTTTCTCATTGTGGAATTATTCACCAAACAACAGTGCCATATACTCCCCAACAGAATAGTGTAGCAGAGAGAGTTAATAGGACTCTTGTAGAAAAAGCAAGAAGTATGTTACAAGATGCTGGTCTGTCAAAAAGATATTGGGGAGAAGCGATAAATACAGCAAATTATTTGAAAAATTGTTCACCTACAAAGGCAGTTGCAGACATGACTCCGGAAGAGGCGTGGACCGGTAGAAAAGTTGATCTGTCACATTTGAGAGTTTTCGGATGTCAAGCTTTAGCCCGTGTACCAGATGAAAAACGTAGGAAGTGGGATGCAAAAGCTGAAGAATACATTTTCACCGGATATTCTGAAACTACCAAGGGTTATAGACTCATCAACAAGAAATATCCAACTGAAATAATAATTTCTAGAGATGTTGTATTCATAGAAGAAGGAAATGATGAACAGTCATCAACTGAAAAAGTAGAAGTTATGACTAAAGGTGAAAATGAAATGGAAATTTGTATAACTGAATATCCTCATTCTGATCAACAGCAAGAAGTACAAGCAGAAACACGATTGTTGAAAGACAATGATGGCGAAAGCGAACAAGAAAATTCGGAGGAAACTGGAAATGCCTGTATGAGAAGGTCGAAGAGACCTCCACAACCAAGGAAATGGTCTCAGATGTGTATTTGTACTATACAGAATGTACAAATATGGATGAGCCAATAACAGTCAATGATGCGCTCTCAGGTCCAACAAGAAATAATAATAATAATAATAATAATAATAATAATAGCGTCTTTATTTTCCATTTACATTTGGTGACAATGATTTTTTTTTTGTATAGTTAACATTTTTCTTGGCATAATAGGCGAAGTTCAGCTCATAATTTTTGGACCGAAAATAAAAAAGATACACAATTTGTTAAATTTAGCTGCTCTTCCACTTAACCTAGAAACGTACCACACAATAGAAGTAACATTGAAACTAAATATACTATATATATATATACATATATATCTTAAAAAAATGAAAAATAAAAAAAAATAAAAAATAAAAAAATAAAAAAAATAAGGTAGAAGAAAAGGTAAGATTTATTTTATGAGCGCGTAGGGGCGGGGTTTTGTATAGTTAGCAAAAGTTTTTTGTATTGTCTTTTGAAGTTATTGTGTTTCATCTCTTTCAAGTAATTTGGGATATCATTATAAATCTTCGAAATTTGATACCGGTAGGAGCGTTTTAATTGTTCAGTTCTATGAATAGGAGGTGTAAGCAGCCCTTTAAATCTCAAGTTCAATGTGTGCACATCACTTCGAAAAGTTATTTTATTATAAAGATACTCTGGTGTTTTATTTATAATAATGTTGTGATATAAACAAGCAGTGTGCAGTTTCCTTCGACCATTCATGTTCAACCAATTGAGAATTTCTAGGGTATGAGAAATGCGATCCCGTTTACGGATTCCAAAAATGAGCCGCAGGCATGAATTTTGTATTTTCTGGATTCTTTGTGTTTGAAGAACACTGATCACTGGATCATAAAGGCAGTCTGCAAAATTGAAAATTGATAGTACCAAGCTATCACAAAGCATGACTTTTGTTTCTCTGGATAAAAATTTTCGGCTATTATAAATCAGCTTCAGGGAACAAAATGCTTTTTGTATCAGTGTATTGATGTGTTTTTCAAAACGTAGATTTTCATCAAGAATAACTCCCAGATTTTTTGCATATTCTACTACTTCTAATGTGTTCTGACCAATCTTGACATTAACATGATTTTTAACATAATACCTACTGAATTTTGGACCAAAAACCATCACATTGGATTTATTTGCATTAATTTGGAGTTGATGGTCTGCTGAAGAATCTACAAATGTATTAATGTCGCTATTTATACGCTCACATGCATTACCGACCTCTTCAGGATCAAACGAGAGATACAATTGTGTATCGTCCGCATAGAGGTGTATCTGACAGTGTTTTATTAATTTTATAATTTGACTTGTATAGATAGTAAAAAGCATTGGCCCAAGAATGGACCCTTGGGGAACCCCTGATTTTAAAACAAGGTAATCGGAGTAATTTTGTTCGATGCGTACCATTTGTTTTCTGTTTGTTAAGTATGATTCAAAAAGAGAAACGGCGTTCTCGTTCAGCCCCAAGTGAAGTAATATTGACAGTAAAATTTTATGACTGATCGTGTCAAAAGCACGACTGAAATCCAACATAACTAAAACAGTGCATTTACCCCTATCCGTGGCTGCCATAATGTCATCCACTACATGAAGCAGTGCTGTTGTACAGCTGTGTCCTTTTCTGAAACCTGATTGAGTTGCGGGAAGAAGGCTCATTTCATTGAGATATTCTTTTAATTGGGTTTCTATAATCTTCTCAATTATTTTGGACAACGTTGGTAGTATGCTGATCCCGCGCAAATCTTTGAATTCTTCAGGATTCTTTTTTTTTGGCAATACTGTGACAACAGCACATCTCCAGGCAGATGGAAATGTGTTATTGAAAAAACAATAATTGATAATATGTGTAATGTAGGACACAATATGGGGACAGCACAACTTTATCATCTTCAAATTTAGTCCGTCGCACCCTGTAGCATTCGTTCGAATTGAATTTATTGTTTCTGAAACGATCAGGTCATCAATTGTTTTGAATTTAAAATCAGAATCTACTAGTGTATTAGTAGGATAGTTTTGTGAAAGCATTTCAGGGTCACTTGAAACAGGTATGGAGTTGATGAGAAAATTGTTAATGTCATGAGGATTTTTTAGATGTTGAGGTATATCAGTATTTTTTTTATTCAGAATATTGTTGTTTCTTAAAATGTTCCATCTCTCTTTAGGAGATGATTGATTTAATTTGAAATTGAAGAAAGCTTTTTTTTCTCTAACGATCGCCTGGTTCGTGAAGTTCCGCATACTTTTATAATAATCCCAATCGGTTTGATTGTTTGATTTTTTGAATTTCCTGAGAGCCTTATCTCTCATATTCATCATAATTCTGATATTTTCTGTAAGCCATGGAGCCGGAGCTTTAGTGAACCTTTTTTTAACTAAAGGGGCATGAACATCAAATAAACCAATGATACAATTAGTCAGGTATGAAACTTTTTCATCAACATCGTTAAGGTATAAAATTTGGAAAAATGGAATTCTTATCAGATCATGTTGAAATGACTCATAGCAAAAGTGTTTATAATTTCTATACGTTACCATCCTGACATCAGAAATGTCTAAGTCAGTTTTGACAACTACATAAACCATGTTATGGTCGGACAGGTTGTCATCGATTACACCACTATCTAGAATACATTCCCTATCCGAAACAATAATCAGATCCAACAACGTAGCGCTGTTGTCGGTAATGCGTGTAGGAGTATCTATAAGTTGACTCAAATTGAATTGTTCTAGAACAGAAGTAAATGTTTGCACTACCCTATTTTCCAAATTCAGCATGTTTATATTGAAATCTCCAGTACATATCATTTGGTCGACAGTGGGAAGCATAGAGGATAAAGTGTCCTCAAGTTCCGCAAAGAAAACATTTGAGTCAAGGGTTGGAGGTTTGTACAGAGCTCCTACAGCAATATTCTTCTTTTTAATGTTTATATTCACCCAAATTTGTTCTGTGGAGTGATTAATATGAGGAATTAGGGACGCAGAGAATATTTTCTTCGCAAATATGCAGACACCTCCACCTCTAGATTTTCTGTCATTTCTGTATAAGTCAAATCCGTCGATACGGAGTAACTCATCAGTTATATCAGCATGTAGCCAAGTTTCAGTTACACAAAGAATGTCCAAAGATAAGTTTGTTACTGCATTTCTTATATCTGTCAAGGAGCTCACAATTGATCTTATATTGATGTGTCCTATTTTTATTGATCCGTTATTCATAGAACTTGAGATAGGAAAAAACTACTTGAAAGAAATA
The DNA here is from genome assembly GCA_958298965.1 of Chrysolina haemoptera. Lineage (NCBI taxonomy): Eukaryota > Metazoa > Arthropoda > Insecta > Coleoptera > Chrysomelidae > Chrysolina > Chrysolina haemoptera. The sequence continues at coordinate 19,011,697 of OY282589.1, read as the reverse complement.
ATTTTAAAATATATACATACCTTCAAAGTTACTCAAAATATGTGACAATAATAGGTGTATGGATCTAGTTAATAAAATATATATATATTTTTTTTGTGAAATTCAGATGACAATTGCAGGACAACTACGAAAAACGACAAACACCTACAAAACCCCTTTGTGAATTATCAAAATCAAAGAAACAAAAAGAGAAAGAGATGAAATAAAAAAAAAAAAAAAAAGCAAAAGTTAATGTGGTTCGAAATAAACGAATACCTTTATCTTACTAAGCGTTTTTATCAAAAACGAATACAAGAAAGAAAACTATTCTTGGTGCTCTCTTTTTGCGAAGTGTGACTGTGTGATAAGCAAATACTATACTACCTGAACCTAAAAACATAATATGGATAGTGAAATTAAGAAAACAGATACGTATTTTCCAATTATCAAAAAATATTTTCAATGTCTTCAATACTAACAACTCGAACAATTGTATCTTCCTTCATGGCAAACACGTTTCCTCTGTTGGTCCATATTTTACCATTCTTTCCTAGTTTTGTTTTAATGAGTTTCAGTATTTCCAGTTTATCCTTGGTTAACTCTTCCCTTACTACAATACCTGTCCCCTTCAGTTTCCTTTTTACTTTGTAGATTTCGTGTTTTAAATCCAGCTGGACAAATTTGACCAATATCGGGCGTATTTTACTGCTTTCTTGTTTCCCGACTCTGTGGCAATAATCGATGTGATTTTTAGTAATATTCACTCCCATTTTATTTACAAAAATATCCAAGATCAACTCACAGCATTTCTCATTTTTGAGTGGTACGAAGCAATGCAGAAAGAATATCAATTCTTGATCGATAATAAGACATGGATATTGGTAGATAAACCAAAAAATAAAAAAATAATGAAGAATAAATGGGTTTTTAAGATGAAATCGGGTGTAGAAGGAGAAGTTACACACAAGGCGAGACTTGTAGCGAAGGGATACACACAGGAATTGCTGCTGAATGGAAATTTAGAAGAGGAAGTTTTCATGGAGCAGCCTGAGATATTTGAGGTGAAAAATAATGAGACAAAAGTTTGTCTTTTGAATAAGGCAATATATGGACTCAAACAAGCCTCGAGAAGCTGGAATAGAAAACTACATGAAACATTACTGAAATTAGGAATGAAACAAACAAATCAAGAACCTCGCATTTACTATTATATAACTACCAATTATATAGTAATAATAGCAATTTGGGTTGATGATTTCTTGATTTTTTCTAATAATGAAGAGAAGAAAAAGGAGTTGAAAGAAAGTTTGATGAAGGAATTTAAAATGAAAGATTTAGGAGAAGCGAAATATTGTATCGGTCTGAGAATAAGGAGAGATAGAGCAAATCATATAATTTATTTGGATCAGAAGTATTTAGAAGAAGTACTAGAGAAATTCAACATGAATAACTCAAATCCTGTTGGTACTCCACTAGATGCAAATCAGAAATTGAATCAACAATTAGTTGGATCCTTAATGTATTTGTCTGTTGGAACTCGACCAGATATAACTCATGCATGCAGTGTACTCAGTCAATTCAACAACTGCTATAATGAATCGCATTGGAAAGCTGCGAAACGAGTTCTAAGATATCTGAAAGGTACAGCAAATTATTGTTTGACATTTAGACAAACAGGAGATGACATAGAAGGATTCGTTGATGCAGATTGGGCGATGAACGATGAAAATGACAGGAGATCTTACACCGGTTTGGTATTTTTTACTGGGTGGTGCAGCAGTATCTTGGGAGTCACGAAAGCAAAAGACTGTCGCATTGTCCAGTACAGAAGCTGAATATATGGCAATTACCGAGGGGAGTAAGGAGGCAATATTCATGAAAGGACTTTTGTCAGAACTTTTCGAAAGGGATGGTGCAGTTGTTTTATTCAATGACAATCAAGGGGCTGGAAAGTTGACTAGGAACCACATTTATCATCGGAGAACAAAACATATAGACATAAGACATCATTTTTGTTCGACAAACCGTTGAAGAAGGGAATATCACTGTTCATTATAAACCTACAGATGATATGGTTGCGGATGTCCTGACGAAAGCTCTAAATGTTCCAAAGCACAAGAAGTTTGTACAGATGATTGGATTGAGAACGTATGATTGAGGGGGAGTGTTGGATTTACCTACATAGTTTCTTATTAAATTGCTTATCATACGTTAGAACATTCTGTACAACATATTATATTATGAAGTTAGTAAATGTCAAGTTTTTTGAAAATATATTGTAATATATATTTTTGCATTAAAAACCATCAGATAGTCAGTAACTTTTCTATTAAGAAATTGGTGGATGAATGTTAGGGTTCCTTTTCATTGTACGATTGCAACATGATTCAGACAATTTCGTTTCTATCCGAATTACATCGTCATTATCACTACACTCATGAGAAATCCTTTTTTGTGATAACATAACCTTATGATTCCCTAGAAAATGCTGCGAATTGAAACCTTGAGCTGGAGGAAGTTCCTGGTATGTACCCATAGTTTCATATTTCACCTTGTAAATGAGCTGTCACATGATTTTGACCTGTCAAACTTTCAATCAATGGCAGTTTCATCAAATTAAAATTGAAATTATCACTTGTAACGCTATGTAACGAATGATTTTTGGTATAAAGTAAAACTATTGAAAAGGGGAACATTCTCCATGGAAATTGAAAAATGTGATTTATTTGTGATATTATAAGGTTTTATTTCCTCTTTAATGGGTTTTTCACCTAAACCTTATATAAACGATGCGGAGGGCTAACTCTTATTGCGGAGGCAAAGGTCGTGGTACGATTGTTGGTGAATGAACCCACAGACATTCTTAGAAATTCAATTTATGGCAGCAAGAATAAAATAGCTGAATAAAAGTTGTCATTTGGACGCCATCTACAGAAATTCTGATAAAATATTTCATTCTAAAAGCCAGTCTCTGTAGAAAGTCTTTATTACACTAAAAGAAAATACTCCAGACATACAAATAAACCAATTGCTAAAAAAATAATATGTAATTGAATAAATGTTGTTAAGCCAAGTTCAGGGCTTGACGATCTTGATGTCTATAAATACTGATTGTAATCAAATTGTGTAGAAAATTAGTATTCAATAAATTGAATAGTTGTTAAACCAAATTCAGGGCTTGATGAGATCTTGAAGATTATATTATGACTGTCAGGTTATGTGAAGAAAATTTGGTTTTTTGGACTATATTGTTCGTTATTCAAATGGTCATATACCTACTTACATGTTGTTGAAATATTGGGTTAAATGCATTCAAACCTTACATGCTCTTCATGATCAATAGGTTATAGTACTCTTCATAGAAAAATTCCAAAATCTTCTTTTGTGAATAAATATTATATTTCAAGCTATTCGAGTTCCTTGGTTCTTATGTTCAGTAACCTCAGCTCTGGAACGCTCCTAAATCCACCACCTGGTTCTGATCACAAAGAGTTAAACAAGCTTCTAAATAAGCTTTTCGGTTTCAAATTTTGTAAATGATAAATCTGATAGAACTAAAAAAGGACATTGTTGTAAAATATATGCTATGACGCCTCTTGAAAAATCATGAAAATTCTTTGGAAATAAAATAATTTCTTATTAGCGCTCCCAGCCACGTAGTTTTTTTACATACAAGTGCTTCGTTACCTCCACTATAGCTCTTGAAAAATATATCCACATACACCCAACATGTGCGGCGCAATGATAAAATTTGACTTTCGTGATGACGGTGCTGATGGTGCCTCTTAAGAATTTAAATCACAATAGTCCTGTAAGATGGCATGTTGTTCCTTGTTCCTTGAAGATCTTTCCGAAGTTCGTGGTATAGTGATGATACGGAACTGACATGCACTTTTCTTGGGTTATTTCATTGGGAAAAGTCTAAATTTCCTTCATTCTCAGTTTTAATAATGTTACTTTTATAAAGAGTTTTTTTTTATTGTTGATTTTTCTTTCGCAAGCCTTCCCAGTGCAAGAAAAAAAGTCGAAAGACGATGCATCAGAAAATTTCAACAAGCACGTTTGTGTTGTTCGAAGAAATGGAATAACACCTAGTAGCTCTCCACATTAATCCACATTGACTTATTTTCACCAGAGCAACTGAAATTGTATACCTAAGATTGTCAATCGGCTTACACATACACTAGCAAGTCTAATTGTTTACTTTAAAACGTACGACATTTAAACTCCACCCCAGGCCATACATTTACAATCTTAGTTGACAATTTCAATCGCACAACTAGAATTGTGCAGGAAAGAAGTGTATGGTTCAAAACTGACAATTTTACAAGAAACCGGCTTCACTCTCAGAATGAGTAAGTGCAAGTTTTTCGAAACTGAAATTAAGTTCTTAGGTTATATTTTGACCACGGAAGGTATTGCACCAGACCCGGATAGAATCGAAGCTATATATCAATTCCCCACTCCAAAGAATATTAAGAAATTGCAAATATTTCTTGGAATTGCAAATTTTGATAGGGTCTTATGTGAGGATTTTGATACGATAATGTCACCTCTCTCCGGATTACTCCGTAAAAATATAAAGTAGGTTTGGGGAGTTATAGAGCAAAAGGCATTTGAAAAGATTAAGGAAATTCTGTCAGGTGAGGTCATATTATATCACCCCCGAGAGGACAGAAAGTTTCATGAACAGTGTGATGCAAGTTATACAGGATGGGGTGCTGTGCTGTATCAAATACATGGGGACAAATAGTGGCTTATGCTAGTAGAAAATTACTGGATAGGGAAACCTGTTATTCGGTATCAGAAAAAGGATTGTTGAGTATTATTTTTGCATCATTGAAATATTGTGTATATTTATGGGAAAATATTTCATAATTAGAACAAATCATCGTTTTCTACAATATCTGAAATCGTCTCGTTTACTGTCCAATCGTATGTCAGGTTGGGTATCAGCTATGTAGCAACTTTCATTCGAAATAGAATATATAGAGGGATCAAACACTATCATTCCAGATACTCTCTAGAAATCCGATAGAGCGCCCTTCTGTTCGTGATAATAGATCATTAAAAATTCTGTATATTGAGTCAAAAATATTGAAAAAGATTAGAAACTGGATCCGTATTTGAATAATATCATTGAAAAAATAAAAAACTGATCGACTATGACTAATTTATTTCAAATATGATATCTTGTATTATGCAAGAGATAATGGCCATCTTATTTGCATTCCGAAATTTCACAAACTGAATATATGAAGAACTATCATGAAACTTTTTGTCACTTCGGCATCTATAAAACCTGGTGTGACATGAGAAAGGAGATTTGCTGCAAAAATTTGCATCGAAACAGAAAAAAACAGCTCAAAACTTGTCATCTTTGTCAGAAAGCAAAAATATCGATTTTAACGAATCCTTCTTTTGAATTCATCATACCGTAGTCTCCTGGTGAAATAATTTCAGTAGATTTGTTTGGACCCTTGCCGCCTTCCAGAGGTGGAGTTACAGGGCTGCTAGTAGTGTTAAATGTTTTTTCTAAATTTGTGTCACTTTAGATGGTGAAACATGTCACCGCAGAAGCCATAGTGAAACATCCTTCGAATGATTATTTCAAAAAAATTGGGTTTCCTAAGGCCATTTTATCTGATCGAGGAACACAATTCACATCGAATACTTGACGGAATGCTATGGATAAGTATGGTATACTTCTCTGTTCGGCATTCACAAAGCAATCCCACAGAACTTATCATGAGAGAGTTAGAAAGATTATTTCGTACTCTTTGTTACAAAAACATACCCGTTGGGCATTGAAAGTGCAGCGTATAGCAGAATTTTTGAATAACGTGACTCACAAAGCTACAGGGTATTCGCCTATTGAATTACAATTCAGAAAAAAGGCTTGTTGCCCACTTAGAAGTATACCGAAATTTCCACCATCAAACCCTGAAGCTGATGCTCATGACAAATTATTTTTTGCTAAGAGAAATTTATTGAAGCGAAGTAAAAAACGAGCAAACACTTTGAAACATTTTCAGTTGATGACTGATGATATTCATAGCATACAGAAAAGGTAATGAGTGGGGAGTAGTTGCAGCATGATGAATGCTGAGAGCTAATATTTTATACTTCTGATGTAGTGTAGTTAAGGTTGTCAGGACAATCAATTTGTTCAACATTGATTGTCTGTCAACAAATTCTCCCCACTGAAAGCTTCCTGGTTTCGCTCTGTCTATGATTAATAAACTTTTTACCTATATTTAGTAATGTTGAGGCTCATGATGGAAGAAATCGGTTTCTCCTGAAAAGTATTTTGTGAAGAATAAGTTTCATATATTTTAGTGAGAAGTTTCTGAAGAATAAATTATTGAAATCGTATTTGGACTTTCAATTCAATACAAAACAGGAATACATTACCATTTTACGTCCATGGGATTCCCACAGTAAGCTGTTTTGTTACATGCCAATGGTACAGAAGCAAGCGACAATTTTCATTATTTCGTTTGCTCGTACTGAGGTTTTCAACTCGTATGTGGATTAAATAACTTATTCAGGATATTACATTGCACTGTATATTTTTTTCAATGTATAGGTTTGACGGTTGACATGACTGTTTAGCAGAAATATTGCTCTATCAGAAGAGAGAACTTTTTGTAAAAATATCGGATCTCTATTATTTTTCTCAATTTTAATTTTTACAAAATTCAGTTCGTCTATCAAAATCGTTTTCCATAAGCTCCTGAACTGAACTGATTTGTTAGGGATGCGACTTTTTTTTTTTTGACGTGATAACGTCTTATTAATGGATGCACGCTGGCTGCACGCACGAAAAAGTTTAACTCATTGTCACGTTTCGCCTGAGTCGAGCGTGCAAGCAAGAGCGCGGAAAAGCGATAGTGAGGTTCGGCTTGTGACTCATCTATCTCTTTTCCACTCAACCAGCACACAACCTGCACGTGAACTGTTTTGTCAACTGTTTATGAAGTGAAGTGGTTTCCATTATTTATAACAACAAAAATTGCGGCAAAAAAGGTAATTAATTCTTTCTTTTTAAGAATTTGATTAGCAATATAATCTCATATATTTGTTCTTTGATTATTAAAAAAAATAACATCGATTGGCGAGTGCAGTATGCAAATTATTGACTCATATAAACAGTCGTATAAAAAATCAAATGCTGCTGTTTAGTATTGAGTGAAAAATTGATCTTGCATAGCTATTAATTTAGGATTAAAAGTTAATGTTTAACGTAAATGTGTCAATGATGACAAGTTGAACCGGCCAACCACCGTGCGAGAAAATCTTATACATATATCAGGCGGGATTTTTGAAAGCAGCAATTTAAAAAAAAATCGATTTATTTGTCAAATTTCGTCATTTCAAATCAACAATTTATTGACATTGAATTGATTTCAGTTTATTTCCCTAATTAATTGTTCGTGATTTTATTTGAACAAATCATTAAAATTAAATTTGCAAAAACTCTATATAATATTTGAAAATTGATGTTTTTAATCAGTTTTAAGAATTTTTATATTTTAATGACAAGTTAACGCAGTGCAAGGGAATATATTATTATATCAAGCAGGTTTTGGTGGACTTTTCAAGAGCATTAATCTATCGAAAAAATTGTAATTTTCAATGAACTCCTTTTGTGTATTGTACAAATAATGTAGAGAAAAGTATTCAATTTTCCATCAATGATTCCTTATGACGTTATCACGTAAAATTATAGTCCGTTAATCTAATGCTACTTTCCTCAAACTGATGATATTATTGTCTTCAAAAGCTAGAATAATATCTTATTTCCAGTTTTTTTTTGGGTCATTTGTGAATAACTATGTTCCGGGAGGTCTGTTACATGTGCTGTTTCTCTGAATTTCTTCTCAGCTTTGCTAATAGTGGAATGTGGAATCAGTTCTCTCGTGCTCGGAAATTTATCATTAAATGTATTACAAACCTTCTTCTACATCCTTGTTTTGCCTCCACAACCAATTATTATTAGAATTTTTTTTGTTTTTGTATTGAATACTTATTTACACTGTTATGATCAGATTTAACAGTCAACAAGTAGATTGAGTTTGATTCGAGTAGCACTTTCGATCACCTACACATCAATGTAATATAATTATTTATCTTTATTAAATTTATTTTTACCTCAATCACTTCATCAATTTAGACGTTTATTGTCTGGTTATTATGATTAGTACTATTTCCTTCCCAATTATGGCCATTCCAATTTTTTCTCTGGTTTTTACAGATATTCCAAATCAATTTTCAAAAACCTAACTCAATTATTTTGTAATGGAGTTATCTATAGCTTTGGAGGCAATTTCTCTTTAATAGCAATTAGATTCATGTTTCTTTGTCATATGACTTATCATCACATGACCACTTTTTCAGTTTGAAGATGAAGTCATAACGCTCATACAGATGACGTCCCGAATCTGAAGAACATAATATTTATAGATTATTCACAAAACTCTTGTTTCTCAATATGGCTGATCACTGTTATTCACTGATACATCACTGGATCATGGTATAGAAACCACGTTTGCCTGAGATCAATTAATTTTTTAACATCGTTGTGATAAACATCAAATAATCAAAAGACAGTTAAGTAAATATTGTATCTTGAACATTTCATCATGTACTTACGTTTTAAATGAATTTTATCCTTCCGCTATGAATTCACTCAAGTTTTCATTGGTGTCTCCTTGCCTAGACAGCTTGATTAACTAACTCGTGTTATTGAATATAATGTCGACGATAATATTAGGTGCCTGAATTCTCGGACGTTCGATATTGAAACGCAAATATAATTCACGAAAGATAAATCTCTCCCAATGCTAGTCACCATAATATATATGGTACATCAAGGGATATTGTCCACGTATATTAGTTTTGCAAATAGATTATGCGACACGCATCACCTGGATACAATCGTTAATAGGATCATCATAAAAGGGATCAATCGTGGTGCTAATATCGGTTAGTTATTAAGTTTGGTTGATGCGGATTCAGGTGCCATATTGGCTGGAATTGATTCAACAAATTACAGTAAAGCGTAACACAAACTATGCGTCGAACGCTGGTTAGGAACAGGTTGCATAAATGGTATCAATATTGGTTTCAATATTTCGTAAAAAAAAGTTAAAAATGAGTACCTATTCCAATTTTGATTTTTATCTGAAAATATAATATAGGTTCACAAAATCAGTTATGAAATCATCAAAGGAAAATGTTCCCCTTTTCGAAAAGTATTCAAAATTGCGTTGGTTTAATATATTTATTACTTGTATTACTCGGGTATTAGAGGAATTACTTTGAGGAATTATTCCTGTAATTCCTCCAATACCCAAGTAATTCCTGTAAAAAGTCTTCAAAACATGGGAATTGGAAATTACATGAACTATCCGAAGAATTAAAGAGAGTAGTTTGTGCAATAAAAAAAAGGTCTTTAGAATTGTATTTGACAACAAACCTTACATTGAGAACATCAAGACACGATTTTATATTTTAAATTATTTTCTACTCGGGAATTACGTGGGTATTAAAGGTATTACTTAAGATTTTTGGAAATTACTGTACACAATTTCCTCAGCGGTTTCTCCCTCGTCCCCAAGTAATTCCTCTAATACCCGAGTAATACAAGTAATAAATATATTGAACCCCCTGTCCGAATCCTACGTTTCTTGTCAAGTAGTATCTCGAAGACTTTTTTTTTTTTAGCAATATGATCTTCACCAGTGTTTTCTAATTTCCGAGTACTACCTCGAATTAGTCGGTAACTAATGCCCATTAATTTTTAATTCAAATCCCTATTTTCCGACTAATCTATATATTGTTGTGTTTTTATAAGTTTTAATTCTATATTGTTTTTATGTTGTGTTGTTTGAGTGTTTGAATTGAAATATAAATTTGATTCATTTTGTAGAAAATATAGAATGAACTTCTCTTATGTAAATAACTTTCTATTAAAGATGCCCTAGCTCAAACCTTTATTTTACCCGCTTTACATTTCCTTATTTATATCTCAGCCGGTCGAACAAAAATAAAAACTCCTGCTCGATTTAGGAACGTGGACTGTCCTGTATATAAGTGAAATAATATGCAATATTGAAAAATTGTCAAAAATGATAGTCAAAATAGATTAATAAATTTCAATAATTGAATTTTGTAATTTGTTGTTCAAATAAGAACTTGTCAAAAATTGAAATTCGTAGTTCTCATTAAAAAAAAAACACGAAATAATCTCAATTTCAAATCTTTTGGGTCATTTGTGAATAACTATGTTCCGGAAGGTCTGTTACATGTGCTGTTTCTCTGAATTTCTTCTCAGCTTTGCTAATAGTGGAATGTGGAATCAGTTCTCTCGTGCTCGGAAATTTATCATTAAATGTAGTACAAATTATACTCTAAATAATGTTTCCAAAATAAATCGATCGCCCTCTATTATTCTATAACAAAAACCATTGAGATTCGTGCCTTATTTATTAGTCCAATTGAAGTCCGTTAGATGGCTTTGTTGGGGCACAGTTACCAACAGAATCAGGTTATAATTAATAGACAAATATATGGTTCATTTTGATTTCATAATATCTTAATACTAAATAAAAAGTTCGATTGAAAAATAGAAATAAAGTCAGTGAATCAATTTAAAACAGTTCCGCACGGTTAGAATTGTTTGTGGGTGTTTATCTGCAAACTGCCGCGCTTCTTGGCTCACAAAAACTGGATCTAGTGGTCTCGGTTCATCTTTCAGGGATATGTATGGTCGTCAGGTACGTAATCTTTAATTTTTCGTCTCAGCTTGCTTATTTGACTTCTGCTCCTGTTATTTTGTGTTCAATTGATGGCTTTCGTTGATTTATCTGTAGATTTGGGGTTCTTGTTATTAGTATTTCAAATTATTTCTCTTCTTTTACTTTGTTACAAATTTTCGCAAGTTTTTCTTTCTAAAATTTTTTACTCTTCTCTCGTTATTTTTTCCTGGGCAACCTCATTTCAGATTTTCTTTCTTTTCTCCACCAATCACATCCTTTATTTCGCGTCACTGGTCTTTTTATTATATTATTTAACTTTCGCACTGTTTTTATGTACACTTCTTACATCTAACACTTTCTACCTATTTACAAATTTACTCATTTCAGTTTTCGTGCTGATTGGGGTTTTTATTCTCTCACAGTTATTAATTTTATATTTCTCATGAAACTGTCATTCTTGACACTTCTCTTCTTACTTCGCAGATGATATACAGGACGTTAAATGTGAAATTTTGGTCGGAGACAAAAGTGTTTCTATTATTCAGGATGAACTAATAGGATTAAAATTCAATATAACCAAAGAAATAAAACAGGCAAATTTTTCAACCGATTGGAATGATTTTTTTTTTTTTCGTTAGGTAGAGATTCAAAAAGTCCATTAGGGCACTGTAATGATTTGGTAAGGTATGGATGCAATTTGAGTATAAGAAATATAAGATCAACTGTCAATAGAAGGTCGGAAAGAAGAGTACTTACCGGCAATCTTCACTCGACTTGGTCTTCTAGGGTTGCAACCACCTTATCCAGGATTTGATTGGAGATTTCGCGGTTAAAGTGGGACACTTGTATATTGAATGATTCATTTTACAAAGTGAACATTTATTCGTTTTTTCCGGGGTGTTCACAACAAAGGTGGAAGATATTTTTGTATTTTGAGAAGGAAACCTTTTATTTTGATGAGATGTCGCTTTCGTTACAGTCTTCGCCAGAGAGACTGACCTGAAAGCAGTGCATTGTTCACACAAGAACTTATACAAAGCATCATATGTGGGAACGGCGGAAGAAGCATGTTTCAATTCAAACCGTTTGAGAGCGTCGTCATCAATCTTTTTACTGAGAAGATTGAAAAGAACAAAATCCCATTGATCGCACACCTTATATGGGAAAATGGCTCTCCGTCAAATTTTTTGAATTTTTGATATGTTGTAGAATTGATCATTCCGATGAAATGTTTCAATGGGCGCAATACGATCCTATGACTAGTTTTCGAGATACAGGGTGTTGAATATGAGAAATATTCACTTTTCATCACTCTGTATCTGCCAAGTTATGATTTATTTCTAATTTATCTTTTGTGGTATCATCATCACTTCCTTGTTTGACAAATTTATGAGAAATTCATTTCCAAATCTTTTCGAAGTACAGGGCGATTTTACTTGAAAACAATGATATTTTGAGACTTTCATAATTTAGTTGTTTTATGAAGAGAAAATGCGAAAAAAGGTAGAATTATCACACGATATTATAAATTCATTTCACCCGTCATCACAGTTGATACAATTTATACAAGGTGATTCACGAATAAGGAAAAATATCGAATTTTGGTTTTTGGGACACCTAAAATGACAAAATTCACTTGAAGAATGTTAAATGGTATGTTTCATCGTATACAGAGTCGAATGATGTCAATTTGAGAAATTAGTTATACTTTAATAAATAAAAACCTTGATTTTTTACATCACCCTATATCTCATAAGGGAGTCCAAAAAGATAGCGATATTTTTTCATGGGAGAACTCGAAATACTTCCATTCATATCGTACAAAATTTTAATCGGAATCCTATGACGGGTTTTTCATATACAAGGCGAACAATTTGTGAAAAAGTCCATATATTTCACAATTTTACGCTAAAAAATGACCACTTGGCTTCACTGGATTGTAGGTGTGGACTAACCAATCCGTTGAAGTCTCCTGATGTGATTGAGAAGATACTTATGTTAGATATTCATTCAAAAAAACGTAAAAGTAAGGAATTCATTCATAAGGAACTCATCTCCACGCCACCCCAGAGGTAGAGTTTCCAGCGCGTTTTTTTCTATAGTGGTATCCCCGCATGGGGCCTACTTCACTAGAAATATGGATAATTAACAAATAACAACTTGAACGGCCTTGCCAGATGGCACACATATAAAGGGTGTTTCATAATTGACTGCTGATGCTCTCTTGACTTTTTTCGTCTGGCGGAGAGTTTTCCATTTAAAAAACAAATTGCATTTCATTGAGACCCACACAAAATCGCAAATGAAGGCATTTTATTTTTTAAATCGAAAACCGTTTCCAGGGCGAAAAAAAGGCAAGAAAAAATTTTTATTAGAAGAGAGATGACAATTACAAAAATAATATTTATTTGGAAAAAAAAGTGGCATATCATTATTTTGATTAAAAATATTGCAGGGCGTGTTAACAGTGACGCCACTGATGAAAATTAAGAAAATCATTGCCATTGAAAAAATTTATATTTATGCTTACTTTGCATATACCAAAATTGAAAAAAAAGTCGAAGGGGTTTTAGAGATATTGGGGAATAACTGATTTTTTTGTTGAATTTCAACATCCTGTATCTCAGAAATAAAGCGGTTGCGGACCTATGTTCATAGGAAGAATTTTTCTTAAAATCAATCAAGGATTATCGCCCTTTAGGATCAGCATTCAATTATGAAACACCCTTATATCCCATGGCTAAAATAAAGATGCCCGTGATGGATAATGCAGGAGGCTCAAGATGTCTGCTAGATAGTTTGAATATGACGATATAAGGAACATTCCAAGTGAATAAATCTTAGGCACATGTCATTATGGAGGTATGTCGTAGGATGCTAGTGTTATCAGTTAATACGTTAGTAATAAGTAATTTGAAACAGCTGTTTAATTTAACGAGTTCTATACACAGTGAAAAAATGTGAGTATCTACTTAGGAATTACCTTGTATATATGTATATATATATATATATATATATATATATATATGTTCATATAGGGGTAGATATGAGGACCGAATGTATATATTGTGGAAAGCGTATATGTCGGTATACATTTGAATTTCAAGGTGTACAATAACGTTTATATCTTTATGTACACCGTTTATTTGAAAATATATCGATTTTTCCATTTCATATATCTCTTGTATAATATGAGGCCCTTTAAATTTCATATATCGTTTATTATGCGGACCAATAAATTCAAGATATTCTGTTATGTATACCCGAGTATCGGTGATTATGGTGTCATACCAACATTGCTTAAGAGGTTCATATCAGGACCGACATTTTTAGTCGTTTTATTATATCTGAATTTATACTTATCATATGAATCGATATCTCAGTTGACGAATTTAACTAGAATCAGAGTGCAAGCTCCAGTACACAAATTTACTCCGAAGCGAAATAGACTTATTTTGTACATTTAGGCTCCTGGACGTCCGGGTTCGTTCATACTCATGAGGATGAAGATGTTCATAATAACTACTCAAGAGTAGCAATTATTTATATTCTATAAGCTCACATAAGCAATGCATATAATTCATGTAGTTGAATTAATAAAGCAACCTAATTCTCTACAAAATTTATGACGAGACCTAATTTAAAAGAAAAGTAGATAAGAGGGTTTATTGGTTTTGAAATTGCTGTACTGAACAGTAAAAACCTGTTATATATCACATTTGGAAATAATGGAGAATTATACTGCTATTTTTTTAATTTTGTGTCAATAAGATGCATTATTTATACTCATGTATGGGTTATTATGGGAACGTATCCTTGGTGTCTGAGTGGTGCAAGTCGGAACCGATGTTTACACGTCTTATAAAATCAGGATTTCTTACAACATACCAAGGAATGATATTTATCATATTAATCGACATTTCAGATGACGAAATTATCCAGAATCAGAGTGCCAGCTCAGATACACAAATTTACTAAGAAGCGATATAGACTTACTTTGTACATTCAGGTATGGGTTATTAAGAGTCCCTATTCATGGACGCCGGATTCATTCATTTTCATGAAAATGTTCTAAATAAATTATATACAATTTAATATGCGTCATTATGGAGACCAAATTCCCAATGGGGACTACTCACTAGTAGCTATTATTTATATCCTCTAAGTTCAAAAACCACATTTTATGCATACATTCAAATTGATAAAACTATTTCTCTACAAAAGTGAAAGACAAGATTTATGAATTATGAATTTTTTAGAATATAATCAATGAACGATATTCATCATATGAATCGATATTTCAGCTTGAAATGAACTAGAATCAAAGTGCAAGCTCAAGAATACGAAATTATTCCGAAGCCAAACAGACTTTTTATGTACACTTATGAATAGGTTATAATGGGAACATATCCTTGTCTGAGGGGTCCAAATCAGGACCGACATCTAAACACGTCTTACGATATCGGTATTTTTTAGAATATACTCATCATATGAATCGACATTACGGTTCTAAATGAACTAGAATCAGAGTACCAGCTCAACTACGCAAAATTTTTTCGAAGGCTAACTTACTTATTAGGTACATTTAGATATGGGTTATTATGGGTCCCTATTCATGAACGCCCGGATGTCTTCATGTTCATGAGGATGTTCAGAATAACATGGAACATCAGCAACAGTAGCGAACCTCTCAAGTCCACTAACCACATTTTATGCCTATTTTGAAATTAATAAAACCAGTTCTCTATACAAAATTGAAAGGCAAGATTTATGTTCACCTATAACCCTTATCGAAATCTGAAATGAGATCTAACTTCAAAAAAATGGAAGTGAGTTTACTGGTTCTGAAACCTGAAACTGCTGTATAATATGTATTGTACGGAAATAATAACGATATTTTTTAACTTTTATGTGAATAGGGTGCCATATGTATATTCGTGTATAGGTTATTATGGGAACACATTCTTTGTGTCTGAGGGGTGTAAGTCAGGACCGACATTAACACGTCTTATATCTGGATTGCTTAGAATATATTAAGGAACGACATTTATCATATGAATCAACTTCTTGGTTGATGAAATTAACTAAAATCAAAGTGCAAGCTCAAGTACACGAATTCATCCCGAAACTGTTGTGCCTATAAAATGTGTTTTTCTTTTTAATAAATAGACCTATTATGTACATAAAGGTATAAGTTATCATATGAGTGTCTATTTATGGACGTCAGGGTCGTTCATGAGGATGTTCAGAATAACATTTTGGATATTAGTCATTCAACATCTCAAATGAAGAAATAGATTCCGAATAAAGTGCAAGCTTCAATACACGAATTAAATTCGATGGGGGATTATGGGGATAGTTAATAATTTCCATTTGAGAAATCACTGAAATATCGCACCCAGAGCAATAGTTTCTAATGCATTTGTTCCTTGTATTGAAATAAATAACGCTGATTCTCTACGGAATTGAAAGGCAACATGTATGCTATTACAAAATTATAAGATGGATGGTCATTATGGGGACCCGTTATTAATATCCAACTGAGAATTTACTGAAATATTACATCTAGAGCATGAATACTCAATAGCAGCCATCATTTATATTCTCTAAGTTCACAAACCACATTTTATGCATATATCGAGATTATTAAAGCAAATTCTTTACAAAATTGAAAGGCAGCAAGATTTATGTTTACCCTTTAACGAAATCTGAGATGAAATGAGATCTTCTTTCAAAGAAAAATGAAAGAGGGTTTCTTGGTTCTGAAACTGGTGTATGATAGGTATTGTGCAGTAATAATATAATATATTATATTTGGAAATAATTGTGAAATATACTGGCATTTTTTCAATTTTATGTGAACGATTGGCATTATGTATACTCATGTATAGGTGATTATGGGAATATGTCATTAGTGCCTGAGAGGTACATGTCAGAACCTACAATCCAACGTCTTATAAAACCTGGATTGTTCAGAATCTCGTCAAGGAACGATATTGTCTTATGAATCGACCTCGCAGTTAACGACATTAACTATAATCACATGCAAGCTGGAGTAGACGAATTTAGTCCGAAGCTAAATAGACTTATTACGTACATTTAGGTATAGGTTATTATGAGTTTCCATTCATGGACGTCCGTCCATTCATGACAATGTTCAGAATAACATTATGAATAAATATTTATTACATTAAATAAAGAAATGAATTACGAATGAAGTGCAAGCTTCAGTCTACGAATTAATTTTGATCTCGAAGCCACGTTAATTTGTACATTTTAGTAATGGTCATTATGGGAACCCGTTATTAATATCCAATTGAGAAATTACTGAAATATTACATATAGAGCATGAATACTCAATAGCAGCCATCACTTATATCCTCTAAGTTCACAAACCACATTTTATGCATATATCGAGATTAATAAAGTAAATTTTCTACAAAATTGAAAGGCAGCAAGATTTATGTTTACCCTTTGACGAAATCTGAGATGAAATGAGATCTTCCTTCAAAGAAAAATAAAAGAGGGTTTCTTGGTTCTGAAACTGCTGTATATGTATTGTGCAGTAATAACCTGATATATATTACATTTAGAAATAATTGTGAAATATACTGGCATTTTTTTAATTTTATGTGAACGAGTGGCATTATGTATACTCATGTATAGGTGATTATGGAAACATGTCATTAGTGCCTGAGAGGTACATGTCAGCACCTACAATCCAACGTCTTATAAAACCTGGATTGTTCAGAATATCGTCAAGGAACGATATTGTCTTATGAATCGACTTCGCAGTTAACGACATTAACTATAATCACATGCAAGCTCGAGTAGACGAATTAATTCCGAAGCCAAATATATTTTGGGAAACAAGTGCTTTGCACTTATCTCTAAATCACTTTATTCGCTGTAGCATGTAGTAATTTGAATTGTATTATTTTTATTCCGAATAAAGTTATATTATTATTATTATTATTTAGGTATAGGTTATTATGAGTTCAATAAAACAAAAAACGAATTTCGAAAAACAGAAATAGTTGGATAATCCAACCAATACCACGAAAATCATACTACTCCACTGCGTCATCAATGAAAAAGTTATCGAATGCGACTTAAACGAAAGACGTTGGACTATCGATTGAAAAATCAAATCTCATATCTTTCGAGAGAATATATTATATTTCAGTATGCGAACGGCATTCATTATGTACACTGGTCCCACTAATAAACATTTGATGTATGATGAACAAGGTCCTCTCAAAATACGTTACACATAAAAAAAATTACCGGGACCAGTACCGATAATAACCACTATATCTATAAAATTCCGGGGACCGGGCCCGTATGTGCCAAATGTCCCCATATGTACCTCTTCAGTTCCGTTTTGGTCCCAATATATACCCCTATATCAACATATATATATATGCATATATCAAGCTAGGGAAACTTATTGGGTAAGCAGCATGCAGGAAGTATACTCTTATAACACTTTATTCCAATATTTCGACAAGTATTATTGTCATCATCAGGGAAAGCTACAATAATGTTAAAACTATAGTGAAAACAATTGACAACTGTGGATTCTAAACTACTTACGTGTTGATGAGATTAATTGCAATAGATGATGTAAAAAGACGTGTACAGTAATTAAACATATTAAAAAACAAGTTATGAGATAATCTTAGAGGTAATCGTCACACATTATTAAAAACTCAGTTGTGCATAAAGTCTAGTTCTATTCAATTTTATTAAAATGGATATCATACCGATGTCCCACCGGTTGATCGGAAAGCGTGGAAAAGAAAGAAAATTTATTTGAGGTTATGTATACAAAGTGAAGTTTGTTAAGGTACGTTCCTGCATGGAACTGTACTAGAATCTGAAATTAGACAGATTGAACCACTCAGAACGAGAAAAGTGTACGTCAAGCTTGGAACAAAAAGAATAGACATTGTTTCATGAAAATGACACATGACTATTACAAAATTATCAGATCAGTATTCAAATTGAAAAACGTTTATTAAAGTTTTTTTATTTATAACATGGATTGAGAGTTAAGCTCTCTGACATTATGTTTCTGCTTATCCAAGTGCAGTAAAAATGAATATATTTCACTTAAATGTTTTATGTCAGTTTTTCTTGTTCAAACATGGGGATGATTGTGAGATGAGTTTCATCTCCAGAAAGGTTCTTTTATAATTGTTAGATTCTTTGGCTAAGATTTTTGCAGCCTCAAAGTTCATATTGTGACCTTCTTTTTGTACATGATTACTAAGTGCACATCTCTCTGGGTGCAATCTACAATCACTCTTATGTGAACAAATTCTGTCCTTCAACAACCTATTGATTTGTCCCATATATTCATTTGAGCAATTGGAGCAAGGAATACAATAAACTACATGAGATTGATGAGTTAAAGGAGTTCTGTCCTTCACTTTTGTAAAAAGAGAGTTGATAGTTGAACTAGTTTTGTTTGCAATTTTAATATTATTGAAAACCATATTACGCTAGCAACATGCGCACAAGTTCCTAAAGTCCTAGCACCGGACTTACAAGTACAATAATACCCCGTAATGGGGAGAGCAGGATCTTCTAGATTTTCGTCACCTCTTTCAGTGAAAACAACCCAAAGCATGTGTTTAGCAGCATTCCTGAACCGAGAAAATATTCTGAATCTTAGGAAATTGGGTTCCCCATGTAATTCATCGACTTCTAAAATGTTGTCCACTTCACCATCTCTTCTACGAGTTGTATCTTGGATATATGACGCAGCCAAGTATAAATGATATGTTCCAGTAAGTGATTTTAAATATTCAATATCAAGGCGAGGAAACGATTGTATATGAAATTGATTCAAACGAATCCATCGACCATTCCTGGTACGGAGGTTTTTAGCTTCAACTCGTGCCTGAACAATGTTGACATCATCGGAATCAACCAACATTTGTGTGACCGTATCCAACGTTCCAGGCATATTTATCAAAGGATGGAATTTATTTATAAGAGCACCAGCAATCAGGTAATAGTCACGTAACTTCGCAGCATGTATTGCTGATATGGGTTGACGAAAAAATTTGAAAATTGACTTAAAATGTCCATTTCTAGCTTCTACAATCCATCTAGTAGTGGTTATTAAACGTGCCTGATTGGCTTCATTTGTCGTTAATTGCCTTTGATTCGGCGGTAGAAATGGTGGCATATAGTATTGCAAGCCAAGTTCTTGTAGACTATTGATTGAATCTCTGTCGCCTCTATCGACTATCACAATATCGCCTTCTTGAAACCATGTTTTCATTCCATTCAAATCAATTTGTAATTCGTGATTTAGAACACTTGCATCATTATTTCTAGCATCTGCGAAGTACGGCCCGTTGATTGCTAAGATATATCCATCGGGGGCAACTATGATCTATGGTTTGACCAAGTGTTCATTCTTGTGGAAACAGTATGATTGCCTCAATACCCGAAAGTTACTGCTCTTTTCTATTTTATTGTAGGTACAATCTATACAAACTATTGCTTTGGGAATATCTGGTGTGGGATTGTACAGTTGATTCGTATAAGGGGATACATGACTGTTAATATAATTTTCTCTTGTTATTGAATTAAATCCAATATTGTTCGGTACGAACCTTTGTAAAAGGGATAATCTCACATTAGGAATAATGAAGTTTGCTGCTTGCCGAGAAATTCCATGTTTCATTTTGAGCAGAAATGTCAGCAAATGTTTTTTTTTGACATTTCTTCTCTTGCCACCTTGTTCAACAATATTGCAAAATTCTAGTAATTGTCGAAAATGATTTTTTGAGATTGATGTCAGATACTTAAATTCGTCTTCAGTGAAACAATTGATATCCTCCCAGTTACGGAGTGGCCTGTTTCTGTTAGCAAATGTCCTCATTTTTTGAAGAAAATGTTGAAGATTGGAAATTATGTATGGTTTATTCACAAAATTCAAACCTCCATGCAAGTAATTTGGAAGGAAACCTTGATGATCAAGATTGTGACCACAAATTTTCAAGAAATCTGGGACATAGATATCGGAAGCAACAAAAATATCCACTCTACATTCTAAAGAAAGTCTTTGAATATTTTGACGAGCATTACAAATAATGCACGCACGACTTCATACGAGGGACAACACATTGAGACGAAGGCAATTCGGGTTATTTTCCATAGCAATAATGTCATTCATCACTGTGTTATTACAATTGAAACATATTTTTGTATCATCCTGAATATCAATAGGTGGATTTCCCGCAGTTTGTCTTCGATATGTTGCAATTTGCAAAACATCAATATTATCTCCTCTATTCAAACGCATTGAGAGTCTAGGAATAACATTTCGGTCACAAACATAACAACTCACTCTATTTGCGAAGGCCATATTGTTCAGCAAAGTTCAACAAACACTGAAAATCGCATTAACTTGAACAGTAAAAAAGAAACTTCAATTAGTCCAATAACCCAAAAATTGTTCTTGGGCTTTATGACAACAAGAACACGACTATTGACATTAGAATTTTGTTGATTTTATCCTCTCCTTATGTTCTCCATGCCTACTACGAAATAACAGGAATATATTAATACGTAGGTATTCGAAGATGATTCAGATAATGTTTCAAATACAAGAAAAAGAAAGAGAAACGTTCTCTAAAAGGAGGTATATACTATATTCAAACATATATACGATTCGAAGATAGAAAAACATAATTGAAACATAAAACGTTAATTTGGTGTAAAAATATGCCGAGAATTTGATTTAATATATATTCTATATAAACCGATGGAAATACTTACATACAAATTATGATTTTATTCTGATTTATCCAATGTGGTATTTTCGTTGTGTGACAAATTCATGAGATATTCATGTCCAAATCTTTTTGTAGTGCAGGGCGATTTCCTTTGATAATAATGCTATTTTGAGACTTTCACTATTTTATTGTTATATAGAATGAAAATTCGAAAAAAGGAACTTCTGTGAATGTAACAAGTATAATATAACTTCTGAGAAATACTAAGCATGAAAAATAACTTTTCTATTGAATCGCCTACTAGACGATGCTAATACAGATAATAATTCGAGCCATGGCTTTTTTTCGAGGGATACGATACGCTATTGTACGGTATTATAACTGATCACTATTTTATTGAAAAATTTTAATTTCGAGTAAAAGAGGCCCGATCAGGAAGAACTATAGCAAACCCGCCTAAAACTGGAGTGAAAATATAGCAAAGGGGAAATGGACAGATCGTAGCTTTTTTCACACATTTTTCGCCTTGTATATGAAAAACCCGTCATAGGATTCCGATGAAAATTTTGTACGATATGTATGTAAGTATTTAGAGTTCTCCCATGAAAAAATATCACTATCTTTTCGGACTCCCTTAGGAGATATAGGGTGATGTAAAAAATCAAGGTTTTTATTTATTAAAGTATAACTAATTTCTCAAATTGACATCATTCGACTCTGTATACGATGAAACATATCATTTAACATTCTTCAAGTGAATTTTGTCATTTTAGGTGGGTTTATTACTACAAGGTGTCCCAAAAACCAAAATTCGTTATTTTTCCTTATTCGTGAATCACCTTGTATAAATTGAATCAACTGTGATGACGGGTGAAATGAACTTATAATATTGTGTGATAATTCTACCTTTTTTCGCATTTTCTCTTTATAAAACAACTAAATTATGAAAGTCTCAAAATAGCATTGTTTTCAAGTGAAATCGCCCTGTACTTCGAAAAGATTTGGAAATGAATTTCTCATGAATTTGTCAAACAAGGAAGTGATGATGATACCACAAAAGATAAATTAGAAATAAATCATAACTTGGCAGATACAGAGTGATGAAAAGTGAATATTTCTCATATTCAACACTCTGTATATCGAAAACTAGTCATAGGATCTTGTTGCGCCCATTGAAACATTTCATCGGAATGATCAATTCTACAACATATCAAAAATTCAAGAAATTTGACGGAGAGCCATTTTCCCATATAAGGTGTGCGGGGTCCTTTAAATTATCTAGAGATTGCAGATTTTTATGAAAGGTATCTAACAAACTTCGTAAACTACCAAATGATTCGCTAGTGACTCTTGGTGCGTTATTAATCTATTCCCAATAAAAGGTTGCCAAAGCTCTCTTATCTACATATCGGTCCTTCAAATTTTTATAAGCAATATTATAATTGTCTTTTTCAATAGGATTACTTTTGATGATCGCTAATGCCGGTCCAGTTAGGACTGATAATAAATACTGGAATTTCTCCACGTTTGAAATCGAGTCATTTTTATGGATCAATGAATCATACATGCCAATGAAAGTTCGCCATGTTTTCAATGAACCATCAAAATTGGGAATATTCAATTTTGGTAATCTTATACTGGAGTGAGTGTTGGAGGAAAATAGAGGTTTTGTATCTGTTTAAAAGAGATCACAAAACAGCTTTAATTTGAAAATATTGAGTATCCACCCTAGTTCTTATTTCATTTTCAGGGTCTAAATCAACAGTATCTTGCATAAACATAATATTTATGACAGCACTATGTTGCTCTTTGAACTCATCATAAATATTTCCTAACTCGGTATACCTCATTTTGAACATAGTATGCTCTGCAGGGGATGTTTTAGCATCTGTTGCGCATTTGTAAATCTCAGATATCCTCGCGCCGCTCGATATTGTTTTAATTGGTTAACAGACATACCTTAATTGTTTCACGTAGCGTATAAATTCAGAGGGGATTCCAAAGAGTTTCCGTCAACAAAAACGAATGACTCACTTGTCAATAAATAGAGAGACAGTTTTACTTTTATACCCAGATGGCAAAAAAAAACTGTGAGTGCGGCAAAAAAAGGGATTCCTTTTTGCGATCGGAGTACGAAAATCGGAATGTGTGAAATAAATTCAAGGTCATTCATTTGTATTTGAAAAAATTGTTCATATATATATATATATATATATATATATATATATATATATATATATTTATTTATTTTTTTTTGTTCGGATAGGTTTCCGCGGTCAGATATTTGGAAACTGGAAGTTCGGGTAGAACCGCGTCTAGAATTTGCTGAAATTCGACGTTTCGGCTCCGAGAACTGTTCTCTCGACGGAGTAGGCAGATTGAGACCTTAGAGAGAACAAGTGACGAGACCTGGGGAGTAGGCAGATTGAGACCCCGGCGTCAAGTTACAAAACCCTGATGATACCTGAGGAGTAGGCAGATTGAGACCTCAGTGTCCTTTTTTCCTTTTTTCTTGAAAATGGCTCCAAAATCGGAGCCGAAACGTCGAATTTCAACAAATTCTAGACCGGTTCAACCCGAACTTCCAGTTTCCATATATATATATATATATATAGTAGAACGGTAGTCTTTGCTGACTAGTTAGGATGCAATTTGGAAAGATTATTTGGGTAAGCAGCAAGCAAAACGTGTACTCTTTTAACACTATATTTCCAATATTTCAACAGTGGTTACTGTCATCTTCAGGGAAGCTACAATTAATAAGCGAATATATACTAAAATGGAGTGAAACCCAGTAACAGCTATACTTACTGTGTCTTTGAGGTTGATTGCAAAAAGATGTGATGAAAGTAATACAACAATTATCGAAAGGGAAACATGAAGTTGATGATAAAATAACATTAAAAGGTCAATAATTAAAATAATTAGTCAATTAATATACATTTTTTAAAATTTATATGGATAATTTCCACGTGTGGACATACTCAAGCACGTGTATATCCTCTTGGTTAGGAAACAGACAAATGACATATGTTTCATGTACTTAAAAGAAGAAAATTATGAAAATTGAAGTTTGACAGGTAGAGTCCACGATTTGGCCTCTGCTTGTGAGTAAACCAGCCAATTGTACCACTCAGAAGGGCGAGCATATTTCTTATTGAATTGTTAAAAGAATTATTTAAAGATTAATTTGAAACATTATTTGACAGTTGTTCTGTCGGTTTTTTATCAATGAGTAATAAATATGAATAAATTTCACTTAAATGATTGAGATCTGTTTTTTTATTTAAGCAGTTATCTGATTGAGAGATGAAAGCCATTTCCATGAAAAGTCTTTTAGTAGAGTTAACTTCCTTGGTTAAAATTTTAGTGTTACTGTAATTCATAATGTGTCCTGTATTATTTACATGTTCACTTAATGCACATCTTTCAGGATGACATCTGCAATCACTTTTGATTGAACTTCATGTTTCCCTTTCGATAATTGTTGTATTACTTTCATCACATCTTTTTGCAATCAACCTCAAAGACACAGTAAGTATAGCTGTTACTGGGTTTCACTCCATTTTAGTATATATTCACTTATTAATTGTAGCTTCCCTGAAGATGACAGTAACCACTGTTGAAATATTGGAAATATAGTGTTAAAAGAGTACACGTTTTGCTTGCTGCTTACCCAAATAATCTTTCCAAACTGCATCCTAACTAGTCAGCAAAGACCACCGTTCTACTATATATATATATATATATATATATATATATATATATATATAAATAATTTATATATAAAAGCTCAGAACCTATTTGGGAAAGCAGCAAAACGCAAGTGTACTCTTATAACATTATATTTCCAATATTTCAACAGTGATTACTGTCATCATCAGGGAGCTAAAATTTTTAAAGATTATTAATAACAGAATGAATTGAAAAATCCAGACCAGTACTCACGGCCAGTTCTGTAATCGAATTAAAAGTTCTCGTTAATTACAAAAGTTACCTTTAATTGCAAAAAAAGGACTCTTTAAAGCCTGCTTCATCTTAAAGGCGGGATGACGGCTCTTTACCTGCGAAAAGTACCCTTCAATGGTAACCATAACCTATATTTGCCAGTCATATTTCATTTAGTGTTTATGTTCAGCAGTTGTATATTGGAGTTTCGAGTGGAAAGTTTTCTACAGAAGACTTTATTTTCACAAATATGAATTCATCAATTTCTAGTTCTTCATCGTATGATGGAGAAATAATAGTAAGAAGGTCCAAAATATATAAAAGAAGAGAACAACATTTTGTTACTTTGGACGATTTAGATTTTTTAAATCGATTTCGACTAACAAAACCCACAGTTTTATCGCTTCTGCAACAAGTTGAACAATTTTTGTATTTTCCAACTTACAGGTGCAGATGCATTTTTCATAAGATTTTCGGTAGTTGATTTAATATATTAAAAATGTCTAGGGGCGGCTGTATTTATCCAATGAACCAGCTTTTATTAACATTACGATTTTATGCTACTGGAAATATGTTATTGACGACAGGTGATTTTATTAGAATTTCAAAGTCTTCCGCTAGTAGAATTGTTCGAAGCGTTTCATCAGCAATTGCATCTCTTCGTCCACAGTACATAAAGATGAGGAAATGTAATGATGAAATAAGAAGAGCTACAGAAGAATGTTATGCCATTGCTAGTTTTCCACGTGTCATTGGTGCTATAGATTGCACATTAATTGAAATGCATTCTCCTGGTGGTGATGCAGAAATTTTTTGTTCCAGACATTTTTTTGGCCTTAAATGAACAAACGGTTTCTGATGCGGATCTCAGAATCAGAAATATCGTTGCTAGATGGACGAGGTCAACACATGATCAAACAGTTTTTAAAGACAGTGCTTTGAAAAGACATTTTGAAAGAGCAGCGTTTGGACAATATTGTTTACTTGGTGATAGTGGTTATAGTCTACAACCATATCTAATTACAAAATTACAAGAAGCATATACTGCAGCGGAAAATTCATTCAATGAGTCAATAATAAGAACTAGGAATGTGGTAGAGAGACAGTATGGCGTTTGGAAACGTCGCTTTCCTATACTCTCGTTTGGAATGCGAGTCAAGTTAACAATAGTTATGACAATTATTGTTGCTACAGCTGTATTGCACAGTATGGCTCTGGATATGAACGAAGCATGTCCAAATGGATGGTTGGCCGCGGTGCAGGACTTACAGGAGGGAGATGATTCACCAGCACCAATGCATCAAAATAACATTAAGGTAGGTCGACATGTGAGACAGACTATTATAAACGAATACTTTGCTAATTTATAATAATTTTTTCGAGAAATATATGTTTATACTGATTCTGATTTTTTAATTGCATTAGCAGTGAATAAGGGAATTGATAAGTTTTTATTTGAAAACGTAGTAAAATATTCTTTTAAGAGGTTAATAAGGAAAGAATAATTGTTAACTATTTATGTTCAACTGGCATCTATACCATAACTTGCAGAAGGATTTTTCAACTAGGTGTTTCCGTCAAGAATACCAATAATATAAATCTCTTATTCTCCAATTGACTAGTATAAAATAAATAACATAATTCAAAGATGAAAATACTTGTGACTGTGAAAGGAAATATTGGGGAAAGATATATTATTGCGTGTTATTGAAAACAATGATTAGATTTAGAATCACAGCCACCTATGCAACAAAATATATATTTTGTATTGTTCTAGTCCAGGAGAAATCTATTGAATAAATCAATTAATAATTGGTAAATAAGCGAATAATACAAATCTGTGAATTTACGATTACTTTAATCATAAAAAATAAAAATAAAATCATATTGCGTAGGTGGCTATGATTTCAAATTTGAACAACTTTTCTTGATAGACTTTTCTGATAATATAAAATATGAGGGTAGTTAACTCCTGATCAAAATTCCTATATTTTGTGCTTCCCTGTACACTCTTTTTGGATAACTCAAGTAAGTACAAGTTTTTCGCAATGCACCAATTTTTATGAGGAATAAAATTTTCTGACGAATGAACAATAAAAAAGTTTTCCATATGGTGCAAACTTCTTGAAACTCACTGTATCTGTTCATGTCGTATGGATAATAAAAATCACTATCAACTATCTTCAAGATAAAATCTGAGGAAAGAGTTTGTTTTCGATTCCAAATTACGACTACGAAAATTAAACCCTTATTTACAATATTTGTCTCATGATCCATCATTTAAGTTACGAAAAAAAAAACAAATTAAAAGTTGATAATTTATTTTTACAGTACGCGTATTGCAAATCCAATAAAATTTGTTTTTTAATGTGAGCTTCTTCCTGCCTTCTGTTTTCTTCTTTGGTTGCCCAAGTCTGCTTCTAAAGATGGGCAATTTTTTCTTGGAATATTCTTCTTTTGCCAATATTGCCGGATTTGTAATTATTGGCCGTAATTGTCATGTAACAGGCTCCTTCATTTTGTATGGTGTATGATTAGACCATTTACGTTTCGTTTTCCACAACAAACTTAATATAATGAAATTTTATCAAATGAGAAAAATATACCCACATTGAGAGATGCTGGTACTGTTGCTTCATTGACCAAGTCAAACTATGATTCCACAAAAATTTAAATAAAGAGAGGAATGTTTCAAAACGAATGTTCTTGGAAATGACATATATATTTCAATCCAGTAATTGTTTTAATAAAAGAACAGATCTCAATTATCTGAGTGTAATCTATTCTTACTTGTTAATGTTAGACAAAAACCCTAGTGCCCTCAATAACAGTTCATTTGGAATAACTTAATAATAATAAATAATTATATAAAAAATTCATTCATATTCAAATTTAATTCACATAAATAAAGCTCATTCCCCTAGGAATGTTTTCTCACAATTAATTTCTCTTTAAAAGCAATTGGAACTGTAAAGTACTCCTAGCAGCCAAAGCCAATAGTCTCTTTATGCGGTTCGTAACACTGACAAACGACATTTGAAACTCAAACGTCCATTTTCTATAACGTTATTTCCAGCAGTTGTTGCTACCTGTTGCCATGCTTTACGGCTAACAGACCCAATTTCGTTTTGATAATAATTGTTAATTTGTTAATTTGTTAACTGGTATTGTTGCTACATGTTTTACATGCATGTAATGTCTCGTTCTTCTGTTCACATATCTTTTAAGAACAAACAATACCCTTGATGAAACGGGAATCGGTTTTGAGCGTTCAGTTTTATTTTTTTGCGAAAATTTTGTTGGAACAAACGATTCAATTCGTTTGTGAGAATTCGGAAATCTAACTGATTTTTGTGTTTTGATGATTTTGAAGAAAACATTTTTTTTTATGGTTTGACAAATGAAAAAAAAAATAGGCAAATTCCCGAATTCTTAAAGAGATTATATACTCAGAAGAAGAAAAAAAAAATGTATAAAATCATTAATTTTGACGCAAAACCGATTCTACGATTAGAAGCTATCTACCTTATTGGCGCTCCCAGATACGTAGTTTTTTTACGGACAAGTGCTTCGTTACCTCCACTATCACTCTTGAAAAATATATCCCCAGACACCCAGAAAAAAATTAGTATTTTTGACTTTGTAGAATTCAATTTCAAATTATGTGCCGGACTTTTAGCAAAAACAGCAGATCACGATTGAGACTTTGGGCTTGTTGAAGATCTGAGTATCGTCAGCATATGCACACGCCCTACAAGTATCTATAGATTTGAGTAAATCTGCAGTATAAATAATACACAGTAAAGAACCGAGGATGCTGCCCTGTGGAACCTCTCTAGTGATGTACACATAACCCGCCTGTTGCCCATTCGAAACAATTTTCTGTTTTCGGTTACTGAAATATGATTAGATTAATAGGAATGCATCACTAGAGAAACCATAGGACTTTAAGTCAGCAAAGAGTAGATTGTAATTAATGGTAACAAAATTTTTCGAAAAATCAAGGAGAGTAAGTACGGAACATTCTTTTTTGTCGAATCCAAACACAATATCGTCCAATACTTCAACAAGTGAATCAGCAGAACTTCGATTCTTTTGAAAGCCTGTTTGACATGACTGCATACTCACTAACTTGAACTGCTATAAGTTTCTCCAGAATCTTCGACAAGCACGGCAAAATACTGATAATCCTTAAATCAGAAAATTCAGAAGGTCTAGATACCTTTGGTAAAGGACGCCCTAGAGATGTTTTCCACAGCGAAGGCACTGCATTTTTCTCAATACAATAGTTAATCAGATGAGTTATGAAAATTTCAATGAATGGGCAACAATATAAAATCATATTGATTGATATGTCATCAATTTCATAAGCTGTAGATTTAATATCGAGGATCAATTCATGAATTTTCTAAACAGATGCCATCTTGAAATTAAAATGTTCCAAAAAATTGCCCAAAAAAATCATCGAGTTTGGCCATCAGGGAGATGGCCTGGTGATTCAACTTTCCGGAATAATTTAAAATATGAAAATGGCATTTTTAGAATATATGAAAATTCTAGAATGTTCTTGAAGCTTCTGGAGAGTTCTGGAAAATTCGAAATCTTCGTGGAATAAACTAGAAAAGAGTTTTTCATTTTTGTTCGAAATTATGAATTTTCAATCGTCGTAATGTTTTATAACATACTGAAAAGACCGTTCAGTCCAGTTTTCGGAAGTTCGGCCATCAGGTAGAGAACATGGTGAAAAAACTTTCTGGAAGTCTCTAGAATATACGAATGAAATTTCTAGAATATGAGAAAGAAAAGGCTAGAATGTTCTAAGAGCATCTGGTGAGTTCTAGAAAATTCGAGTAAACTAGAACAGTCTTCGTAATGTTTTATAACATAATAAAAAGACCCTTGAGTGCAGTTTTCGAAAGTTTGGTCATCAGGAGAGGGGCATGGAGCGGAATCGTTCTGGAAATCTCTGGACAATGAAAAATAAATTTCTTGAATATACGAAAGAAAGATCTAGAATGTTTTAGAACATTCTAGAAAGTTCTAAAAATTCTAGAATATAATAAAAAAATCTAGAAGATTTTTGAGATTTCTGTGAAATTCTAAAAAACTCGTGGACATCGTGAAATGAACCAGAACAGAGTCTTCGGAATGTTCTAGAACGTAGAAGTGAAATTGTCCAAGACAATATTTTCTATCCGGGCTACGCCGGGTATTGCAGCTAGTACCCAATACTTTTCATCTGATACCCCTACTTTCCGTCTATCTCGACTAATACCCAATAATTTTCAAGTGATTCCTCTTCCCACCAGTTTTATCATCTAGCAATGCCGAGTCAGTCTTATTACTATCGCTTAAGGTGCGTATTCACTGGAGCATTCGTTCCGCATGAGCACCGATTGAGCACATTTGCTGCTCGGTTCAAACTCAGGCTGCGTCATGCTGCCTAATGTAAACACGCATTCTGGTCGTGCTCAAATCAGCGTCCACGCTATCCGAGCATTTGCTCGTTCTGTGCTCGTTCGGAGCTCATGCGGAACGAATGCTCTAGTGAATACGCACATGTTTCCTCAATCATGTCAATAGCCAAACATTTTTCAAAATATTCATCAGAATCCCCCTGAAGTTCGTATCCTCAATATTTTTCTTTGACTTTTCTGCAACCCAACAATATATTCCTGCAGCTGATGAATTTGAACTGTCATCCTCTCATGTGATAGTCCTAGTCGTGTTTTGATAATACTCATCAGTCGAAAGCGCTTTAATACGATTTTATGAATAAGTAAATGTTGTTGTGAATAAAGTACTCGTAAAATAACTTGTTACTATTTATTCCACAATTTTAACGCTGTTACATATCAGTGAAGCAGTGATGCTATTGTCAAATTATCGTGAGTGATCGAATGACTTTTTTGGCTTCTTCACATGCCACTTGAACATAAGACAGAGTGAGTTTTAAAAGTTAACGTGCCCCCAGCCTTGAAAGAGTCTTTCAAAATGAAAATACCCAAGTATAAACCAAAATTTAACAAATATGTGCCAACATTGCACATATCTTAACCTCAAGTTCAACTGTAAAACTTGAATCACAACAAAGAAGAAAAACACTAAATGCCTTCGTGCATTTTTTCACTACCGGCGGAAGTTTCCACTGGATTGTCTATTGTTAAGGAGCAGATTTTTCCAAATGACCGCTTTATCAATCCCTTGGAAGTTCGGATAGTTGCCACTCGTGCAACTCCATCTGGCCCTGGATGTAACTGGACAATTCTGCCTAATGCCCAAGACAATGGTTTACCCCTGTGAGAAACAAATCTCCTAAAAGTTGCAATAAACGCTTCAGTGATAAGATCTGTTACCAATTCTAAATGTATTGCACGTGTTGTGGAACAAACAAATACCACAACATAACATTTTGAAATTGAACTTCGTCTACCCAATTTACTTTTCATCAGAAAAGGTCCTGCGTAATCTATACCTGTCACAAAAAATGGAGGTTGAGGTGTTACTCTATCACGTGGTAGCATCCCCATGATTGGAGCCTCAAAACGAGGATTGGCTCTGAAACAACGTACGCAAGTATGAACTACTTTTTTTGCAAGGTTTCTTTCCTTAATGGGCCAAATTCTTTCTCTAATTGTTGACAACAGCATTTGAGGGCTAGCGTGATACAACCGATAATGCTCAAATTTGAATATACATTTTGTCAAATTATGGTTTGCATGCAACAACATTGGATGTTTCTTGCCGAAATTAAATGAAGATAATTGCAAGCGTCCCCCTACTCTAACTATACCCTTGTCATCCATAAATGGATTCAACTTTGCCAAACACCCTTTCCTAATATTTTTCTTTTCTTTCAAAACCTGATATTCATCAGGAAAACTTTGTTTCTGTGCGAATAGAACAAGATATAAAAATGATTCTTCAAGTTCATCTACGGTTAGCGGGCCAATTTTGCATTCTTTATGCCTGCAATTGTAAATGAATCGTAAACAGTACCCCCACACCCTTTTCATCCTTTGAAAACTTGAAAAATTATCAAAAGGGAAAGCTGATTCAACTTTAACCATGAGTAGAGTCTGAAATTGCCGCTTTGTCTCTGGAAGGTCTAATATGTTTTCAAATCGAGAATCTGGCCAAAAGCTGCTAACCAATCGGGTCCATGAAACCATTTAGTATTGTTGAGCAAAGCCGACGGCATAACTACCCGTGATACCAAATCAGCTGGATTTTCATCCGTATGAATATAATGCCAGTTTTCGATTTTTGTTATATTTTGAATTTGGGTAACCCGATTTGCCACAAAAATTGATGTGCTGAAGACCTGATCCAGTTAAGTGCTACTGTTGAATCACTCCATATATAAATATTTTTTCATTCACAATTGATTGCCGATTTGACTTTGTTTACAACTTGCGCGCTCAGCAAGGCACCACATAATTCTAACTTAGGAACAGTCAAAGTTTTTATGGGCGCAACCCTACTCTTTGAGCACAATAATTTCACTGAAATATCATTTCTTTCATCTATCGTTCTCAAATACACACAACATCCATACGCCTTGGTTGAACTATCTGAAAATGCATGTATTTCAATCCATTTTGGATTTTTTCCTATCCCATGCCTATCTATTATCAAAGAATTCAATAATGGTAATTCTTCCCGAAATTGTATCCATTGTTGGCATAAATTAGGTGAAACCTTCATCAACCATAATTGCTGTAATATAATTTTTGGAATTATTATACAAGCACTAACCAACTCCAACGGATCAAATATCTGAGATATTTCCGACAATATCGTTCTTTTCGTAATGTTCCCGGAAGTTCTAGAGAAATGGACTTTGTACATCAGCACATCCTCATAGTGTGCCCAATACAACCCCAAAGTTTTTGTTTTTTCCTTCTCTCCAAACTGAAAAAATCCCATTGGTTCCTCAGTCTTCATATGTTGAAGAATCTTTTCATTATTAGACTGCCACTTCCGAAGTTTGAATCCTCCAGAACTCAAAATCTGAGACACTTTTTTGCATAATGCCACCACTTCGGCGATACTATTAGCACCACTCAAAAAAATCATTAACGTAGAAATTTTGAAGTGATGCCAAGGGTGAATTATCGAAATTTTCGTCAGCCAATTGTTTGAGACATCTTATTGCTAACCGCTAAACCGAATGTTACCGTGTTGAGCTCATATGTCCCAACCTCCTCACTAGAGTCATATCTTCACAAAATTCTTTGTAGAGATCTTTGTGACGTTTCTCCCCATACATTTCTGTACATTCGGGCCATATCTGCACAAACTACAAATTGATGAGACCTAAATCTGAGCAGAATGCTTACCAAATCGTCTTAGATGGTTGGACCTACATACTGTAGATCATTTAGCGAAACCCCAGTATCCGTTGTTGCTGAACCATCGAAGACTACCCGCAACTTCGTCGTTGTACTGTGTTCATTTATGACCGCGTGATGTGGTAAATAATACACTATGTGTTGATTATTCCAATCTCTCACCTTGGTCATATGTCCCGACTCTTCATAATCTTTCATAAAATCCATATAACCTTGTTTCAAGTCCGAATTTATATTTAACCTTTTTTCCAACCCTAAAAATCGATTCATTGCTCTCTGTCTAGATTCACCAAGTTTTTCCACTGAGTCTTTGAAAGGTATTGATACAATGAGATTCCCTTTTTTATCCCTCCTTGTATTTTCCACGAACAGTCTTCCACATTCTATTTCCTCTAGTGATAGAGATGAAACATTACTCTCAACTTCCTCTATTTTCCAAAATTTTCTAACTGTCCCTGTATATCGCTATTTAATGTCAATCCACAATAAATATTACCATCTGTTGATCCTGCATTACTGAATTGTCCTAAAATTATCCATCCCAATTTACTATTTTGCAATACAGGCATGTATTTTCCTAGCCCAATTTTTTCTGAACAAATCAGCTCCCAGAACAACCCTGCCCCAATCAATAGATTTATTTCTCCAGGAATGTAAAAACTTGGATCAGCCAAATTTATGTTTTTTGGAATGTCCAAGTGTTCCTGAAAAATTGAATGCATTGGCATTCGTTCGCTTATTTTATCAATTACAAAACATAACAGCTTACACTGAAATTTCCCTTGTGTTACGACCGGAAAATAAACACATGCGAATGGCTCAACGGTTTATCATATTCTGGCTTTTACAATACACCTAGTCAGACTCCAGCCATGAATAATACTTTAGTCGCTCGTTTATCATCTAATTACGCAAGTTACCCAGATAGTGTACCGGTACGTTGCCTATCCTATTGGAACTAACACAACACTACAGTTACATCTTAGGATGATTACAATAATAATAGTAATGGTAACAATGCTATTAATAGAACTAATAATGATAGCCATATAAATAGCGGTCCGATCGGAAATGGTTGTCACACTCGGCCATCGTGATTACTGAAACGTCCTCGTTTTCTTTTCACATGACTTCTGGTCACAATGTCTGAAACATAGAAATAAAGCGGATAACTCAACATTTTCACATTCGGACGGTCAATGAAGTCCGATTTTATTCGTTTTGAAGCTCAGCGCTCTAGGCGCATTCAGACAGATGTTGCTGCCCAAGCATTTTTCATTTGGTTCATAAGCTCGGCGCTCTTGGCGCATTCAGACAGACATTGCTGCCCAAGACTTTTTTATTTGGTTTTTAAGCTCGGGGCTCTTGGCGCATTCAGACAAACATTGCTGCCCGAGACTTTTTTTATTTGGTTTTTAAGCTCGGCGCTCTTGGCGCATTCAGACAGACATTGCTGCCCGAGACTTTTTTCATTTGGTTTTTAAGCTCGGCGCTCTTGACGCATTCAGACAGACATTGCTGCCCGAGACTTTTTTCATTTGGTTTTTTTCTCTGGCTTCTGCTGAAATTAAAATCATATTTGACGTTCTTTCATTATCATTATTCATTTTTAACATATACTTGCAGTATGCAGTTACTTCCCTTATACATATATACCCCTATAATATGCACATGCACCCATATACAATTATAGAGCATTTTTTTATTACCTCTTCATTTATTCGTGCCCACTAGTGTTTTTTACTTCATTTTTGCTCACTAGAGCTTTTGAAGATCACTTTCCGGAGCTCAACATTTTTATTGTGTTTTATATCTGTTTTTATATAGAAATCTAAATGACCTTCTGGAAAAAAACTATATATATATAAACATTGAGGCAGTAATAGATTCAGTTTTTCCTTAATGTCGATTATTTTTGATGATGTGGGTTTTCTTTATTTGTTTACCGGTCTTCTTGTTTGAGTTGGGCACATATTGTTTTAATGGTATCATCCTGGACTGTCTCCTTTCATCACCTCGTCTATGTTTTATGTCGAAATCAAAATCTTGAATAGCGAGCTACCATCGTGCTACTCGTGGCAACAGATCGCGTTTAAGAGAAAGTTTGATCGTACTGCAGCATAATCTGTTGCAATGCAGAAATGTATTTCGGACAAATAGACAGAAATATAATAATAATAATAATAATAATAATAATAATAATAAAGCAACTTTATTCATCATTTGAACATCTATACAAAACATGATAAGAGCAATATAGACAAAAAACAAATGACGAAAAGGCGGAGTGTCAGCTATAGCTGTTTTTCAACGTGACCATGATAAAAAAAAATACAAAATAAATAATGACTATAAATTGAAAGAAATAGATTGAATATAAATAGACAAATTGCCAAGTCAAATTTGAAATCAAATAATTTCATATTTTTTTTAAATAGATATTCATGTTAATAATTCTTTATGGCAATCCTGGGTTGAGTGGCGGGATCTGTCAACGTGAGAATACATGCAGGCTATCTTTCATCAGTCGTTTTAGACTCTTTTTGAAATGGCTCAGTGTATACGATCTGAATTCATTTGGTAACTGATTGTAAAATTTGGCAGATTGATATGAAAAACATCTTGTAAAAGTTGCAGTGGAGTGAGTAGCAATAACAATAATTTGTCTATTGCGTGTTCTGAGATCGTTCAAAGTCGAGAAAGTTTTCTATTTTGCAGAAAGATATTTAGGTGCTTTAATTATCAAAACTTTGAAGATCATTCAACCTCAGCCAACCAGTTTCTTTGAATTCTGCACTAACGTGTTCAAACTTCTCTATCGATTATTCTCTATTACAAGTGTTTTTAACTCATAGGAGTAGTCAAACTTTTCCTCTTGACTAGTCATACGACTATAATACATTACTGGATCAAACTGGTTTTTATGTTTCTGTAGTGAAATACCAGCAATACCATTGCTGTCCGTATGCAGTTCAGTTTCAATGTGAGGGTCATAAATACTGAGTAAGGGTTTAGAAATCAACCGTTTCTTGATGAAATCATAAATCATTTTTCATTATAATTTTGGTCAGTTACCGAAGTGGTAAAGAATGTGTGTTCATCGTGTCACTAAGTTTTCCACATGGTAATATGTGTCTTCGTGGTTTACAATTGGTTGACCAATTATGACCTCAAAATAACCTATATCGGCTTCCACAAATGTTAGTCAGATTCCATCAAAAAACATTGACTGATTTCCAATAACCTCTACCACAATTCAATGATGATTCAATATGATTTTTAGTTTATTTACCACCAAAACTTTGCCTCATTCAATCGATAACATACGTGTATTCAGGTATACTTTCCACATAAAATAATTGAAAAAAATAAACAAAAATATCAATTATAAAATACCTACTGATTTTTCACTTGCCTTTCTAGTAGCTGTACCGTAGTGAATTCAGATGCCAACAATCCTCCTTCAAATGACCTTCTTGGTTACAACATTTGAATGTTTTGTAGCCTTCCACGTGACCAGCGGTGACGTGCTTGGAGGTTCCTGATTGCGCAGTAGTTTTCCACTGAACCTTTCGTGGTCAACTTTTCTTGTTTCTTCACTAACGATCCTTTTCTAGGTGCTGGGCTGTCGAGTCTGGTTTCTTCTTAGTCTACGGTGATTTAGACTGAGTTTGCTCGGAATTGTTTGATAAATTCCGTTCCATATGACCTCTTTAATAATTTTTCATCATTTTCGTGGAACATGGTAGTTGCACTTTCACTCTTTCTTATTTCGTTTATAGCTTATGTAGGAGCGGATGAAAATATATCCCACTTCTGAGATGTTACGACCGGAAAATAAACACATGCAAATGTCTCAACGGTTTATTATATTCTGGCTTTTACAATACACCTAGTCAGACTCCAGCCATGAATAGTACTTTAGTCACTCGTTTATCATCTAATTACGCAAGTTACCCAGATAGTGTACCAGTACGTTGCCTATCCTATTGGAACTAACATGTACAAGGTGCTTCCACACAACACTGCAGTTACATGTTAGGATGATGACAATAATAATAGTAATGGTAACAATGATATTAATGGAACTAATAATGATAGCCATATAAATAGCGGTCCGATCTGAAATGGTTGTCACACTTGATTGGATTTCAGCTCTATCTGACATTTCTGTTTAATTGGAGCCCTGACCTCACTTATACCTACCACAGAAATATTTACTTCGGACGTTGACAAATTCAATTTTTTGCAGAAATTCGAAGATAAGTAATTTGATTGCGAGCCATAATCCAATAAGCAACGACAACTTCGAAATGAGCCAGATTCATCACGTACATAAACCAAGGCTGTAGATAAAATGACCTCTGAGGTTTCATTCACATTTTGGGAGGAAAATGTAGCCGTCCTATTTCCTACATGACCTGTTCCACCCTGTATGTTATTCTGTACGTTTTCTCCCGTATCATTATTATTATCGGTTGTTCTCACGCTATTCTCAGACATTAACCCGTCTCTGTCTAAATGTACTAGTATGTTATGTCGATATTTGCATTTTTTACACCGAATATTCGAAGAACAAAACCGACTATAATGATTCGGTTTGAAACAGCACATACACAATTTCAACCTTTTCAACTCTGAAATTCTTTGGTTTACTGATAGGCCTTTGAATTCTTCACATTCTGCGAGTCGATGGGATTTACCACACAAAGCACACGTTTTTTCGTCAGTATTAACTGTCATGAAAGATTTTGTTTTCGGGATATTTTTTCGAATATTCTCTCTACCTATCCTTCTTCTGGACACCATTTGACTCAACTCTAAAGTTTCCAATAAATTGCCCTTTCTTTCACAAATTTATTGAAATCGTTTAGTGACGGAAGATCTTTGGTCACCCTATATTTTTCCCACTCCCTCAAAGAACTTCTATACAATTTACCTGCTATGGAAAATATAATCAGTGTGTCCCAGTGTTCTGTTGGTTGCCCAACACTTTCCAGTGCTCTCAAATTTTTATTTAGTGTGTCCAGGAAGTTTCTCAAACCAAATGAAGATTCTTGTGTCATTGCCGGCAAATCATAAATTGCTTTTATATGGTTATGTACTAACAACCGTTTATTATCATACCTATCAGTTAGTAACTTCCAAGCAATTTTATAATTCGAAGCCGAAAATTCCAATGATTGTATCACACGTTTCGCTCCGCCCTTCAATGCCGCGCGTAAATAATGGAACTTCTGTATATCACCTATTTGCGAGTTTCCCTGAATGAGCGATTCAAAAGTATCTTTGAATTCCATCCAGGTTTCATAATTACCACTGAACTTAGTTTTACCCTGAACCAACCCCGGAATATTTTCGACTACTTCCCTCATTTCTTTATAATCATTCAATGTTTTTGTCGCCAATGAAAAATGCCTGTAGTATTCTCTCTCAAATGCCTCACGCTCATTTAACTGACCATCATTTTCTGACAAACCCTCAATGTTACCTTGAATTTCAAGAAATTTTTCCATAAATGAAATCATCTATTCTTTTCTAACCTAATTTCAAGTTCAATAAAGTGTTCTTTTTCTATTTCACTTTCCTTTTTTAAAACAGTTATAATCCCTCTGAAAAGCGTAAGACGTGATTTCAATGTGCCCCGTTTTCTTATCAACAATTTCAATTCTTCCGATGCCATATTAGTATTTATAAAATACCCAAGTTCCAAATTCCTAACGTAATTCACGCAATACAAGATCAAACTACAACATTCAACCAAACCAAAGCAATACTGTGATTTTCAAAACAGGTAAGGGTAAAAGAATGGAACAAACTCACATAGGCGTCGGCCAGCTCACTCCTGACGTTTGGCGTTCAGCCGCTGGCTTTCCTTTTCCCTCTGCTGATCTGATCTGCTACACTCGTATGCTGTACTCTTTCCAACACGACAGTGGATAAATGTTGCTAATTTCGTAATTGACAACAATATGGCAAATTTAAATGTTCCAATTTCACTTTTCGATTTTCAGCTTTGGGAATGCAATTCATAAATATTCCAAGAAATTATCGGTGATAATCATACCACTTATTATATTACCCCTGATAATATGGAACTCAAACCAAATCTGCTGTTGGCTTGGTGATAAAAGAATCCTTATTTGGTTATTTGCTTAGAGTATTGATTAGATATTTTCAAGTACTATGTGACTGGAAAATATACGTTTGTAAGCAACTAAATAATACAGATGTATATAAATTGATAATAATGCTGGTTACATAATAACTGTAAGATTAATCGAATTACCTGTAAGAATGATTAATCGAAATTATTCGAGCGTCGTAGTCATTCTATTATAGTTATTGGTAGGTACACTTTAATGTGAATCGTGCGCAACAGTTTAAAGTGACAAAGGAATTTAGTCACTGACCCCACCTACTGATAACACGGTCTTGGATTCAGTTCATTTTGTAAGCTGAACCAATCGCATCATGGGTAGGGAGGGCCCTATCATAGAAGGACTACGACGCTCTAATAATTTCGATTATTCATTCTCACAGGTAAGTCGCCTAATCTTACAATTATTCATCGCGTCTACGTTCTTCTATGATAGTCATTGGTAGATGTTCAAAGAATATAAATACTACGCTTTGGGTACAGTCTACGAGTGTTTATGAGGGAGTATTTTTTTTTTTTGTCTGTTCGGATAATACCAGTTGAGCCCTGTCTCCGGAGGGCGCGCTTGTGCCGTTGTCCCAGATAGCCACTCCCCACTAACGTGGGGTGGGCAACTACTGGGTCCAAGAATCATGTGTCCTGAGCAGACGGAGTGAACCAATGATGACAGCCTTCTGCATTCGTCCGGCTAAGATCTCTGCCACATCACGACAAGCCGGTATGGTTTTTAGATTATTATTATTTATCAAAAATTTTGGAATAAAAAATAAAATAAACTCAATTATAATTGTTCTGCCATTTTCCCAGATAGCCACTCCCCACTTCCATGGGGTGGGCAACTACTGGGGTCCAAGAATCATGTGCCCTGAGCAGACGGAGTGAACCAATGATGAGAGCCTTCTGCATTGGTCCGGCTGAGATCTCTACCACATCACGACAAGCCGGTATGGTTTTTAGATTATTATTATTATTTATCAAAAATTTTGGAATAAAAAATGAAATTGAAATTGTTGAAATTGAAATAAACTCAATTATAATTGTTCTGAATTCATGTTGAACAGCTACATGTGTAATTCATAGACAGTTACCTTTCACAGGTGAGAATACATTTTGTAAAATCACCCCTATTACCAACAGTGAATCTGTTGTAGAATGTACTGAACACTCTGGAGTTTTTTATCCAGCCATAGTATTCCAAATAAAATTTATATTCAACCTCTACGGATATGCCCTATACGTTGATTCATGTCTTAGTGAGCACTTACTATTCCCATGTTGATCCCACTCTTACCAAGTATTTCTTTTATCCATCTACTGAGAGTCTGAGTAGATGCTAGATGATATGGTTTCTGGTAAGAGTAAATAAGAGTATCGTTGAATCATAATCTTCCTGTAGCTTTAATGTAATAGTTTATTAAGGATGCCACAGAGAGTTTAGGATTTTATCTGAAATTCGGTAAAATGAGAACTGGTTGATTTCGATTGAATTCTGATGTTTTTATTATTGATGAAATTTTCATTCGTAGCCCTTGTATGATATTTATCAATTATATTTTTTTGAAAATTTGCATTCGATGAGCATAGTTAGTTTCTGGGATAAATCCTTCAACGATAAAGAGAAATTTAAAAATTCTGAATCTCTCCTAGTAGAGGTATTATCCTTCCCATGTGACGATATTTGGACGTAGAAGGTTTCTATTGTTTGACCACCTCAGAACATTTTTTTTCCGTATCAGGTTTTGTATAAAATATCAATGCTGAAGCGGATGTTACGGTATTAAGTGAAGCATATGACAATTCTCCATCGAAAATGTGAAGGAATACAAAATTTTATTTATTGGATAATTGTGAGAATCGTAAGTTTCATTAACTCAGTAAAAATTATTTATGAACTATCGTGTATTGCTTCAACGAGTTTTTTTTTAAATTCATATGATCATAATAGGAATAATTGATTCAATTCTTCCCAACTACAATGCCCCAGGGAATGGGTTTTGTGTAGAGGATGTGGTTTGCTGATAGAACAAAGTAAATTCCCATTTGGAGTGAAAATCAATGGTTTTTCCAATGAATATCAAATGAAAGTAGAGCACCACTCTTGAGCGGGCCCGTTAGGTGCTACAAGAATGTCTGTGGCCCTGCCTTCCTGTACTTTTTGTAATACCCAGCCTATCATCAAGAACGGCGGGGAACAATAAAAAGATTCTAGGCCATAAAGAGTTCCACGTAATTTATGTATTTGCTTCTCTCCTGCAAAGTCTGAAACCCTCTTGTTTCAGTATTTGTTGAATGGGCACCCCATCCACATTATGAAAAAGCTGAATACATTTCCACCGAGTACGGTTTAATTGTTTGAAAAATTGGCTTGAGTAATCTCGTAAATAAGATATTTAGGCCGAATGGAAGAGTTTTCTGAAACTGAAATCAAAGATATCGCCTATATTCAGCCTGCATTAACAGGTACAAAATAGTAGGCGTCCTTCAGATCAAATTTATTTTGGAAGAAAACAATTTCAGATTGCAAGCCTGCTTGCTGTTCTGTTACCTTTGAAGTGACTCACAGGAAGAAACCAATGTATTTTTTTTTATTTTTTTCTTTTATTTATTTATTAATTTTTTTTTCAAGAATGAATCGGAACTATCGCCCCCTTTTTTTACTGAAAGATATATGAAGAGACATATTAATTTGTCTTATAAC
This sequence comes from Chrysolina haemoptera, assembly GCA_958298965.1. Lineage (NCBI taxonomy): Eukaryota > Metazoa > Arthropoda > Insecta > Coleoptera > Chrysomelidae > Chrysolina > Chrysolina haemoptera. The sequence continues at coordinate 18,969,038 of OY282589.1, read as the reverse complement.
ACTTTTGGCTATAACACCTTTTCTTAATAACTTTTGCATTTCATTTCTGTTTTGAAATTCCTTGGAGGGGTATTTTTGGAACAAAGTCAGTTTCAAGTCTTGATTTTATAGAAAGTATTTTTTTTTACCTTGTGTCTAGTGTCTTTGCATAACTGGTAAACCCTGCCAAAAATGGTTGAAGAATTTCAACCTTTCCGCTAGTTGCATATTCTCCTCTATTTTCGGGTATTTAAGCGGTATCGGACGTCACTCTGGTACCGCATCCGGCTCTCTTTTTCACGTTGACGATTTCTCAATGGTGACTGATCCTTTCCCCTCATTCTTTTTGTGAACTGGGAACGCTTGAATTTTAAATCCTGCGTTTTCAACCCTAAGGGGCACGGAATAGGTTACAGATTTTTATATATATATGGGTTTTTTAATTTCCTCTGCTGCTTCTCGTACAGTCTGGCAAGATTTTAGTTTTTCCATGAAGACAGATCCGAAAAGAAACTCGTCATTCGACTTTTTTGCTAAGTATTTCTGCTCTCCTCATTGATATAAGGTGGCACCTCAAATTTCGTTTGATAAAATTTGCTTGGAAAGTTGCTGCAATTAATTGTGCAGCATCTGCCAGTTTTTGTATTCTTTCATTTAATGTAATGCAAAACTGACTTAATCTCCTCATTCATCCTTGATGGCTATAGCGCCAAACAATTCGATGGAATGAGATATTTCTTGACATGATCTTTTCTTTTTTCGGAAAACACACCCTCCCGAAGATAATAAAATCATCGGATAACGAGTCAAAGTATGCGTATAGTTTTGCATTCATTGTTACTGTGAATTTTTTTCTTTTTGGCTGATAATTACAATGTACAAGCAGAAAATCTTGAATACTTCCAGCAAGCCAATAAACAGAGCAGACAATAATCTGCGAGTTCCTGTAGTCAAGACAACTACACCCTTTCGTCAGTTGACAGGGATATGCAGACAATAATCTACGAGCTTCGGTAGTCAAGACAACTACACCCGTTTTTCAGTTAACAGTGATATGCAGACAATAATATGTGGGCTTCTGTAGTCAAGACAACTACAATCATTTGCCAGTTAGCAGTGATATGCAGACAGTAATCTGCGAGATTCTGTAGTCAAGACAACTACACCCTTTTGTCAGTTGACAGTGATATGCAGACAATAATCTGCGGACTTCTGTAGTCAAGACAACTACACCCTTTTGTCAGTTGACAGTGATATGCAGACAATATATTGCAGGAACTCGCGAAATAACTTGTTCACACGACGCGCAACTGAATTCAAGACCGTGTTATCAGTAGGTGGGGTCAGTGACTAAATTCCTTCGTCACTTTAAACTGTTGCGCACGTTTCACAATGAAGTGTACCTACCAATAACTATCATAGAAGGACGTAGACGCGATGAATAATTATTATATCAGTGTTCGGAACTAGAATATATTCAGACCTATTCTGATTGCTCATTGTTATAAACATTGCTGTTCAAATCATATTGCTATCTTCCTAAGTTATAACAATATGGCTATGGTATTACATATTCCGTTCGGAGTGTTATAGCAAGGTTGGGTATCAATTTGTGTCACAGCAATATTACTATCAAGGACTTCAGAAACGGTGATTTCAGAGCTGACAACACTGTATTTCATGACTTCTGTATGGAAAAGAAGAAGAAGTTATAAGGTTAACGTCAGTCTTACTAATAAAATAATAAGCATTTTGTCCATTTTTCTATTGATTTTTGTTATTGCTAATATATTTATCGCGAATGTCACGCAGCCGAAAAACGAATAAGACCCAGATGGAGTTATTGATCAATTTTCTGGAAACATACCGAATATTGGTAACCGGAAAAACTCATCCTTTACACACCGATGAACTGGACAAGAAGTGGGCTGAGCTGACTGAACTTCTGAATGGAGTTCAAAACGGAGCGAGGAAGGACACAAAACAGTGGAAAACTGTAAGTAACATCCTGTTGCTCCCTGCAGTGAATTTCCATTATGCAAACTTTCAGTCTCATGAGAGTTTGAATTTTTATCATGACCAACTCTTCTTTTTCTTTTTCAGTTCTTATATGAATGGAAATCGAAAACAAAGAAAAAAGCTCGTGTCAATAGAGAAAACATTCTGCAAACAGGTGGTGGAGGATACAAATGTACAGATCTCAACGAGTTAGAGAATCGACTAATATCAATTTATGGGTGGGTCCACATAATCGGATGCCCCGGTGCACCTGATGAAGTAGACCCAGATGACAATGGAAACTCTAGGACTCCCACACCCGAATTAACAACAAGAGAAATGTTAATGGAATTTGACGATAATGCAGAAATCATTCATATCGAGATGGAAGCTGACAACTCTCTATTGTCAGCTGAAACAGTAAATATGCCTTCTTCATGCAGTTCAGCACAAACAAAAAATGGTGAGTATTCTATTTTGCTCCCACCTGCTACTACTATTGGATCCAAGACACAATATTTCATACTTGAATATTGAAGAACAAAGTATCTTTTTCAGGTGCGGTTCGGAAAGTACCAGGCCCGAAGAAGAGAACAGTTCAAAGTGGTATCACCAAATTAGAAAAAGCTGCAACAAGCTACAGCCAGAGTACCGAACAAATGGCTTTGGCTGTGATAGAAATGGCCAAGGCCATTTCTCAACTTGCAGAAGCATTTTGTAAAATTGCTGATGATATGAAAAACCAAGTTTCATCCAACTGATTGCAATGGGTCTTTTTACATTTTTTGTATTGGAATGCAATTTAATTTCACTTTCTGTTATGATTGAAAAACAAATATGTTTATTTATTATTTATTTCATCTAAAGACTCATTTTTTTGTAGAATAAATAGTTATGTTAATTGAATTTTTTTTTAGATTCATTTAGTATTATTGTAACATATTCTGTATCTGGGCCATTACTTGTCTTCTTATCCATTGTCCTTCATTGAGGTCATCTCCATCTGAAAAGGATAATATTTAAAAAAAAATTCTTTATAAATGAGATGGAAAAATATGTTCAAATAGGTTGTAACAAATGGTCTATACAAGAAAAAAATAATTTCAACCCTAAAACATACTATTGATTATTTCATCGTGATTTACATCATCAGGTACATATTCATCCACAGGGTCATCAACATTTTCATCTTCAATTTCATCTGGTATATTGTGTTTCCTACAAATGTTGTGCAACACTGCACATGAACAAATGATCCTAGATGTTATTAGGTGTCTATAGTGGAGTACCCTATCCTTTCGAAGACACCTAAACCGGGCTTTCCAAACTCCCAAGCCTCTTTCTACAACATTTCTTGTCCTACGATGCAAAATATTGTACATTTCTTCAGGACTGTTAGGCAGAGTGTTGAGGAATGGAGTCATCATCCATGGCTGAATGGGATACCCAGAATCTCCTAGAAGAAAACAATTTCGTCTGCCTTCAACATACTTTCTTCTCATGTGACGGTGAATCCTAGAAACATGCCAAATAGCTGAATCATGGGTGGCTCCAGGGTACTGGGCGTTGATATTTGTAATAATCAAATTTGCATCAAATATCTGAAAAATAATCATTTCATGGAATATAAAAAACATTATTTTAGACATACAGCTTGAACATTTATACTGTGAAAACCCTTTCTGTTGATATAAGCAACTGCTGGATGTATGGGATCTTCAGTTTTCGGAAAAAATATAGCAACATGAGTACAATCGAGTGTGCCTATTGCATTAGGGAAGTCCAAATTTGCATTACTAAAACTGGAATTGTAAAGATACGATTCCATTTATTCAATAGTATGGGTACCACAAAACTTACCCATTTTTAGCGTTTCTTACATCCTCATCACTGGAAGGAAATTCGACATAGCGTGGTAACAAATGAGTTGATATAAGTGTACTAACTTTATTTATGGCTCTACTGATGACAGGTTGACTCATTCCGAGATTCAAGTCTTCACCAACGATAGTTTGATAGCTGCCATGACCAAAAAATTGAAGACTTGCAAAAACCTATACACATCAAATTGAAATTTTTACAGCTAGTCTTTGAATATACACCCGTAAGTGAAAAGAAACAGTGTCTTTCCTAATTTGCTCATCAACAAATTCCCTCAACTCTTCAATCAAATCAAATGCAGCTATTTTATTCAGGCGGAATAGTTTTGTGAACTTTTCTGTTGGTAAATCAAAGGGATTGCTGGTGTCTCTGATATGCCTGCATTGTAGTCTGAGAATTTCTCTTTAAATGAAATAATTGTTAAAGGACCTTCCCTAAATAAATTTTCATAACCACCTACCTATTTTCAATATTTTCGAATTCTTGAAAGAAATAATAATGAAATAAATTGTTCTCTGCCATATTCTTATCTTGTTTTGTTGCTTGGCAAGTACTATTATGAGGTTGCTGAGAAAGCAATATTGATAGCAAGATATCTTTAAAAATGACAGATCATATTGCTCAAAATCGATGATCCGAATAGCAATATTTCGAATGTTGCTGTGGAAGCAATATCTTTTTCTTGGCAATATTACTATTTCCAAACAGAAGAGGTCCGATTGTCCGTTTTGAAATAACAATGTTCCGCTAAGGTTTTGCCAATTTTCATCTTTTCAATCTATCGAAGGTAGCTGTGCTAAAAGGATATATGAGTATTTCATCAGCCTGATGAAAGTGGATACTTATGATTACTTACTATATTTGTGAAAGGTAATTTCGAAATAATTATATTCTCAATACAAGGAGATTGCTGACAAAAGTGGGACACACTAACTAATGAAAGCTTATGGTCCCCTGGGAAGCAATAAATGAAATTGGACCATCAGAGCGTTCGTTTCAGTGACATAGAATGTTAAATGTGTCCAATAGAATTGATAAATGTTGTATCAAAGATCACCACAAGCACGAAAATGTTTTCGAATACAAAACACGGGGTATAATGGAGATGGACATGAATCCGGTGCGAGCTTCGAGGTTTGCCAAATTCCATTAGGAGAATGGACTATGAAAAGAGACAAGTGAGTGCGGGGCAGTCAAATGATAACTAAGTTACGATAGAAATGCATTAAGGAATTCTTGTGATATTGAAAAGAGATTGTGGGTTACATTTTATTTTCACAGTTCAGTGTGTAAGCATTTTAATGTCGTTGTTAACGTTCACCTAGATATGAGTTTGTGAACTGAATAGCGTGGGAACTAGCGTAAAAAAAAATGCTTTAAAAAATAATATTCAATGCCCGGAAGCGTAGAAGGGTCATGTTAAATTACGACTCACTGAGACATTATGACGAAATCGCTGTCGTTATTATCAAATTACAACTCAGTAACGAAACTTCGACTTATTAAGACGTTATTACGAGATGAGTTACATGATTATCAAATATTTCGACTCAGTTACTCGTAATTCCGACTTACTATGACCTAATCACGGAACAAAAGTCTCAATTATTGTGAAATTTAGACTCACTGAAACCTAATTACGGTATAAATGTACCAATTATTATCAGATGACGACTTACGAACTCGTAATTCGGACTAACTGGGATGTACATTCAAGATAAATGTCGTAATTGTCATACTGCGACTTTATTGCGAAGTAAATTAAGACGTAATTGCAAATAAAAGCAGTAACCTTCAAATTCTTAATAATTTAGACGGAATCATGAGATGAAAGTCGTAATTTTTAAATTACGACTCACCAAGAGGTACTTACGAGACAAAAGTCGTAATTATTAAATTACGACTTAGTAACTCCTATTCCGGACTCACGTTAATATAATTACGAGATAAATGTAATTATTAAATACCGAATTCGTATTGTAAAATCTTTTTTTTACGAATCTCCCAGGTTTTCGGGGAAGACCCCTTGGAAGCAGGGCTTGTGCGAGCAAGAAAGATCCGGGACTTACAGCTTATGTTAGTGGATTCTGAACTACTCAAACTCCGTGACGACGGTTGGGGATTGAACACGATCACGTGGGGAGATTCGTTGTATTTAAATTACGACTCGTAATAAATTCAATTGTTAACAAATAACGACTCAATATCCAACTTCCTATATTGTTAATATGATATTATTTTTCCAATTATCACAATATCCACAAAACTACTTTGTTCTGCATTCCTAGAATCTGCACCTGCTGTCTTTAAAATATGTGGATGTGTAGTGTGTGGGTGCTTGTCAAGAGAGCAAGTTCTAGCCCGGAAGGTACTGTCACTTTGGAGTACGTAGTTGTATACAGGCTGGAATTTTCATCGTTGGTAGATCGTGTGATACTCATCATGTAACAATTATAGCAATAAATTGAACAACAATGACTATACTAATGATGATACTTGATGGAATTGATACAATGATGATTCGATAGTGTGATGGTTTTTTTTAATATCAATCAATAATGACCATCATATTAATGATGATGGAACTTTTTTTATATCTATAACTCAAGTATTTCTTTGTAAGGTTTTTGTATTTGACTGTATACATTTTCTTATGTTTTCAGTAAGCTACCAAGTTCACCGAAATATTCGTACGCAACAATAAAGCTGGTATATATACCAGCTATTTTATTATAATTTTAATATTATTATAATAATGAATTCTATGGAAAATTTAAAACAAATCGGTAATAATAGAACCAGTTGATCTATTATCCCAACATTTCCACACACGGCTTGTGAATTAAGAAAAAGGTTGGAAGAAAGGGACTCTATCATTACGATAAAGAATCATTAAGAAATATATTTCATTTTCAATAAAAGTACCTAGATCATAGCAATTTTCTTCAACCTTCAGAATTACATAATTAGTATTTGTCGTGATTCACAATATATGCGACCTAGTTGGGTGTTTAGTATTACATATATTTCAATCATGATTACGAGGATTAATCTGGTAACTTCTGTGTGAACTATTACCATCTGTCACGTGGCATTCAATTGAGAACAGTCTGTTTTCATTTCGTATTAGGCACATAAATCAATTCAGTATTGTTTATATAACTTAGTGAATGAGAATGCTACAAACGTGGACTGGCAAAAATCTCAGATTGGACATTATATAACTTAATCGTATCAATGTGCTCATATTACTGGGATATCATTTTCTTCAAAAGTTATCACTTTCAGTGCAGTCCTTTGCTAGAAGTACCACTCAAAATCTTGAAATGAATTTCACGTCAAGAGCTGCCTAACTGCTTATGTACAAGTCAAAATTCCGACCTGTCTCAGAATAATGTTTCTATATTCATTGTCCAGCAACTGATAATACCAAAAATTATGATAGGGAATCAAGAAGATCAACCAACATCTGAAGCTCTGGTGGGTTGCACTCGAGAAAAGGGTGCAAAATTGACCCGGCAGTTAATTTGTATCCTTTAGGGAAAAGGAAACGTTCCCTTCGTTGTCGATCATAGGTTCATTGAGTTTACCCAACAGAAAACTCCAATATTTGTATCAAAGAAATAGAGCAACATGCCTTCACAAGCGACGAATTGATTACTGAAGGCAAGATGGGTGCGCCCATGCAAATTAATAGACAACTGACGATTGCTTCAATAATGGAAGCCTTGAGTGAAAATATGATTCATCTTAGGATCATACCTGAAGAAACTTGATGTAATGTGAAACTGTCACAATCTGAAAACTGTAACAGAACTGAAAATGTTCATTGCCAACGATCTCTTCTGCCAAGATCGACAAGACCTCAAAATCCTCAAAAAACATCAGAAGCTGGCCAGGTCAAAAAATATCACCGACACACTAAAAGAGCTCCATCTCCAAATTAATGGTGATAACTACACTGCTCAACAATTGAAGGGTGCTGCCAACTCTCAAGAAAATCTTTAAAGTGAGACTACTTAGCCAAATATTCTTGAACCCCTGAAATCAAACCGTGCTTCATCTTCCCCTGCAATAAATCTAGATGAAAAAACAACTAAAGTTTACCTACTCGGAAATAAATCATTAAACAGTTCGAAATTGAAAGAAACGCCTATTAGAGTCCCAAAAATCAGACACTTCAAAGAACAGCCTCAAAGAACAGCCTCAAACTCCAGTCAAATCGACAAACGTCAAACTAGGAGAAACATACCGGAAACAACCTGAATTAAAATATATATATATACAAAGGAGAGAATTAGTGGGTAAATCCTCATAATGCAACCGTAGACGGATCCGTTTCGGACTCATTAGACCTCTTCAGTACGGTATATATAAATAAAGTAGAATGGCTTCGTGAGGGGAATACAAAGAAGAGAATTAGTGGGTAAACCCTCATAATGCAAGCGTAGACGGATCCGTTTTGGACTCATTAGATCTCTTCAGTACGGTATAGCCAAGTGTAAAGTTGTGCAACACTTGAACGCAAGATCACACAAATATAGGAGCCAACCACAGGAGCCAGCAATACATTTGTGGTTAAAGTCAGAACACCACGTGTTTACAAGGCTTGAACTAACATTACTACGAAGCCATTCTATGGTTTTCTACTTTATTTATATATTTCTGGGTTAGGATGTCACGCAGGTAGCTATAGTTGCCTCCGTGGTGATGGATTGCCGCTCGAACAAAGAGAGTTACCGCGCGACACGAAGCAGAGTGCGGTAATCTTTGGAGAGCGGCAATTACACTTTGTGCTCGAAATACACAAATAGCTATTTCCAACCGCATTAATATGACGCTCCAGCATTTTCTGTTCTGTACAAAAACGGCTTCAAAGTTATCATTATGGCAGAAATATTTTGATTCACAAACTAAATACGGCTAGTGGAATGGTTTTAAATGGAAATTATCGTTTTGTAAATTAATACCAAATAGCTCAGTTGTGTCAATTGACGGGTTTCACGAGTTTAAATCCCAGCGCATTTTTTTCTTTTTACTGTCTTATTTTGCTGTTAGTAACAAAATATTGTCATTCGTATAAATACCAAAATTGGGTGTTTGGATAGATCATGAGGTTTTATTTGCCAAAACAAAGAATTTTTTTGTACCAGTGAAAAAAATAAATATTTCCACATAAGTCGATCATTTTCAACTTTAGGAAAAAAAGTCATAGGAGCTTTGTTATTGAGAATGTAGTTACGAATCGAAATGTATGATAAAATATAGAGTGTTTCATTTAAAAAAATATAATTTTATGAAATATTTCGAAAACGCGACTGTCAATTTTTTGTTTGTTTTCGGCATCGAGAAGGCCATTAAAACTGCTACTAGTTTGCCCATTTAACCGAATTCGTAGCATCAATAATAACGATGTTGGCAATGGTGCCGACTTAATTTGGAACACCCTGTATATACACTAATCACACAACGTACTATAAGCTCGATAAAATTTAGAATTCACACATTACCGTTCCTACTCTGATTATATTTTAATCTTTTCGTCTTCGTTAATAATATCATGTTTCAACCATAACCATTTTGAGTATAATAGTTATTTATGATACAAGTGTTAAAAGTGGCATTTTATTTTGTGAGTGGGGAATATTGCGAAACGAGCGTTAGCGAGTGGAGCAACCCCACGAGCAAAATAAAATCACTTTTAACAAATGTATCATACAAAATTTTTTGTTCAACAGTTACTGCTAGTAAGAAAAAAACAAAAAAAAAATAAGATCCATAAGGATTCGAACACTATCTTTGGGTTACAAGGCTGACTGACAGATACTTCAAAATAATAAACCCCAACGCACTTTATTTATGAATGTCATTATTTGTCAGTGATGAAGGACATTCTACAGTTGGACTAAATACTACTTCGTTTGTAACTTCAAAAGGAATTAGTATTACCAATTGCGCAAACGGCCAAATACATGTGTGAACTTTTATAAACGATTCCTCTTGAGTAGGTGCTCTGTTTATAATATCTGATTGAAGTGTTAGAGAGATCTATATTACTGAGTATCCATCATCTCATCTGTCATTTTACTTTTAACACTAGTGTTAAAAGTACTTTTAACACTAGTGTTAAAAGTGATTTTGTGAAAACGTCAGTTTTTAGTTCATGTGTCAATGAATTAAAAACGTCATTTTTAATGTCAGTTGTACAAAAACAATATAATTTTTCTTTTTTTTCTGTTTGAAAATCTAAAATATATGAAAATCGCGATCGAGAAAACCAAGATAAATTCAAAATTCTACACATGAATATAAGGAGTACAAAAAAATTTCTCCTTTTTTAAAGTCATTTGCCTGATTTCGATGTGATTGAGCTGACGGAAACTCACATATTACACAATATAAATATTTTCATTATTGATGGATATGACCTCATATATAATAGTGGAACATACAATAGTGTCCGAATACTCAGACCTTAGAACGGCTGATGCCATCTAGTAGAGGATAGCAGTAATAGCGGTCCCGAGATTCGAAGGAAATGGAAATATATCCTATAAAAGGCAGTGCGAGTTGCCGATTGACAAGTATTGAATACGGAATTATTTGAATTGAAAGAATTAATTATAGTCCAGTGATTGTGGTGTGCTTATATAAATTAGCGTAAATAAAGAATTTTAAAGTGAAATCGAACAAGTTTATTACATTGGTGTACAGAAGTGGATGTTGAAGATAAATACAGAGTTTTGGTGAAGTTTTGTTTTCGCGAAAAATAGACAATGACTGAAAAATTTTTTTCGTGAAGTGGACAGTTCTGTGCATTAACGAGTATAAACTGGGACGAACTTCAAGAGAATTCAAAAAATTTGGAAGAGAAACTTCTAGAAAATTCGAATAATCTGAAGGAAGAATTTCAAGAAAGTTCGAAGAATGTAGAATAGAAGCTGTTAGAAAATTCATAGATTCTGGAAGACAAACTCCTCGAAAATACAGATTTGAAAAAAAGAGCTTGCTGGTGTGACAAATCGTTTAGAAGAAAGAATGGGGACTGCCGATACTTCCGATACAGGCGGAAATCAACAAAATGAAGAAGAAAATTAGTAATTTGGAAAAGCAGATTGACACTACCCATACCACAGAATCCGTGCGAATGACAATTCAATGCTGGAACTGAATTTGAACTTAGATGATGTTCAGAAGGACTCGAAAGAAGTAAAAATCAGTTCGGAATCAGGAAAGCTATTCATGAGACCACCTCAGTTTGATGGAAAAACACAATGGGCAAATTATCGCCAACAATTTGAAGCTGCAGGAAAGGCAAATGGATGGAATGCAGGAGAACGAGCTGTAGCATTAACACTGGCGTTGCGTGGAGAAACAACCAACATTTTACAAACCCTCAGGGCCCAAGAGCAGGAGGACTACGAGCAGCTGATTGAACACCTAAAATTGCGGTATGGGCAGACCCATCTAGAACATGTAATCCACTCACAGCTCAAAAACTGTTGCCAGAAATCAAGCGAATCCTTACAAGAATTTGAAGCAGAAATTGCACGCTTGGTTCGCCTTGCATATCCAGACACACCAGAAAAGGTGATGGAGCGACTAGCGCTTCAGGCATTCCTGTATGGATTTCGCGATCGAGAAACCAGACAAGCGTTTACACTAGCTTGTCCAACACATCTCGTGGATGCACTAGCACGTGCTTTGGAATTTGAGGCTGCAAAACATTCGTGCAAGAGCCAAAGTAAGGTTCGGATGATGGAAGAAGAACCACAGGAGCCTTCTACTCTTGAAGCTGTCATAAGGAAGGTGATTAAGGAAGTGTTAGCTGAGTAGAGAATGGTTAGATGCCAAAACTATAGGAAACTTAGACACCTGCGTAGCCAATGTCGAGAACAACGGAAGTTGTTGAGAAGGGGCCATCGTCGGTAAATACTCAGCAAGCCCCGGTTAACAACGCATATGTCGCTGTCCTCCAACAGCCGAACAAAGAAGTCTTCGTAGACGGATTCATCAACAACAAGCCTTGCACCATGCTGCTAGATGCAGGTGCGACTAAGACTGTTCTTGGGCCTTCATTTGCCGAAACACCGGCAAGAATTGAACCATCGACGTAGAAGTTACGCACTGCAACTGGGGAACCAGCCACTCTGTATGGTGAATTACTAATTGAGCTGATTTTGGGCAACACGAACCTGAAACATCGGGCATTGGTAGCTGATATCGGAGACGACGCGATGATCGGAATGGACATCATGAATTCAAAAGGGTTCGAGCTGAATTTTAAAGATGGCATTCTGCGGGTGAACTGAGAAGAGCTGGTACTTCATGGGAGAAGTGAAGAAATGATTCGTGTCCTGTTGGCTAAGGACGTGAGCGTACCTAAGAAGGCTGAAACCATTCTGGAGGCTCGCATGGATGGTGGAGCGAGCCGCGGGAGCGCGTTCATATTCGAGCCCGAGCTTCATGATGAAAAAATTGGACGAGGAATCGCACTTGGGAAGACTTTACTGCGAGTTGATAAATTTGTGCTAGTAAAGGTAATGAATGTCAGTTATCACCCAGTGACCATGAAGAGAAAAACTGTTTTGGTGCAGTACTCGTCTATTTCATCTGTATTCAGGAGTGTACGCAGAACTGTTAGCCAATTCAACAATTTGCCAACAGAATTGGAAAAGTAAGTCATCATCTCATCGTAGGACATTGGACCAGCTCAGCAGTACAAATTGAGGGATTTAGTCAAGGAGTACCAGGGCATCTCCTATACTGGACGAAGAAAAGGTGGCAGAACGAAAGTGGTTCAGCATAAAATCGATACTGGGGATGCTTGATCAATACGTCAATCAGCTAGAAGACTTCCTCTTGCCAAGAAGGAAGAGGCTGACAAAATTGTCAACGATATGGGAAAACAAGGAATAATCGAACCGTCCAACAGCCCTTGGTCACCTTCAGTTATACTGGTAAAAAAGAAAGATGGATCGATAAACTTTTGCGTAGACTACCGTCAACTCAACAACGTGACGGAGAAGGACAGCTACTCTCTCCCAAGAATAGACGATACTCTAGACACTTTGCCTGGCTCAACAGTTTTCTCGACTTTAGACTTGGAGAGCAGATATTGGTAGGTAGATAGAGAGAGAACAGCCTTCACTATCTGCTTAAGATTGTGGCAGATGACAGTTATGCCATTTGGCCTTGGTAACGCTCCAGTCACCTTTGAGAGATTGATGGAGACTGTATTGAAAGGACTCTCATGGAAAACGTGCCGGGTATACCTCGATGACATCATCGTAGTTGGCAGATCTTTCAAAGATTATGTGAGAAATATAGGGAGGTATTCCTAAGCCTGAGGAACTCTGGACTGAAACTGAGCCCTCAGAAATGCCATCTGTTCCAGAAGGAAGTCCATTACCCTTGCCACATTGTTTCTGGGAAAGGAGTAGCAGTGGACGACCAGAAAATCAAAGCTGTCAGAGAGTGGCCCATTCCTAAAGACATCCACCAGCTTTGGAATTTTCTTGGCCCGCGCACCTACTACCGTCGATACGTGCTAGGGTGCTAGGTTCATTCATAAAAAACAAAAATTAACAAACAAAGATATGAAACAACGTAATGTGTGGTGGAACAGGAAGGGCGAGACGCAGTACCACAGTCCATCCTGAATGTAATCAAGTACAAACTGCACGCGTGAAATATGGTATATAGTGACCGGCAGAAAGTACGCATCATATGGAATTTTTTTTTGAATAATAAATTTTGACAAAAATCGATATGCTAAATCGCTTCTGCAAAAAAAGTAACCCCTAAGGACGTTGTACAGTGCCGTTCATCTTTTCGTGTTTCGTGGGAAAGGAGGGTATGCTTATCTGGGCCAACTGCTTCCGGTCATATGATTTTGCATAAATATCATTTTCCCAAAATCAACTTTCAAATCATTCCGGATCATCTTCAAATAATTTTTCTATAGCAGAGTTTGTGAAGGCAAAATATGATAAAATAGACATTTTGGCAACAAAAAGTATGTGTTCATCCTAGGTTTCAATGTACAATAAAAGGCGAACGTCAGCTCTGACAATTAGAAATATGTGAATTTGCCATGTGTTCAGCTGTTTCTTAGGAGGTCTCTGAAATATCTTCAGGATATTGTAATCTAGATACTGTTCATAATTGATGAAAGCTCATGTTACTACATGAATTCAATTTGAATTCTTCATCACAACAAAAAATGTATTTGATTTTTTCCATAACAAGAACCTACAATCAACAAAATATCGTGGGTATGTATGATTCCAACAATTTGTCAAAAATTATTTTATTTTTTGTTTCAATAAAAAATTAAATCTGAATTGTGTAGATACATGGTTCTTCATCATTATCAAACAGTATCTGGATTATAATGTGCTAAAGATATTTCAGTGACCTCTTATGAAGCAGCTGAACACATAGGCCACATAGGGAATTCACTGATTTCAAATTTTCTCCGAATAAAATAGAAATATCTTGCGAATCTTCACAAAAACATATTTAAAATATCAGTTGTTGGCTATACTATTGTGTTACTTCGTCAGAAATGTACTTTCCGAATAAATTTGTTTTGTGACAAAAATTCAATTTTTATTCTTTTATCTCAGATCTTCCTCAAAATTTGTACATAGCTATAAAATGTCATTCTAAACATGTAACTGTAAAAGGTTTTGGGGTTTATTAACAAAAATACATCCCATATGATGCGTATACACTGTTAATAGGCGGCTGGCCCGAAAGTGCAGGAAAACTCTCTGTGGCGCCTATCCAACTGCTTACAGAAGAAGCAAGGGGAGTTGCCAACAATAGAGAGTGGCCTCGCCCAAGTGGTTTCAGATCCGGAAAAATCTGAGTTGTTCAAAAAATATTTTTATGACGTAAACAAAATGGTTCCTAACATAACGGCCTAGCAGAAAACTGAAATCAAATTCCCATAAAAATCTTCTGAAAACCTACCCTTTCAAAATGAAGACACCAAGCTCACCAAATTAATAACAAACGTTCACGAGCATACTTAAGTTACGAAAAATCTTCACAAAGCTCATGACCACAACCAAATCGATGCAACTCTACTCAGTAACCTACCAAAGAAAGCACTCGTGCAGTTGTTTTGTATCATCGAAGCTATGCTGAAAAATGAACATTACCTATGTAGCCTGAAATCGCTGAACGAAATAGAAAGCTACCGCCTCCTATCACCGCTAAGCACAATGGCGAAGACTGTGGACAGAGTAATACTCAGATGCCTTCTGAAAACTGACAGGGAACTGAAGCTCATCCCAGTAGCCTGGAGAATCAAACCAGTGCCTCCTAACCAAAGGTAACTAAAAGCGCCAATATTTGAAAAAAATTCATGGCTTCAGAAACAATGATTGTTGCAATTCATTGTTACATTATGTCCCATATAAAAACCAGTTTTCATCTCTTCGATTTAGGAAACATCCTGTATATCTAATCAAAAATTCGTCCCGTATCTAGAGAACAGTTATACACACACCGCAAGACGAAACTCATGATCTTCAGGAAGATATATCATCATACAGACGTCCCCATCTTCCAGAAGTTCATGGTACCAGGTTATCAAGACGAGGTGTCTGGATCGGTGAAGTACTTTGTGGTACCACTAGATAGGCTGCTAACATTAAGGTGCGTATTCACTAGAGCATTCGTTCCGCATGAGCACCTAATGAGCACATGAAACATCAAGCTCAGGCTGCTCGGTTCAAGCTCAGTAGTGTCCCCTGGCACATGAGCACCGCATGAGCACCGATCCGCAGTCAGTTGCGTACAAATATTCATACTCATCAATATCACGATTAGATTCAAAATCTCTGTAGTAACCACAAACAGAACGTCAAGCATACTTTCACCGTCCACACTGAGCACGAAAAAATCGACAAAAAACGGATCAACCCGAGCACCGCACGCGATTCTGTTCGTGCTCAAATCAGCATCCACACTGTCCAAGCATTCGGTCATTCGGTGCTCATACAAAACGAATGCTCCAGTGAATACGCACCTCTACACGAACACATGAGTCTAGCGATTTATATTCCTTGAAATGAAAAAAAAATTATAGTAATAGTTATTAACTCCAACTTACTAGTTACCCCAAAAATAAATAGGGGAAACAGAAGACGCTACATACATATATGTTATATCTTGATTTTCACTAAGAACTTTTTGAAACCTATTTTGGGGTGGTTCGAACTACCGTTTAATAACTACAAAGAATGAAAATTGAAAATGAGTTTATTCTACAGCATGAAATGAATAAGTGAGTAACAAACAAAGAAATCGTAAATTTATACGGTTTGAACATGCTGGCGAAGCTGCTTGGTAGTTGGAATTGGATATACGTGGATCGTCTATTCAACGGTTTTCTTGGAATGTAACCTGATATGTTTGAGACGGTTATTCTGGTTGTTGAATATAACAGCTCCCCTTATATTAGAAAAGTTGGTGCTATGCAACAACTTTTAGGGCTTCTCAGACGGGGTTGCTTAGGCTACTGCGTCTAGATCGAAAGATTCTTTTGGTACTGTAACGGTATTGGATTAAAAGATGGGTTCAAGTCTTTTCTTTTATTTGAAATACAGCACTTTCAGTCGAACAATTCTAAAAAGGTACATAAACGTAAATTTTTCGTCTCGTATAATTACTTGAACGTATCGATAAATGATTGGAAAGTATTGGAAGTTTCTGAATTGAAATGAATTTTTTTTAAATGACTAGCGTGGAAAGATCCCCGTTCCTGACCATTGTTTGGATCAACCAAAATGAACGTAGCAGGTGCTATAGCTGTTTTTATTTTATAATGGCCTTCGAATAAAAGAGGAAACTTTTTTGTTTCTGATTTTATTGCAGATGACAGTGGATTGGCCTTCAGAAGAACTAATGCACCCGGTTTGAATTCCTCACATCTCCCAACTGAACATTTCACCTGTCGACGAGCTCCTTTGCTTATCAAAGATTCCTTCGCTAATATTAGTTTTTTGTTATTTGAGATGGTATCGTTACCAGTTACCGAACCTTTCAACTTTTCCAGTAAAAATCGTGTACGATTTTTTTCTAGTTGAAGTTCATCAGGACTAAATCCTGTAGACTCATGTACCACCCCATTCAGAAACTGTGTAAACTGAGGTAATTCAATTGCCCAACGTGTGTGTTGTTCATTACAGTAAGTTCTACATAGCCTACCTAGTTCTCTCATCACCCGCTCGACTGGATTCGAGAGGATGCCTCACTGAAGAAAATATAACTTTTATTCCCCTTTCATTAAGAAATTCTTTCCATTTCGCAGACGTGAACTGGCTACCATGATCAGTTAGAATACTTTTTGGGATATCATGTTTTGGAAAATAGTCTTTTTTCAATCGATTTAAAATTGTTATGGTGGTTGCTTTTTTCAAAGTATAGCAAGTAACATATTTTGTAAAAACATCTAAAATAACACATATAAAATTAACGCCACTTCTACTAGTCGGTAATGGACCATATAAATCAAGTGATATAATATCATTTTTCCATCAGGAATGATTGCTTGAAGTTGTGGATGAGGTAACGTTGAGCACTTTGCTTTCTGACATATTTCACATTCCTTGACCAGGCGCTCGATTAATTTCGACATATTATGCCACCAAACCTCTTGTTTCAGTGCATGCCAGGTTTTGTAATAACCAAAATGACCTATCGTTGCATGATAACTCTCTGTCAGTTTCCTTTGTAGGCATTTTGGAATACAAAGTAAATAAAATTCATCATTATTATTACGCGTGTACAAAATTCTGTTATGCATAAAAAAATCTTGTTTGTAATTTGTTATCATTAGGAAGATGTTGAATAATTTTTTTCAAATCGGAAATAATTTCTCGAGGTAATTTATTTATTGGAAAAACCTTGAACAGTTTATCCGAAGGTACTGGTGGACGAATAGCAGCATGTCGCGAAAGAGCGTCAGCTATAATGTTTTGTGTACCTGGAGTATATTGTAATTTGATATCATATTCTTGAACAGCTAGAGCTTATCTAGCAATACGAGCTGATTACAATCTACACGTCTGTAAATATGACACTGAACTGTTATCCGTGTATACTACGAATTCGCAACCATGCAAAGAAATCCGAAAATTTTCTAATGCCCAAACTAAAGCCAAAGCTTCTCGTTCATTAATATGATACCTTTTTTCTCTATCCAAAAGTACTCTGCTGGCCCAAGCAATAGCAAATCGTTTACCATCTATTTCCTGGAAAAGTTCAGCCCCAAGACCTGTGTCACAAGCGTCTGTTTGTAAACAAAAGGGAATATCATCTCGCGGATGATAACATAATGTACTGTCCTTGAGTATCATTTTTATTTTATCAAATGCATTTCGTTCCGTTTCCACCCACCGCCATTTTACACTTTTTTCCAATAGTACAGTTAGAGGAGCGGAAAACATGCAAAATTTTCGCAAAAAAATCTATCAAAATTAGCCATTCCTAAAAACCGTTGTAATTCTTTAACATTTCTTGGCGTTTGATAATCAGCTATGGCCTGTACACGATCAGGATTTGGTCGATATCCATTTTCATCCAATATATATCTTAGAAACGGAATTTCCTGTCAAAAGAATGCACATTTACGTAGTCGTAATGTGGATCCTGCTTCTTTTAATTTGCCGTTAACTTTTTCTAAATGGTCAATATGTTCCACAAATGATTGGCTTGTTATGAGAATATCATCAACGTAAACGGTCACAAATGAGTCGAATTCAGTTCCTAAAATACTACTCATGCTTCGGCAAAATGCCGAACCACTTGTACTCAAGCCAAACGGAAGTTTTTTGAAACAATACGTTCTTCCATCAAAACGAAAACCGGTATATTGTTGCGATTCGTCTGATAATGGAATTGCCCAGTAACCATGAGTACAGTCAAGCGAAGACATATATTTACATTTCCTCATTGAATGTAAGATTTCCTTCACAGGTCGAGGATTATCATATTTCCTTTCCATCATCCTATTTAAATGTCTGGCATCTAAACAAATTCTGACACTGTTGTCTTTTTTCAGTGTTGTCATAATAGGTGAAATATACGAAGTGGCTGTTCGTTTTATAACACCCCATTTTTCCATCAAATCAAGTTGTTTTTGTAGCGCTGACTTATAACTGATTGAAACCGGATATTGTTTTAAACAGAAACCGTTTTTATTTTTGAGTTTTATTTCATGAACGTAACAATTTACATGACCTGGTTTTTCTGAAAAAATGTTTTTGTACAACTGACATTAAAAATGACGTTTTTAATTCATTGACACATGAACTAAAAACTGACGTTTTCACAAAATCACTTTTAACACTAGTGTTAAAAGTACTTTTAACACTAGTGTTAAAAGTAAAATGACAGATGAGGTGATGGATACTCAGTAATATAGATCTCTCTAACACTTCAATCAGATATTATAAACAGAGCACCTACTCAAGAGGAATCGTTTATAAAAGTTCACACATGTATTTGGCCGTTTGCGCAATTGGCAATACTAATTCCTTTTGAAGTTACAAACGAAGTAGTATTTAGTCCAACTGTAGAATGTCCTTCATCACTGACAAATAATGACATTCATAAATAAAGTGCGTTGGGGTTTATTATTTTGAAGTATCTGTCAGTCAGCCTTGTAACCCAAAGATCGTGTGTTCGAATCCTTATGGATCTTATTTTTTTTTTGTTTTTTCTTACTAGCAGTAACTGTTGAACAAAAAATTTTGTATGATACATTTGTTAAAAGTGATTTTATTTTGCTCGTGGGGTTGCTCCACTCGCTAACGCTCGTTTCGCAATATTCCCCACTCACAAAATAAAATGCCACTTTTAACACTTGTATCATAAATAACTATTATATGTTTCTGTAAAAACGTATGGAAGATATATTTTTGTTCATTATTTAAAACACAATTTTCTACTGATTTTTTTAAATCTTCAAGAGTTGGTGAGTACTGATCTGATATATCGTTCAAAATAAACATTTTTTTATTATTTGATATTTTCATTTGAAATGAATCTTCACTTTTATGCTTTGACTCAATTTCTGGAATACCTACCCATTTGGAACAAATTTTATCATCAGTTACAATCAGTTTCTATTATGACTGGATGAGCTAAATCAGATATCAATAAAAATTCATGAGTAATATCAACACCACTAACAGAAAATGTTAACATACATTTTTGTTGTATTCTCCTTTGTTTATTTTTGAAAGCAGCTACTACTCTTATACCCGTAAATTGAAATGTTGGTATAATTTGATGAAAATCTATTAATTGTGACCAAACTTCATCACTGATTGCGCAAATTTCGGAACCACTATCTACCAGTGCAGGAAAATTGAAGTTGCAAATTTTTATTGAAATAATAGGTGTTTTCGCATTAATAGTTGAATGTTCATAATCACATTCCTCAAGTAATTCTTCTCGAGGATTATTTGATACTGACTTGGCCCTACTAATCATTGCTCCAACGACAGGGCCTAAAATTCGTGGAGTCCGTCCCAGTTTTCCTGAGATCCATCTGAATTTTCATTTTCACCTTGTATTTTTGTCACAGTTGCCATTTTTTTATCTCTGTATTCTACACCTATACTTCTTATATTTATATTTTGTTGACTCATTTGTCCGGAGTTGATAATCATTTCCGGTATATTTTGCATGAGCCTGATTGTTCCTGTCGTAATATATGTTGGAACTAAAACCCCCTTATTTCTTATATTCATCTTCCACAGATGAGAATTGTTTTGATTTTGTTCCATTCCTATAAATATCTACATGTTTCAATTTTTCTAAAGTACTTTCAATATTTTTTGATCCTATCAGCATAACTGAAATGTACTCTGGAAAATGTCTACCAATAATTTTTATTAATTTTTCTTCTAGGTGTTTTGCTAAAGCTACATATTTTATAAAATGCTCTACTAAAGAACCTTCTTTTTCATTATACCCATCACAGTGCAACCGTTCACGCACACTATCCTGAATATCATCGTTCCAAAAATATTCAATGAATGCCTTTTTGAAAGATTCAAATTCCAAAAATGTATGTAAAAATGCTTGACCCCAAACCAATGCTTCATCTTGTAAATAGTTTTTCAATATATATACGAAATTTTGAAAGGGACATTTCTCTTGATTGAAACAATACTCAATTTGACCTAAAAAATCAATTGAATGTAGGCTAGAAGTATTATCAAAAACCTTCATCTTTCTATAAAAAAAATTCAGTTCCTTTGGTTTATCATTAACCGAAATCACCTTTTCCTCAGTATTAAGTAAGTTGTTTTTCACAAGTTTCGAAACAATTTCTGTTACTAAGTTAGCAATATCAACATTATTTTCTCGATTGTGAGTTGAACTGTTGTTCCTGTCATATGACGATGGATTGTTGAAACAAACATCATTCAGTAATCTTTCTCTCGGTGATGAATACTGCTCCTCACACTCCATTCTCACAAGTTCATCCTGACTTACAAATGGATTTGAAGAATTCCTTGTCAAAAATGACAGTTGTCTGTCCACCTTTGCCATTCCTGAATTTTCATTCATCATTTGAATCGATTGAACATCCAACGGCAAAAATATTTCTTCTTCATCAGGCCTTACGGCTCCGAGTTGGTCCGACGAAAAAAGATTTTGTGTATGACCAGGTGTTTGGTGGACTTCTTCCCGACTAAGTGCTTGTTCAACTATGTTCCTGGATTGATGATGTGTTTTGCTTCGCAGATTATATCCTGTTTGGTTTGGTTCCATCGTGATAAAATTCTCCTTAGAAAAGACCCACTAGTTGGGCGCCAGTTGTAATGGTATTGGATTAAAAGATGGGTTCAAGTCTTTTCTTTTATTTGAAATATAGCACTTCCAGTCAAACAATTCTAAAAAGGTACATAAACGTAAATTTTTCGTCTCGTATAATTACTTGAACGTATCGATAAATGATTGGAATTACTCAAACACGTAATTTATTTAAAATCAACTTACCTAATATTAGGGATTATTCTAAAATCAATTGAGCTGAATAGTTGTAGAATAATTAGCCCAAAAAGCTGTTAGAATTCGAATGAAATTCAGAATTGTATTTTCTCTGGGAGTAAACAAATGGTAGTTGTTTAGTTTTTCAAAAGTCACTCATCTGACATGAACTGATGATATACAGGATGATTCCTAATATTCTGCTACAGTACAATATTCTTGTAAGTTTGGTTTTCTCCTCGGGAAAATGGTTGGAATCCTTTGGAACGGCGAAATGTCGGGTTCAGTTGGTGCCAATTTTAGTTTCCTCCTACACTTGCAAAAATATGATTAGAATCATGGTGGTATATGTAAAGCAAGAAATATTCTTCTCGACGAACGGTCTCTGAATTAGGTCGTCCAAAGTTTTGGAGTAGGAATCCTTATGTTTGGCGATGTCCAAATCGTCGATGTTGAGTTCGTCTAACTTGAGTGGCTTTAAGTTTCGACTTTTCCAGGATGTCAGCACAGCATTCATACGGCATCGAAATTGGAAGTGTTTTGTACGTGACATTCGAAATTTTTGATAATTGAGAATTGGCTTGAACTTTAGTTATTCCAATAAAAGCACTGCATTCTGTCTGTAATTTAACTATAGAATTACGGTACTTCTGCAATTTCGCGGGATGAGTTTGTTGTTTTTGAAAATTTGTGCTTCACAAATCGAGTTATAGTCAATGGGGTATGCGAACAGAATGGAACACAGTTCAGTTTTATACGAAAGCGGTTTGCACTGTTTGAAGTTCGTCAATGGTCCGAACATTTGAGAATCATCGTCTTTCGCGATATATTTTTGAGAAATAGAAAGAATATGGTGAAGGCCAGTTCTGTTATCGTAAATCGGGATAGGGAATAGTTGGTATAGAGTATAGATTTGGGGATCGATGAGTTGAATTTTGAGGATGAAAACTATATTCGAATTGGTTTGAAAGCCTTCGAGTTCTATGATTATGAGATATTGGGCTATGTTGGAAAGTTTTGGCGGGAGAGGAGGTTGTTCCTTCTTAAATTTCGGGAGATTACTTGCAAAGTTATAACTAATTGATCTGGTCTAATAATCGAAGAGTGAATTATATTTAATCGGGCGAAGGTGATTGAATTCAACATATCGTCAATGTTTTCATTAACTTTTCGCAGATATCAAAGAATTTTAATTTTGCTTCGATTCTGCTTATATTATCGCTCAAATTATTGAATCTTCTACTATTTTTAGGTTATTGCTGATAGTCTCCTCATCGATACGTAATTTTTGAGTTGTGGTATTGAAATTTTGGATTATAGATGCTGTTACTGAAATTTGATTTTTCATCAGATTTTCTAATTGGTGTTCATCGCTCTTCAATCTATTGATACAGTTCGTGTAATATTCACCATCGGTTGCATCTAAATTGCCTGTGTTTGATTTGAGAATACTACCTATACCATTGATAAGTCCTCTTTTGTACCTTTTAGTGTCTAAAACAATTTCTATGAATTTTTGTTTTATTGAATTTGAAATTTGGGTAAGAAGACTGATATGTGTTTTTACTTCAGAGCGGAAATTATTCCATACTTTGACCAGGGAATTGGGTTGTATTTACGAGGGTTTCTAGAATTTTGAGATTATTTTTGTATGTATCTTCGAATACTGAAATGTCTTTGTTCATGAGTATAGTCCAATTGTCGTTGATGAGTAATATGTTATTGTTTTCGTGGTAGTAAACGCCAATATTAATATTTATTGGTTGGATCTGGTATTGACATATTACTGATCCGAACAGCAGCGGTAACCTGAAAATGAATCAATCTTCAGTGTACGGCTTCATACGATCGAAGTTTACTTTTGATCTTTGACCGGTTCGGGGATTCAAAAGGATAGCTGAATTTTGATGTAGTTGTTCGATTATGAAGGGGCCATTGAATTTATTCTGTAATTTATCTTTGATCTGGGATTCTTTGACGTATACTTTTTGGAATACTTGACAGTTTGAGGTTTCTCCGGATACGATTCGGTCAAATCGAATTTTGGCTTTTTTGCTTTTGTTTCAGGATGCGTTCTCGAGCAAGTTTATAGAAATGAGAAATTTCGTTATTCAGGTCTCTTACATATTTGGTGATCAGTTGTTCCTGGTTTTATAGAGTTTCAGGGGCTCTACTGGATGTGTATCCGAAAACTAACTCATGGAGGGTGAAACCATGACTTTTATTCACAGAGTCATTGTAGCAAATGACTGCGTGAGGCAGTACGTCCATTGTCTCGTCTTCTGGGTGTTCGGCTAAGTATATACGAATCGTTTCGAGGAGTGTTGCATGGAACCTTTCTACTGATCCATTAGATTGAGGGTGATTTACACTGGAATACATTATTATTAAAGAAATCAGCTTGAGACTTTAATATCAAATTTCCTATTTCATGTTCCACATGGGATATGAGACTTCACTGTCCGATATACCCTGGCATTGATGAGAGGTACCAGTCTCGAAACCTGTTGACTCCACCCAATTAGAGCATAAATCTTGCGTTTTCATTGCAAGAAGGGAGCACTTGCAGATCTGCCTTCCTAGAGAAATATTGAAATATCAGAATATATACAGGGTGACAAGATTTGTTACGTCACTCTATTTAGTTGTTTTCAAAGATACAAATATGAATTTTGGATATGTTTTGTGAGACATATTTCTCAATTATTTTACTTATTCAGATCCTAAACAGGACCTCCGGTTTTACCAATCAATTTTTAAATTTTAGACGGAATAGGTACTCCTAATTTTCAAACTCCTTTAAGTTTGTTGTTCTAGCTATTTGGCGTATTTTTATTTTTAACATGACGTCACGATTGGAAATGAGTGAAAATCTCATGTAATTCGAAAACGCCAAAAACTGAAAGGAATTATCAAGTCGACATTGGAAATGAAAAATAGAACTGATTTACTGATCAAACTGACAAGCGTTCACAAGATTTTGAATACTATTTCAACTTTCCTGCGGTGAGTTTGCTCCTGAACCATTTGTAGATAAATCGATGTTCCTGTTTGAGGAAGATTCTAAGAGAGGATTCTTCGTCATTTCCATCAAAAAATATTGGGTATTTTTCATTTGAAAAAAAAAACACATTAAGTACGTATAATGATTTGAACTTTTCCGTTGATTTAAATAGAAACATAAGTCATTTGTATGGGAACAAATGATTATCAATTATTCTACTTAATTTTCACCATAAGTTAGGCCATCTCTTCATCTACAATACTCCAATATCGTTTTCATTTATTTAAAATTGTTTCGTCACGTTAACAACAAATAACATCGTATAGTATATGGTTGGATTCAGAAAGGAATAATAAATTCGAATCATGAGAAAACTTGGGGTTATTTTATTTGAAATTCAAGATTTGCTGTCACTTCTGGTGAAACTGGTAGTCGTACTTCAGAAATGAAAAGTACTTATATTATGTTAGAATGACAACCAATCAGTGGATTTCAAATTGTGAAATTCAGCCGATAGAACCGGAATCACAGTAAAAATATAGCTTGTCGCTGTATTTTTACGGTGATAAACCTGCTAAGTTTTTGTTTTACTAACTATCAACTGAAAATGATGATTTGAATTATAAACGCCAAATGACCCCGCACACGGTTCTTATGGAAAATGGGTCCCAGTCGAATTGGCTGAAAATTCAGTATAATGTAGTTTACGGGTCCTGATCAGATGTCTTCACGGGCACAACGAGATCTATTGGACAGTTTTTGAGATACAGGGTGTCAAACATGCAGAGAGGTGGTTGTTACTTACCTTTAGAAAATCAATAATGTGGCTATTATTTTGTTACAAAAAGTTAGGGAGAATAATTGCAATCTCAATATTGTCGACTCGATATGTATTGAAACGAAAAGACTCCGTATACAGGGTTATTAATAATCACATAATTTTCATGTAATTCTCAAAATAAGTAAATATAATTGTTTAATTTTTTTATTGGGTGATCTCAGGTTACTATTATATAGGATCACTCAAAATTTTCTTTTTCAGTTGTATTCATTTTGACGTATTCATCATACTACAAACCCTGTACACTTAGATTTGGAATTTTGGCAATTATGAAAAACAAAGTCTTGAAGTTTAAAATCAGAATAATAATAGATGCCATGTCTACAGACACGGTATGAACTAGTAAAAAGAGCTATTTGTGTATTTAGAGCCACGAACAAGAGAGTTTGCTTTGGAGAGCAGCAACTCCACTTTGTGCTCGAAATACACACAATAGTTTTTCAACAAACGCAGATCTCATATACAGAAAAACACTCGATATACATTATTACCTAATAATATTCATTTCTTTTATTATTTACTAGCTTAAAATTGAATGTACCATTTTGATAATTTTTAATATATATAGGCCACAGTCTCAATTGATGACATTCCTCAGAAAACATTAACTTTGCGTTGATATTCGATCGCGCCAAAGGCATACTTTGTTATGAGGTTGTCGAAAAATATTTTTATTGCAGTAGTGTCCCGTTTGATAGCTGCATCATCATGCCGTAGACAAGAATCCGTACAAGATGCAGCAAATAGACAAGAGAATTTATGTTCAATTTGTATAGATGTTCCTTAAAAAAGTTAAAATAAATAAAACCAAAAAATAAAATTTTGAGTTACCCTGTATAATAGTAACATCAGATCACCAAATATCAAAATCGAATGATATCCAGTCATTCTGCAAGTCTACGAGATTTTTCATTTGACTGATTTTGTTCAAAGAATTACATTAAAATTATGTAATTATAAATTATCCTGCGAACGGGGTCTTAGAACTTTTCATTACAACCCGAGTCCACAATATTAAGATTGCAATTATTCCCCATAACTTTTTGTAACAAAATTATCCCCACATTAGTGATCATCTAAAGGTGAGTAAAAACCCTCTCTTTGCATGTTTGACACCCTCTCAAAAACTGTCCGTTAGATATTGTGTGACCGTGGAGACATTTGATAAGAACATCATAAACTGCATTATACTGAATTTTCAACCAATTCGACTAGGACCCATTTTCCATAAAAACCGTGCGAGGTCCTTTATGTGGTTTGACAGTTATCTTTATTTATCACTGTGAGCGATCCTTGGGGACAAATGTCCATTAGTATCCTAGATAAGGCAGTGGAAAAGAGTATTCCGTCGAATACGTCTGGAAGTACGGCATCGATTACCAGGTGGCAAGATTTTTCTTTATTTCAAATCGATATATTTTCGTCCTAAATATAGTTTGTGGTATGATTAATAACCTATAATTTTTGGGAATATTAAAGAATTGCAATCCCAAAGCTGCATTGGGATTGCCAAAATATTACCGGTAATAATCATACCACTTATCATATTAGTACCCCTGAAAACTCAATACGAGTTGAAAGTTTCGAACACGAGCCGAAGGCGAGCGCGAGGAACCAGGAGCATGACGAACTTCCATTCTAACCGAGTAACGAAATCTACTTTCTTCACGATTAAAATTATGTCATAATGAAATGAATAGCATCCAAATATTCATAAGAAAAAACTAACCCTGGGTTAATCTGAACTATTTATAGAGAGTCTAACTCATCACACATGGTAGTGCAGTCATATATTTGCCAATCATATCATATTTGCATTTTAGGTATTTGAATGTATCGTTTCGGAAACTTGAAGATCGACGAGGATTTAAAAAGTAAATAGTATTGGAAAAATTGAAGAATCTTCATTTCACGTATCAGTTGTTATCAACAGTCTTGCTTCATTGCTCTGTGATCTGCAATGAATAAATATATGTAAACCCAGCAGTATACATATAAGAACGCTTACGGCGGAGTAGCTTCTGTTCAATTAAACTGAAACTTCATCGTCTATTGTTTTCAGTATCGCGCTCGAAAAGCTACAAATTAATCAAATAATCCTGAATTGAAAGTCAAATTAGAAAAGCCCGACCGGGATGGTAGGTAATTAACATAGATACCGCGTACCAAGCGAAATGAATCATGAAACCAAACAGGTTAATCCCATATTAATGTCAATTATTTATATCAGACACCCGACATGTATTTGTCTTCCGGATTTCGGGTTTACCCTAGTTACATGCTCAAAAATCGTGTATGAGAACAAATAGTTATACATTTGCATTGCTGTACAGTGCAGAGAATGTTCATATGAACAGTGATGATGCGTGGGTTGAAACAAATTAATTTGAATATCAGGGATTTGTTTTTTGGGAAAACGCTCGGAGACGTCGATATTTATATGTAGCTGGTTGCTGGTTTCCCGGTAGAAAATCCACTGACACAGGGTGGCTGAAAAATAAGATACGACTTCCATCTTCATTTTTTCTATAAAAAATACATAACATTCTTTATATGAATTAATTTTAATTTTAATTTCGCATCTAAATTGCATGTGCCATATACTCAACCCAAACTCAAAAGTTATCTGGGACTTTACAATTGAAGAAAATATTAATAACTGAGATCGTATCCTTCATTTCTTTAAAAATGTCTGTGGTCTCTCAATTTTCAAAACAACATCTCAAATTGAATGTTCATACTGTTGACCAGTTGATCACTAACAATGTCAAATAGTACTTCAAATTCTTATAAAACTTCAATTCTTGTAAAGTGCAATTACGGTGGTCGGGATTTATGTAATTCTGTTCTAGTTCTGAATGGATTTCAGAATTTATTGTTCCATAAATAAAAATTTGAGGTCGAGATCATCTTTCAATATGTTCCTGAACTAAACGAACTCTGTATGGTTGTCATCAGTTTTTATAAGATTACTCTAGAATAGGAGATTCACTTGATGACTGTTCTACAGCTGCTTATTGAATCAATTTGTGATAATTTTCTTTTAGGTTATTCGAGCAACTCTAACAGGGTTGGTATTGAATTTGTTTCTCACGTGAAGAAAGTCTCTAAACTTATTTCAACTACTTCTGAAAAGTTTTTGAAAATAATTTGTGAATCATTTAGCCAAAGAACGATTCCTTCTTCACTATGATAAAGGACGCAACACTAAGCCACTCTATATTACCGAATTTGAACCATGGCCAAACGGTTTGTTGGCTCTGATTTGCCTCCGGTACAAACCAACCGAATCTAGGCCAACAAAGCGGTCGGTTATCGTTCGTTGGCACAGTGTGAACGCACTTTTCAAGTACCTTTTATTTTTCGTTAGGGGAAAACAATTCATGGGTACCAAACGCTTCGATATCGATCGTCATCGGTAATGCTGGACTCTCACTGACAAAAACCCCCCACGACTTCCTGCAGTCAGCTCGGAACTACTTATGAGGTATAACTTCAGGTTGATAGCGAACCCGTTCGTTCTTCTTTCCCCTTCTTCCGCAGCAAAATCCTAACGAACTAGCTCACCATCTTCCACTTACATTGATTCCTCAATATGCACTTTACCAATCATTCTACCACATCCATATTATATTTCAACCTATCTTTCAGAATCATTCCTTCCCCAACCCAGCAAGGAAACTTGAGCAACGTGTGAGCCATAGATAATATCCGCATCACCGTAGTAGAAGCAAGTGTTTTACTCGGTATTTTTCCATCCCTTCCTGTGGAAACGAATACAATAATGACCCGTGAGCACCTTGGTAGGAAAATAATCCACAACATGTGCCAACAGAACTAGACCATGCACTTTCTGAGGTTCGGAAAAAGCGGCTTCGTCCGCTGCAACGTAGACGTGATTGCCTCCCATTCGTTTTGCCAGTCCCTGACCTGACCCTTTCCTTCCTTATCGTTCTCTCGATCCATCTTTCCGCTCGCACATCGTTCTTCTGTGCTCCACAGGCATGTGAGTACAACACCCGCTCTGACATATAATGCCGCAGTTTTCACCGTACGACGCGCAGGTGGTACAAATATAACAAAGCCGGTTTCTTCGCCGGATTAGCTCCCTACAGTAGGACATCCTCGCTTTTTTGTACTACACTGCGGTACCGTACTGCACTATTGACCATTATTATTCTCAAATTGTTCTCCTTTCAGATTCATTTCCGCTGATGCTGGGCATCATACTCCCTAACGTACTCACCCTTCTCAAGAACCTGCCTGTTGCCCACGAAATCTGATTTCTTTTACTCCCTGATTCCATGCATTCATGCTTAGCTCCCTACAGTAAGGCATCCTCGCCTCCTTGTTCCACACTGAGGTACTGTACTGGACTGGTGACGGCACATTATTACACTCAAATTGTTCTCCTTTCAGATTCATTTCCGCCGATGCTGGGCATCAAACTCCCTAACGTGCCCACTCTTCTCAAGAACCTGCCTGTTGCCCAAAAAATATGATTTCTGTTGCTCCCTGATTCAAGCATTTATGCTCAGATGCTTGGCGTGTTTCTTGGGCACATTTTCCTCTCTTTTTTTCCCCTTCGGAATGTTTTCTCTTCCACTCAGATACTCTGAAGACAAGTTCATCTATGAAAGCGAAGGGCTAGTTCTCCTCCATGTACTCGCAGCGGAGCACGTCGTCCTAAGCCAGAATCCAAAACGTAGGGCCCAGAAAATATCTCCGTAGTACACCTGCGCTCAGATTAATTTTAACTCCTTCCTTCACAACCAGTCTTCTCTCATCGTAGTCTTGCCCCACATTCAGGAGGTATTCGGGCCATGCCTCTTCTTCAAGGACATCATTTTTTCATCTCATGCGAGGAAGTTGAAACGCGTTTCGTACATCGATCAGCAGCAATATAACCAATCGGCATCTCCGCCCCTGCTGCAACTCACGAATCATCTCTTCGACGGATGGCGTCTACCGTAGACCTTCCCTGGCTAAATCTGCATGGTGCGACAAGTTCCTATCATGGTGAATAACGTACTCTTTCCTCATATGTATCATGCATCCGTACAGCTCACAGCTGGACTCTACCCCTTGCGCCAGAGCTGCATTCATCTGATCTACCCCGCAGCCTGTTCAACCAATAAACCCGTATTCGACACCAAATTATGTCACCCCGTTGGAATCCGTTCAATGAAAATTTCTGACTGACTGACTTCCAACTGAGGTCCTCCTGCAGCTGTATGAGAATGAGTCAATAATAGTCAATGCATAGGTCTTTTCATTTCTCAGGAGAAATGGGCAGAAGTCGAAGACCAAGGCATTCCTAATGTTAGTAGTGGCTACCTCGGTCTACCGTAGTCGCCTAATGGGTATAAAGGTTCCAGACACTACATGCAGAACGTAACATGGGACTACTAAAACCATAATTGATTTGCTGTCAGCCTGCTTGGTATAACGTCAACAAATTGCTCACCCTCAGACAAATACAAGCCTGATGTAGTCCTTCTCGGCAAACAAACAAGACTATTATTCCAATGGAGCTTTCTGCTTCAGGCGAAACAAATTTCGTCCGAAAAAAAAAAAACTAAATGTAGAGATTTACTCTCTGAACTCTGCAAAATTCAGCCAAAATTACATGTATAGACACACTCCTCTCGAATCTGAAAATATGTACTGTTCACCCACATCACGAGAGAAGAGAATAAATACATGTGTAAAGTTCCATCAATATTATTATTGACAATTATTCAGAGTGATTATTTGTATGTTCATTGTATTTTAGGGTGGAAAAATTTGGTTGAGATAACATGTGATTGTAAGAATAGTTAACTGAAAAAATACCACTGAAAAATAATATAGCGACGTCATGTCAAGGCGGCAGCTGAAAAGAGAATTCCTTCTCGAAACTTTCATGCTGGTCCAATTGGGATTGGAAATACTATACCTACTTAGGATGACCACTGAGGTGAACAACTCGAGAAGTGTAGATATTTGAAGAGAAACATTGGCGGTTACGTCTTTGATGGTCATTCCAGTTGATACCTCACTTTATCTGTAAATGTGCACTGAAAAGTAAGTGCCTCATCTCATTCAGCCCGCACAAGTCCCATGAATAGTTCTGAGGGTTGCTCGTAAGGGAGCAGCTGCGTACAGAAAGTTTAACAGAAACAACACTCTGAGTAAAATCATTCCTCTTGTTAAACATTTGAGTAGTCCTCATCTTATATTGAGTTCATTATTCTGATTTCTGATTCTGGTTGTGATCCCTGGAGGAAATGTAGAATTATTTGCTATTACTTGCCGCGTCTTCATGATATTTTGAACTCAAATCAAATCCTTCAACCCTTTCAGCTTCAAATAATTGAAACTCAACCTACACTCTGGAATACGGGTTCTGATATTGTTCACAGTGCATTGTAGTACATACTTGGATGATTTTGAAAATATTCATCATTTTTGTATTCGATTATTATTTCAAGCATAATTACGAATTTTTAGTTTGATTTTTTACCTCAGTTTTGTATACCTATGTATTCGTTTATTTCAAAATAGTCAACAATGTTTCACTTTGAGTTTCGTTTTTCTGCACTTCCCTCTTCTAAAGAATAAAGAAATGTTTTTTCCTGAAGTTTTGATATAGCTGATTTGTGTCATAAGCGTGGAAACGAATTGCCTGTTATCGAAGACTTCTGAGGGTTGCTATAATGGTGCAAATAACAATGAAAATATCAACTTATATTGTTGCTGAAACTGTTAATATAATAATATAATAGTGACAATACATTTTTTTTGTAGAAAGAAAAATGAGTAAGATAAGGCCATTTACAGCTTGCGTCTGTTCGCGCAAAGTGCCTTCTTTGGGCTCTTTTAGCATGAACCTCTTTGAAAATTAGATCTGAAAAAAAAATTCATTCAAATGAGCTCATAACTTCCGTAGAAAACCTTCAAAACGCTTTTTTGATTGCTTAAAAACTAAGCGAGTTATATAGAAAAATCCAAAACCACATTTTTGTATAAATTAGAATATGTATGTTAGTATATTGATGATAATTCGAATCATGTATAAAATCGTCCACAAGAAACGTCAGTTTTGGCAGTTTGATATCAGATAAATAGGAACGTAACTGTTTGCAAGTGGATAAACTATTATTTACATTCACCACGGCAACAACTAATAATTATCGTATGACTTTATTGAATCCGACGCTGTACCCAAGGACGCGTTGCTATCAACAAAGCCAAATGACAAATTTTCATACTTTTTGTTACGAAGTGTTGTTTTTAATTTCAAATGAGCGTTAACGTTAGATTTGGTAATGCAACTACTCAAATAATAAATTCTGCAATAGACAACGCCACTCCAAAAAACACCAAAAAAAATTGAATCATCAATCTGGAGGCAGTTTGAATTATTTTGTCGAGAAAAGGGGTATGAACTATTACCTTCAACGTCGCAGCCGGAAATCTCAAGCATATTGGCAGATTGGGCGTATAATATGAAGAAATCAGACGTTAATGACTACAAGGAGTATGTAGTTGAATCAATGTGCAAGAAAAATTTTATATGGATTATAAGATTGTGTTAGACCCATTCAAAGATGTGACATTTCAAGCCGCTAGAAACGCTAAAAATGCTAAACGCAAGCTACTGCAGAGCAATTTAGATAAAAGAAGACATGGTTCTATAGCATTAAGTGAAGAAGTTATAAAAATGGCAGAGCAGTGGGATGAAAATACTCCAATGGGACTTAAAAAAAAAACTTTTTCATATCGCCGCTTTTGAATTATCCTGGAGAGGTGGTGAAAGTGCGCAGTGTAAAATTTATTATTTCAAAGCCGAAAAATACAATAATGGAACATTGACAGGCAGAGTGGAGTTCAACACGGTCTTTTCTAAAACAGCTCAAGGTGGAGATAAAAGGTGCAGTGAAAGTAGGTGGTTGACTACAAATAAAGAAAATCCGAACGTGTGTCCTGTAAGATTGTTGAAAATGCTTCTAGGAAAACGAAACAAATATATTTCTTCAGATAGATTGTTTCTAACACGAAATCCGTTTTGGTCGAAATAACAAAAATGTCAAATTTTAACACGTGAAGTAATCAATGTACTCAACACATTCGTGACAGACCTGCTATAGTCGTCATGAGCGCTATGACACGTCTGCTACAGCAGGCATTTCATATTGTGTTGAACCGTCCCCAGCAGAATTGAAATATAAGTTTTCGTCGTGTTTTTACGAAAACAATTTTTGAAAAAACAAACAAAGAACGAATAAAGTGTAACGAGGGGCGTCATAAACGCTCATCAATTTTGTGCTGAAACAGCATCCGCTCCTGGGAGGCGTATGGTGGGCGTTTTAGGGGGCGTCTGAGGGCATTGGTGTCCCATAACTCCACCATCCTTAGAGTGAAATTAAGGGTTTAATGTCGAAATTTTGGAAGGCTACCTTGGGTTCTTCCTTTGAAGGGGCATCCGGTATGGCTCGACAATATCTAACTACATAGAGACGATAGGCCACATACAGGATAGCTATAAAAAAATGTACATATAAAATTATTGTCCAAATATCGATTGACTTTGGGTTGATTGACACGTCTAAGATACTCTTGGTTTCTTCTTTCTTGATTTCCAATGTTCCTTGAATATGTTTCATTTCATCTAATTGACAGACTCATGTTTAGTTGGATTATTATTTTGGAATTGAATATTCAATTATGAATAATTACTTTCAAAATTTAATTTTGGAAATTTAAATGGCTTAAATTCAATTGTTGGATTTTAAAAACGTCTCATAACTGTATTTTCTATTTTGACTTCGCACTGAGAGGCAAGTTCTAAGATAAAAGTTCCTTGGAGAGGAATTGATTCCTTACTATTTTTGCAAATTTGTTTGGCGACTTTTTGACTTGTGTGAAAATGATCCATTTGTTTACTTCAATCTTCTGAATTTTCGTTCTGTTGATTGTAACAGGTACTTTTTTGAGTATTTTTAACATATGGATTTCACAAGGGGCATCTTCTGGAATTATAATCTGGATTGTTCAATTGGCAAAGAAATTCTTCGGTTACTATTTCATGGCATTTTATATCGAAAAGTACATGGTTTTGTTCATTTAGGATGAGGTATTTATATTTTGGAATAATATTCTTGAAAGAATATTTTCTAACCTAGGTTCAAAAGGTTAATTTTTTCAACTTCATTGAATATTTCATTTGGTTCAGCCATGGAATTATGAAAAATAATTTTAGTAGAGTGAAATCGTTCAGCTAATTCATTGGATTTATGATGATTAGGGGCAGTGGAGTGAATTTTTATTTAAAATTCCTTTCACAGTTTCGTTATTGAATTCTGTTCCATTATCTATCAAGTTTGCTGGTATTTCAAAAGATGAAAAATATTCAATTAGGACAGTGCTGATATTAATAGCAGTTTTTCCTATTATAGGTATTGTGCTACACTACTTTATAAAAAAAAATATTTACGATAACAATCAGAACCAGTAGAAAGCAAGTGGAAAGGTCACAACCTAGAAATAACTTATGAAATGGGACTAGTCCAATAGGCAATAACACAAATATTGTTCGAAATAGATTATGGTAGAGGTAGGTTTGTAAACCACAATATATATATATATATATATATATATATATATATATATAGTAATCCTATCACAAACCAAAAGTATAGGTTTCGCAATTAAATCTGCACCCTAAGGGTATGCAGCAAATAATATCTTGGCACCGAGGGTGCGCACAAATAATCAAATATGTTAATGAAACAAGTGCTTCTACAAAGTACGTACTCCCCTGAAGTCCAGAATCAAAACAATATGTAATATTTAAAAGAATGAAGTTAGGCCAAGAAAGGTTTTGTAAATTTGGAAAAATAATTTGTTCTCCGTTTGATATGTTCTCCCCTGAAGTACAGAATCAAAACAATATGTAATATTTAGAAGAATGAAGTTAGGCCAAGAAAGGTTTTGTAAATTTGGAAAAATAATTAGCTCTCCGTTTGATATGTTCTCCCCTGAAGTACAGAATCAAAACAATATGTAATATTTAAAAGAATGAAGTTAGGCCAAGAAAGGTTCCGTAAATTTGGAAAATAATCAAGAAAAATAAGTTGCTCTCCGTTTGCTATGTTCTCCCCAGCTTTTTCCACTCCCACAACCGTTACAATAGATTCATATTTGAATTAGTGAAGCTTCAGAACTGAATTTAGGCCGAAAGAGGTTTTGTAAATTTGGAAAATATTTAATGAAACGTAGAATTGTCAAAGAATGCTACAGTTACACCAGTCTCTGCTCCTTTAGCCAAGATACTCAGGATACTTTGGCCTTAGTACAACTGGTAAGTCCCACACTTTCGTCCTATCCGAGGCAGCATTACTACTAGACTAGTAATGCCTGGTGTCTCCTGTCCCTCACAAGGCTTCCAGTGTCCTGAGGTGGATGGAACGGGCTTTTTAATAACTACAGGTGCTACGCTACAGTACTGGGTAGCTTGGTCCAACAACTACGCCTCTGAGACTACCTATGGATGGAATTGACAGCTGGATTCATACAGATGATACAGGGCAACCAAGACAGTTTGGTATATCCAACCCTTTCACCTTTGGCCTTAGTACAACTGGGAAATCAAACACTTTCGCCGTATCCGAGGCAGCGTTACTCCTTGACTACCAATGCCTGGTCTCTCCTGTCCCTCACAAGGGTTCCGGGGTCCTGAGGTGGATAGACCGGACTGCTTAATTCACACAGATGATACAGGACAGCCACGTAGTTTGATACGGCTCGAGATCCAACACTCGTGTCTTAGTAGGTTCAATGATTCGTTGTAACGGTTTTTCGGTGAAACTAATGATTAATTGTTATAATAACGGTTAATGGGTGGAGATGAAGTATCACTTCATAAAGGCAGCAAAAATCTCCTAGATACCTTGGGCTTCACAAATTGGCAGTGGGCGACATCAATACTTCTAAATCCCCATTCATCAGGGTAATCTTGGTGATATATCCCATAAAACTATGACTATTCTAGTCCACAAAATCAGCCAAGACTATTGAATCATGTAAAATCAATAAAATTCACTAATACGTGATAAAATATTAAAAATTGATCACATGCATATCGTAACACACCTGCCTTCGTGAACGTTGCAAACGAAAGAGAGCGAAATGCGCAGATTACTCCCTCACATTATCGAAATCAAAACAAAAAATCCAAGTCAAGTGGTGATGGCCTTATTCGACTTCTTGTCAACTCAGGGTTGTTCGTCTGTTTTGGATTCATTCCACCAAAGTGCAAGTAATGTCTTTCGACCAATAAACTCCGTAACCTAACCGAATGACGTAACTCAACCAACCCAAATATACGTCTTCTTCATGAGACAATAATTGAAAACAAGGACAGAAATATTCAACAGAAGGCTCATTAGTTTACATAAAAAGTGAAGCACTTTCTACACTGGGTGTGAATCTTACTACGCCGAACTGTACCTCGAAGCATACTAAAAGACCCTTAAAGTGAAAATAACTGAATGTCAGATTCGAAGTAACCTTCAAAATTTACAAAACAATAATAACCATTCTGACTATGATAGATATCCAGTTGGAAATTGCCTAATAATGCAACACAAAAGACAAAAGGTAGGTGATCCAGTAATGAAATATGAAATATGATCAGCATCAAAAACGTCCAGTAAAAATTCACAAACCAATATACCGAGTATAAATCAAATCAGTGGTCATTATTCTATACTATAGGCAAATGTCCATCAAAACAGAATGTAGAATTGTTAGCAGGGTTTTTTGTGATTTCATACTAAAGAAGAAGAACAGATCTCATCTGCATACAAACGACAAAATTTGATTTTGAACCGTAACAATCCCCCTTCTCCTTCCGGAGGAAGTAAAGTTCCATGAACTTTGCTGACGATAAACCTAAAGAGAAAAGCAAGAACATCAACCAACAGTGACAGTCCAATGGTATGCATAAAATCAACTAATCTGGGAAGTTATTTTTCAGATGTGACTGGTCTACTTTGAGATCTTGAACATGCCAAATTCCCTTCTGGTTTTCTAAATGATTCTCTAATTCATATGTCCAAGAACCTACTTTCCTACGAATCTTGAAGAGTCCAATAAACTTGGGTGCAAGTTTGGCTGTGAAATAATTAAAAGCATCTGACTGAACTTTATTTTTACGCCACACCATATCATCTGCTTTGAAAGACTCAGAACGTCTACGAGAATCAAATATCTTCTTACTACGCTCTTGGGATTTCTTAAGACGAGCTTCTATATCGACATACATTTTCTGAAAACCTTTTTGACGTTGTTCAATTTCGTCATCAGGATCTAAATTATGTTCAGGCACCTGATCCAAATAATCTTGACCATAAAGCTTATATTCCCTACCAAAGTTAATGAAGTATGGACTGTAACCCACGGTTTCATGACGAGCAGTACGTATTGCACAACCAATAGCTGCGAGATTTACATCCCATTTCCTATGATCACCTTGTACATATGACGAAATCATGGTCTTAACGACTCTATTAACTCGTTCAGTCGGATTGGCCCGAGGCAAATAAGAAGCAGTATACGAAATATTTGTTTTGTATTTCTGACACAAAGCCTGAAACTCTTTAATCTTCATAGGTCCACCATTGTCACAGATGAGGTATAATGGAGCTCCATAAACAAGAAAAATAGCCTCTTCCACACACTTTGAAAGTGACTTACCAGTGGCCGTTCTCAAAGGAAAAACTACAACATATTTACTATAAAAATCGGTAACAACCAGACAATGCAAATTACCTTGTGATGAACGAGGAAAAGGACCCATACTCTCTAAGCTTATCATCTACCAAGGTTGTTGAATATTAGGACGAGTTCCCATAAGACCTGCAGGTGGTTTTTGCTCAGGCTTGTGCTCTGCACAAACTCTACAAGATTTGACATATTTAAAAATGTCACACTTCATCTTTGGCCAATAATAGCGATTTCGAACTTTCCAAAAGGTTTTAAAACTACCAACATGACCAGAAGTAGGATCATCATGACAACGCATTAAAATTTCCTTCCTCTTATCTTTGGGGACGACAATTTTCCAATAATCTGAGGTTCTAGACAACTCAGGGATTCTACATTTTACATATTTAAACAAGATTTTATTTTCAACTCTCCAAGTGCCAAATTGGTCAGGATGATTTTGGACTTTTCTACACATATTTATATACCAAACATCGCGGGTTTCATTAAGAAAATTTGCTTGATTATCCTCGATAGCACCAACAGGAACAGCACGAGACAAGAAATCAGGGACTATATGGTCTTTACCTTTCCTATGAATCAACTCAAAATCATAAGGCTGTAAACGGATGATCCAGGGGCCAAGTCTACCTTGCGGTTCCTTGAGTCTTTGTAACCAAAGAAGTGAAAAATGATCCGTAATGACCATGAAATGAACTCCCTCAAGATAATGACGTAGCTTTTCAATAGTCCAAATGACAGCAAGAGCCTCACGTTCAGTTGTGCTGTAATTTCTTTCCTGACGGGTAAGTGATCGTGACAGAAAACAAATGACCTTTTCACCCTCTGGAAACTCTTGGGCTAAAACACCTGCTATACCATACGCGGATGCATTAGTTTGGAGTATAAGGGTTCTATTAAAATCAGGACATGTTAAAATAGGGGCCGTTACAAGAGATTCCTTGATGCTACGGAACGAATTCTCACATTCAACAGTCCAATCCCATTTGACACCCCTTTTTGTTAAATTACTCAGTGGAGATAAGATTGAAGAGAAGCTAGGTATGAAACGTCGATACCAAGATGCAGTACCTATAAAACGTCGAATTTCTTGAACATTTTTGGGAGCAGTCACATCAAGAATGGCTTGAACTTTCTCTGGGTCAGGATGGAGACCGCGCTCATCCACTATATAGCCTAAATATTTTAGTTGAGGCAGGCAAAATTTACACTTTTCACAACTGACTACTAAACCAGCTGCATGTAAGCGATCAAAAACCACCGACAAAGTTGAGAATCAAAGTCTTGGGATATAATGACGATGTCATCAAGATAAACTAGAACTGAAGGCTGCAACTCTGGTCCCAACACAGAATCAATAATTCTCATCCAGGATCCAGGAGCGTTGGTAAGACCAAATGGCATGCGCAAAAAAATGAAATAATCCTCGTCCAGAAACCGTGAACGCAGTATATTCCCTAGATTCAGGTTTCAAAGGAATTTGAAAATATGCTGATTTAATGCCCAAGGAGCTAAGATACTTTGCATCCCTCAATTGATCCAAAATATGAGAGATATATGGTAATGGGTACGCATCCTTTTTAGTTTTAGAGTTAAGTTGGCGAAAGTCAATACAAAATCTATAGGTGTTATCTTTCTTTTTAACGAGACAGACTGGTGATGACCATGTACTCCTTGACGGTTCAATAATTCCCTTTTTCAACATTGACTCAACCTCATCATCAATAATTTCCTGTTTAAAAGGACTACACGGATAGTACCTCTGTTTGATAGGCTTAGTACCAGGAATGAGTTCAATTTCATGCTCACCAACTGTGCAATAACCCAAATTTGTTCCCATTAAAGCTAACTTTTCTTCAACTAACCTATTGAGTCGAGTTCTTTGTTCAGAAGTTAAAGTTGTATCACCCTGTATACCTTGATTGGGTTTAAACTCAACTGAATCTACATCATTAGTAAAATGCCAAATATCATTCCGAAGGTCTGGAAGAATATTCATGATTCTCCAAAAATCATACCTAAAATTAATGGTTGTGAAATTTCATTACCCACCAGTATATCTATCAAAAGAGTTTTCTCCATCAATGAAATTGGTGTAGAAACATGACCCATACTTGTACAAGACTGGCTATTAGCTACTGTACAGCTAGTAAAATTAGAAGTAGAGATAAACCAAGACTTTGTAAAATTTTAAAACCCGAATGATTTACCAAAGTTCTCGAACTACCACTATCAAGTAAACTTAACAATGTGTAGCCTAAAATCGTGAACTAAATATAAGGACGTTGATTTCCTTTAGCATGAGCAATTATATAATTTAATAGAACTGTTTGAGGAAAATTATTATCATTATTATTACTATTCGAGTTAAAAAAAGAAAAATTATTTTTATTACTATTATTATACAAGTTGAAAGTAGCAAAATTATTATCATTATTATCATAAAAATTATATGTGGAATTAACAGTTGAAGTAGAGGAAAACTCACCACTTACTAGTTCCTCCGAGTTTCGTTTCCCGAATTACATCTACTACAAGTTTTGACAGTTACTCCAGACAACCCGCAGTTAAAACAGTGTAGCCTTTTAGGTGCAGTACAATTTCTATTTAAATGGCCAACTTTCTGGCAGTTAAAACAAGATACCGGCTCTCGCATACTTGACTGTTGCACTTCATGAACAAAATTTTTGCTAGATTTTACTTTAGAAGTTGAGGCAACAGCAAATTCAGAGTCCACAAAATCTACATTTTTCTGAGAAGGCGGAACATAATTATCAACACGAAACTTTTTAGTTTCAAGTTTTGAACATTCAAGTTCTTGTAAGGATCCAACCTGTGGTAACTGTGATATATAAAAGAATGACAAATTTCTTACAACAATATCCAACTGCATCTGTTCAGTCATGAGACCATACCGTCTGAACATAGACCTCATCAAATTTAAATAGTCAATAATGGATTCATTAGTATCTTGAGTTCTCCTCAAAATATTTTAAAACAGTCTAGGTTTGTAATCCGGAACAGAATAATGAGTAATCAAAAGATCAGAAAGCTCTTGCCAAGTATTAAAGCGATTTCTATTGTTCACAAACCAATTACGAGCTTTTCCTTTAAAGAGTTCATGAGCTGAATCAAATAATTCTATTTCAGAAACTTTACGAGACACTCTTAACTCAGAAATTCTATCCAGAAATTCAAGAACTGACAGTTCATCAATATTTCCAGGAAACTTAATATTCCACTTATATATCGGTAAAGATTTAACATTGACTGTAGTGGTGGTTGTAGATATCAAAGGGGCGGTATTAGTTATATTTACTATATTATTATTAGTACTTACAGATATTTCTACCATTGTAGAAGACAAATTGTTTAAATAAGCATTTTCAAAAAGTAAACTTAAATATGGATCTGTTTTAGAAACCGTTTCTAAATTATAAAGAGCTGAAAGAATTTTCGACATGAGCTCCGCTCTAGCAACACTAATCAAATCATCAATTGGTATGCGATCACAACGATTCAATAAATGAACTAACCGAGACTGAAGTCGTTCAAATTTAGTTTTAGAATTTGCTCCAGGGACATTAGCTAGCGCAGAAGTAATCTCTCTCAATTTATTGGTAATGATCAACTGTTCATCCTCAAATTTCAGATTGTATTCCGGATATTTCAAAGATTTTCCCCATTTTTCGTATTTCAGAAGTGGTCGTAAACAAGACCTGAGTTCTTCCACAGTTTGACTATCCTGTGTCAATATGCCACGAACAGAAAGTTCATATCTCAGTTCATCCTTCTTTAGATAATTGATGACAAGCCTAAAGTCCATGTTGAAAAAGAAAATAATAACTAATAATTCTTCATCACCCAAGTAAAATACCTGTAGAAAATATACTTGTTCTCGTACAAGTGTATCAATAATTCAATAACAAATAAAAAAAATAATCAAGAATATCAATCCCTCAATAAATAACAAATATTAAAAATGATAAGTCCAATTTAAAATGTTGTATGAAATTTCCAAAAAACAAAAATATGTTACTCTCAAATGTTGTCTTCAGGGTGAGACTTCAGATTATCAATTTAGTAGATTGATTCAAAAGAAAATAAATACCTTTATGTAGAAATATTATTAAATTTTGAAAATCCAATTTCCATCCAATTCCCAATACTCGAAATAAATTTCAAACCAAATTCAAATCAAAAAGGCCCCACGTTGGGCGCCAATCTTGCTACACTACTTTATAAAAAAAAATATTTATAATAACAATCAAAACCACTAGAAAGCAAATGGTAACATAGCAATCACCGACCAACTCAATCGGGGTGCCATGGGTTCTATCACAAATTTATACCGCGCCAGTGATTTGAAAAGCCAGCCCAAAACACAGACTGCTCCTGATCTCTGATGGAGATTTCTAAATGGAAGTTGAATTGTTATACAGTATTTAAAGCTCTGGTTGGTATATGTAGTTTGATGACTACGCTGTTCGAGTGTTG
Source organism: Chrysolina haemoptera (assembly GCA_958298965.1). Classification (NCBI taxonomy): domain Eukaryota; kingdom Metazoa; phylum Arthropoda; class Insecta; order Coleoptera; family Chrysomelidae; genus Chrysolina; species Chrysolina haemoptera. The sequence goes on along the minus strand of OY282589.1, from coordinate 18,926,043 downwards.
GGGTTAGGATGGGAATGAAAAGCCAAACGCTCAGTTTACAAACCTCTATTTCTCCCTCAGGAGGTCAGTAATAACCCTTATTATCCACAAGGATTTCAGTAATATTCACAAGTAAGAAATACCTGGTAAGGTGTTGTCCAAGTGCCTTCCAAACTCCGTTGTGATCACAAAGGGTTGACAAGCGGAAAGGTCACAACCTAGAAATTACTTATTAAATGGGACTAAAAGTCCAATAGACAATAACACAAATATTGTTCGAAATAGATTATGGTAGAGGTAGGTTTGTAAACCACAATATATATCTATATATCCTGCGGTGATAAGTCCTCCGTTAATAGGAAATTTACATTTAATAGGTCATCCGGGTGCGATAGGTCGCCCTTATATGGAGGACCTAACGCTTCCCTTGTAAATAGATGTAATATGTCATCCTGAACCATCAGGCAAATTTTGGGCTGGATGACTTATGTCGATTTTTTTGATAATTTGAATATTTTCCGACATTTGCCGCATTCACCGATGGAGCTACCGCAGCGGGTATATTCATAGACAGTTATACGCTGACCGGTTTACAGTGGATCGGTCACCTGCCGTATATTAAATTTCCGTTTTATCACCTATGGGTAACCCATAAGCACGTCATCAGTGCATTCAGCCATTCCAGGGTACTGAGAATTTGTTCACGACGTTTTCGCTTTGCATTTTTGTATTCGGACTGTAGTTACTTCGCAACATTCACTCGTGACAAATTTTTGTATCGCAATCGATTTCAAACCAACTTTGAACGGCTCTAATAACATTGTAGCATGAAATTCAAATAGTGATAACGTAATGATGATAATGATGATAATTTTAGTTTGATATATATTTTGGAACAGATTTTAAACTAATATGAAACATAGCTCAAAACTAGATGACAATGCTATTGCATTGCATATTGCACCGAGAGAAATCCAGTTATACAAGTCTTTTTTCAAAAAAATCGTATAGGTGCTAATGTAAATATTATAGCTAGTAAATTTTTTCGGATGAATGCAAAATGTGAACTTTTTCAACGTAAAACAGGTCTTTTTTTCAAACCGCTCTTTTTATCTCTAAATCTTACCTTTTTGATTTGACAAAGGACATTATTGTAGTTAAAAGATGGTATTGAAAAAAATAAGTAATCCTTTTATGGGGATTGTTGTTTTGGAAATTTAATGTAACGGTCTTTTCCACCACCACTAATCATACACTGTCTTTATCATACACGTGTTCATCATAATGTTGTATTTCACTCACCATTAACTCATTGGCCCTTCACTACATTCTCAGTTGAAATCAGTTCAGTTTCTTATTTCGTGTGGTGTGTTCTTGTCTAATTCGCGTAGCGTATGGTTTGTTTTTGGTTACAATAAATTGTCGGTAAGTATGCATATAAGAACAGCTCAGTTTCATAATTGGCATTCTTAAACTTAAAATTTATGCTTTTAAAACGATCACAAGTTTAAAATTTTTAATATAATGTTATGTTTTTGGATTCCTTCTGGAATATATTGGAAAAAAGACAAAAATTTCAATTTCGTTTGCTGAATTGCATAATTTTTCATAACACATTGACATCTTTAATTTCGCCAGAACAAAGAAATACCTACTCTTTCAGACTCATGTGAAGTTGGCGCCAACTTTTTGCAAAAACACAAATTTTTTTGGAGTTATCGGTATATTTGATAGAGTTCTGGAGTTCCTGATACAAATTTTGAATAGTTCCCGCTAACTGTGGATTTTGATAAGAAAAACAAATTGGAGGCGCTAACTTCACGCGGCGCCATCTTTTTCGAAAAAATGAGTTCTGGTGGTATTTTTCGATGAAGATGAAAGAGTTCTGGAGTACTTGACCATTTTTGAAAATAGTTCTGCCGAAATAAAAAAGTTATCGAAGAAAATTAATTTTTGACTTTCGAAAACCATCATTTTGAAAGATAAATGACAGATATTTCAGTTCTGATGAGAGATCTGAGTAGCACTCAGCGAGTTCAACAAAACATGTTGATTAAGTTTTACCGAAAAAGCACAAATTTTCAATTTATAAGCCTTCATAAAGTGCGAAAATCGAAACACCAACATTTCGAATGAAGACAGAAAATAATCTCAGAACAGTTCTGATGGGAGTTCTGAGTAGCACTCGGCGAGTTCTACAAAATATGTTGATCGAGTTTTATAGAAAAAGCAAAACATTTCAATTTATTGGCTATCATAGGGTGCGAAATCCAAAAACCCCAATATTTCGAATAAAGACAGAAAAGAATCTCAGAACAGTTCCGATGGAAGTTCTGAGTAGCATTCGGCGAGTTCTACAAAATATGTTAATCGAGTTTTATGGAAAAAGTAAAACTTTTCAATTTATTGGCTGTCATAGGGTGCGATATCCAAAAACCCAAAATTTCGAATGAAGAGAGAAAGGAATCTCAGAATAGTTCTGATCGGAGTTCTGAGTAGCACTCGGCGGGTTCTGGAAAATATTTTATTTGAGTTTTATAGAAAAAGCAAAACTTTTCAATTTATTAGCTATCATAGGGTGCGAAATCCAAAAACCCCAACATTTCGAATGAAGACAGAAAAGAATCTCAGAATATGTTAATTGAGTTTTATAGAAAAAGCAAAACTTTTCAATTTATCATAGGGTGCGAAATCCCAAAAACAAACATTCCGAATGAAGACAGTAAGGAATCTCAGAACAGTTCTGAATGGAGTTCTGAGTAGCATTCGGCGAGTTTTACAGAATATGTTGATCGAGTTTTATAGAAAAAGCAGAACTTTTCAATTTATTAGCCATCATAGGGTGTGATATCCAAAAACCCAACATTTCGAATTAAGAGAGAAAGGAATCTCAGAACAGTCCTGATGGGAGTTCTGAGAATCACTCGGCGAGTTCTACAAAATATTTTAATTGAGTTTCATAGAAAAAGTAAAACTTTTCAATTTATTGGCTATCATAGGGTGCGATATCCAAAAACCCAAAATTTCTAATGAAGAGAGAAAGGAATCTCAGAATAGTTCTGATCGGAGTTCTGAGTAGCACTCGGCGGGTTCTGCAAAATATTTTATTTGAGTTTTATAGAAAAAGCAAAACTTTTCAATTTATTAGCTATCCTTACTGTCTTCATTCGAAATGTTGGTGTTTTTGGATTTCGCACCCTATGATAGCTCATAAATTGAAAAGTTTTGCTTTTACTATAAAACTCAATTAACATATTGGAGCACATATGGTTTGTCTACAGGAAAGAGACATCAACAAGAGAGAGAGGCCGAATCAATTTTGAAAGATGACAATATATAAAATAAGATTTTTTATAATATTGTAATGTTTCAATTAACAAATAATTAATTTATACTGATGTATCCATGTCTAAGTGACTTTTGAAAATATGGAATGTTTCATGTTGTGCACGTTGACTTTTAGTTTTAACCTCAAGTTGTAAGTAATAATTTTTTTGTATTTTACCCATCTTTTTGTACAACGTCCAAATTTCGTTTTATAGATCTGTCCCGATGAAGGAATAAGTATAGTTCCGAAAGCTTGACAATAAGTATAACAAAGAGTTTTCTTTGATAAAGCCCAGTGATTTGACTGCATCCTCAAGATTGTCCAAAGTTTTTCTATATATTATATATATATATATATATATATATATATATATATATAATGGAACTAGTAAATAGTGGGGCTTTGCAGCAAAATCAAAGAGTAAAAGTAATTTTAACAATTTTAAATGTAACGTATTTTATCTAAAAATTTTATGACATCCTTCCAATTTTACATTTAATATAAATATTTAAATATTTAAATATTTTATATTTAAAAATAAAATTAATTTTAACAATTTTAAATGTAGCGTATTTTATCAAAAAATTTTATGACATCCTTCCAATTTTACATGTTTTATATCAACTTTCATCTTGCACAATGTGTCACTTATTGTTGAATAACATCGCGTCTTATAATCTCAACAAAGATGTAAGCTAACAATACATATATATTTTTTATATTACTTACACATGCAATTTGTAGCATCCCTGATGATGGAAATGATTTATTAAATTTCTGAAAGCTTGGATAAACTTCAAAGTAGTACTCTTTGATTTTGCTGCAAAGCCCCACTATTTACTAGTTCCATTCCTAACTAGTCAGCAACGACTACCCTTCCTCTATATATATATATATATATATATATATATATATATATATATATATATATATATATATATATATATATATATATATATATATACAATGAATATGAATGAATACAAAATATAAAACTATAAATTTACAATACAATTAAAATAAATATACGGCGTTTCAGGGGGTTTCAAGCGACTCAGGTTTTCCGGTGTGGCTTTAGAAACATGCGCGTCATTGAATTTGAACCATTCAGTTTTATCTCTGGCAAGCGTGTAATAGTGGCCGGAATCCACACTTGAACCGCAATGATCTCATAACTCACAACTGCAGAAATTCCTTCAGTATTAGAACCAGTTGGGATAAGCAGAGACGACGGAAAACGTCCAGACGGAATGACCCTCATACCTTGGAAGCTTGGAAAGCCTTTGGTTTGGGATTTAACCTGTGTGGATACAGTAGCAGCTTCCCACCTTATAGCGACCTCCAATTTAAAAGCCGCTGCAGCCGTTTCTGCTGAATTTAAGTTCCGTAAATACTCCAATATTGAAGAATTTTACTGTTTTTATCCAGTGGCTATTGAAACATACGGAGTATTCGGAATACATGTCCTAGAACTTTTGGAAGACATTGGAAGGAGAATGATTAAAGCCACTGATGACCCAAGATCATATGCATTTCTCATACAGCGTATAAGCATAGCTATTCAGAGAGGATATGCCGCTTCAGTTATGGGTACACTCCCCACGTCCAAAAAACTGGATGAAATTTTTTTATACCCTCATGATTTATCTAACTCTGAACAGAATAGTTATAAACCACAACAAAAAGATTCAACAACTTTTCCAAAATTCACAAAATCTTCAGCAGATTCTTCCAATTCAATGTCCATCACCGATTACAAGCAAATGTTGAAATGCAAATCTTTGGCCGACGTCCCGGGTTCTTCAGGAATGGGCAAGTTTTCCATAGGAAAAGTCGGTTTGGTCAACCTGGGCAATTCGTGTTACATGAATAGCGTCCTGCAGGCGTTATTTATGACAAGATCATTCAGAAATGAAGTTTTATCATATAACAAGGATTTTTCTCAGCTGTTTTCCAAACTGAAAGACCTTTTCGCATTACTGCAGTTCTCCACAAGGTCGTCTTTGTCACCATATGAAATATTGAATATTTCAAGACCTCCTGGCTTCCTTCAGGGACAACAATACGATAGTTCAGAGTTCCTGAGGTACCTACTGGATATGCTGCATGAAAATGAGATCAACTTCAATAGTAATGAAGTCAACCCCGAAGATGAAGCTGCAGCAGTAATACCAACCTTGGTGCAGCAGTCTTTTGGAGGAAAGACATTGACCATTTCACGTTGCGGAGAGTGCGGGACCAAGAGTGAGCGAGTGGATAGTTTCAGGGAGCTCCAGCTTTCTTTCCCGAACCTGTCTGAGAACCAAACAGTACAATCCTTGATGGAGTATTACTTACAACACGAAAAGTTAACAGGCGATAACCAATATCACTGTGATCTGTGCAGCAGAGTAACAGACAGCGAGAGTACCACCAGTATAGTGGAAGCACCAGCTAGACTGATACTCACTCTAAAACACTTTCGTTATGACCCAGCTTCACACCAGCACACCAAGCTCCTGCAGTCAGTTATTTTAGATGAACACCTCACACTAGATAACTGTCACTATGAGCTGTATGCGGCTGTGTTCCATTGCGGTTCAAGTGTGGATTCCGGCCACTATGTAGAATAGAAATTTCAAAATTGCTCAAAATACACGTTTTTCGCGTTCAAAAAAACAGCTAAAATTTGAAACGTTGAAACATGCAAAAAATACAACTGAAATAGACGTTTTATATAATAAATTCAGGTATTCACTCTAAAACAGTACATAAACAAGGTTAGTTCGTTCTGTTTCAATCAAACTGAATATCTGTCAGTCCGCTCGCCAATCAATCTGTCAGTATTCAATCTCTCTGTATGGGTGATTAGTTATTTTTCATGATACAAACAGATGTAATTCAATCTCTCTGTATGGGTGAGTAGTTGTCTTCGACTCCAATACTTACCTAAGGTTAGTTCGTTCTGGTTCGATCAAACTGAATATCTGTCAGTCTGCCTGTCTGTCTCCTAACTCCTGTCTCCTATCTCCTATCTTCTGTCTCCTATCTCTCATCTCCTATCTTCTCGGTATCGCACGTTGAAGATGACGGACCCCATCACGAAAATATTTTGAATCCTCATACCCCCAATGACGCGTGTTTTCCTTGACAAATGACAGAGGTGGCAATGTTTTTTCTCTTAAATCATATGTTGATACTCCCGGTATATGGTATTTGATAAGCAGGCGCCATCTTTTTTTCTCTTAAATGGTGTCTGTTGTTTAGTCTCCTAATCGATGAGTGTTTTGAGATACCCTGTTCACAATATGATTTTTTAATAAGCTGTTTTTTCTGGGATGTTATGTTGGTACACCCTGTCTATATTTTTTCTTCCATAATTGAATTTGAGAAACCGGCAACGTCCTGCCTTCCCTAACTCCCATGCTTAATTTTGAAACTGGCAACACCCAAATCTCAACAATCTCCTGACTCTTCAAACATGGACTTCATGACAGAGACTAATCTGAAATATACACGTTGCTGTCCTATACTCTCTTCCAACCGAATACGTCACGCGGTGAATCCAGCGAACGCTGACTTCGTCAAAGCGAGCCCTCATTAATTGCGCCGGTAGCCAGGCCGGATGGATTGAAAGTAACATTGTTCATCTACTGCCTTTCTACAGCCACACGTCCCCATATAGCAGTTTTGCATCTGCATGAGATGGTATTGAGCAGGTTTGGGAAAGCAGCGTTTTTAGCTTTCCTACACCAGACCCACTCGGTAGGGCCTTTGAAAATCTCCATCTACTCGATGACCTGGTGGTATGTCCTCAGGAAGTGGAATGTGCCGTGTCCGTGGTCGGAGGTAGCTTTGTGGTACTTGTCTTCAATTTAGTATAGCGAATGAAGTTCAACGACTGTTCTCTACTGCCACTATACGAGGATACCAAGATATTTTTCCCCTAAAACTTCTTGTGGACTGGCAGTAGGGTCCTTGAACCTCTCCGCCTGCTCCAGCAATGATGGGTCTTTTCTAAAAAGTTGACATTTTGCTGTGGCAACTATCAACCTGTCAGCACTGGGACCTCACTGGATGTACATTTAGTAACCACAGAATGTCAGTTGCCACTCGCAAAATAACGTCGACAGCAGTTGGGGACAAGCTATTAAGAGAAATTGTCAAGCTGTGTGCACGCTTCAATATACTTGAAGGAAGAAACTTTGTATTTCGTGCAAAATATTTTTATTTTAAAAATTGTAGCAAAGCGCTTTCGACTGTTAAGTCATCATCAGTGCGTACCTGCAAGTAAGTAATGCTTGAAAATGAAATTGATAAAATTGAAAATTTTTGAAATTTGAAAGTTATGAAAAGTGAGGTTACTTACTCGTCAGGTGTACAAGAAGCCATATAAAAACATCATGTTCATGGACCAAATTAAAATGTTACAAAATATAAAACATATTTAAAATTGAATAATTTTCATCCTGTTTGAGGATTATGAAAGATAAAGATATGGGATACTACATCATATCTGTCTTTTCCACTTCCGCTTCAACATTCAGACAGATATGATGTAGTATCCCATATCTTTATCTTTAATAATCCTCAAACAGGATGAAAATTATTCAATTTTAAATATGTTTTATATTTTGTAACATTTTAATTTGGTCCATGAACATGATGTTTTTATATGGCTTCTTGTACACCTGACGAGTAAGTAACCTCACTTTTCATAACTTTCAAATTTCAAAAATTTTCAATTTTATCAATTTCATTTTCAAGCATTACTTACTTGCAGGTACGCACTGATGATGACTTAACAGTCGAAAGCGCTTTGCTACAATTTTTAAAATAAAAATATTTTGCACGAAATACAAAGTTTCTTCCTTCAAGCTATTAAGATGTTTGATAGTCACAGTTTTCAAGCCGGCGTCTGGATTCTTAACGAAAATTTGAAGTTCTATTGGCATAAAAAGTACCTCGACCATCAATAGTATAGACATTGAGTCGGCATTATCGAAAACCAGTTGGCAGAAAGCATCTGAGGTGGTTGTAGTGCATGGTGGTAGACACTTCAAGTAATTGTGCATCGTGATGAGAGAAAGAACATCCAAGAGGTCATCTATCAGAAGTTTGAAACCAAACTTTTTGGACATAACTACACTAAATCCAGACAGAAGGGGTGACAGAAACGACCTTGGTCTTACAGCAGCTATGACAGTGTGCGATATGACCACACATTTTTTGTTCCATTTCTCCAGAGATCCTTTCTTGTTCTTTGTTATAACTTGCCGAAAGAATGAGCAAAGTTTGTGAAATTACTATTGCAACATCATTAAAAAATATATCAGTGGGCGAGTATTCAGTAGTATTGTTTACCTGAGATTGAAGTCTCTGAAAATATGTCTGCTGCTGCTGTAGTGGCTCCCTCCTTCGCGATCACTGGATCTGATATTCACCCCTGATGCGACTCTCCAATTCATCGAGTGAAAATTGACATTACCCAGTATTCTCAAGGAATGAATGAAGATCTTCCATCGCTGTCTCCAGTGTGGGATACGACCTATAGCCTTTCTTGAACTCTGAAGGCATGTGAAATAACTTCCTCTGACAAAAATTATGGTATTGTGCATTAGCTGCAACAAGGTCCAAGTCTGGAAAAATCCATTCCAAAATGTTCAGTCCCCATTCCTCTCCACGTTTCTTGGCAGCATTCAAATTTCTTTCATTCATTTCTCTTACAGAGTGCATCTGGACCATATGGACATTGTTTCGTTTTGCAAAAGGAGTGGTCTTTTCTTTTTCAAAAAAAACATCAGTTGTTTCTACCCCACAAAGGCAGCAATGACCCTTGAAGTGGAAATATTTCACAACTGACCTGAGCATCTTCCAGAACTTGTTGATGGCTGGTGGACCAAATCATCTACTTACACTGAGTATATAGACGGCTCTCGGCCTAATTGCAATATTCTTATTTTTTTGGTATTGGACTGTTATTTCTTCTTTCTCCGCTAAGAATTGTAGATGGTCTCTTCTTGCCTTTTTTTCAGCTGCTTTACGTAAAGTCTCAATTCCTTCCTGTTTCACTGTACGAGTCTGGGCTTCTTCTAAATCTTTTTTGCAGATGGAGCATGTATTATCGGACATCTCTGCTCGTGATGCCATTGGTAATGACCACAAACAGTATTAGAGTTTCTAAAATTGATCTTGAACTGAACTGAACTGAATTGAGGAACGGATTGTCGAAGTACTAAACCATACTGTTTGGATGAAGAACTGATTACATATTGACAGAAATTAGCGAACTCTAATTCAATTTCGTGAAATATACTTACCTCTCCGTATAATGACGATTTTTTTCCCCTCTGAAAGGCGGAACCTGATTATAGTGGAGTAAAACCGCGGCCAAAATCCATCGTTTTTTTTTTTCGTGGTATAACCAAATCAGACCTATCTGATAATTTTCTTCATGTGATTGTTCATCATACTCACCTGGGGCAACGACATGATAGAAGATGAAGACGAATAATGAAAAGCATCACCCTCTGAGGGCGTACCCCATCAATAAGGTAAAAGGCATGTTATAATTTCAAGATATATTAATTGTATTGCTATATTAATTGGAAAATAAAGAAAGGGAATTCCCGGCAAATTTTTAGGAGTAGTGGTAGTTGGGATGGGTTCTCTTGCCGGGGATTTCGTTAGATGGACGGTAGACCACGGCCCAATACCGAAAGGGAGGCGGGCCATCCGTGTGGGGAGATCTGATCTGCTCACACGTAAAACTGACTTTTCATGTTCATCATACTCCAGCTGGACGACATTTTTCTATGGGGCTGAACCTTTTTATTAAAAAAAAGTACGAAAAAAATAGAATATTCGAAAAACGTGTTTTCTTAAACATATCACTCAATAACTCGAGAACTACTCAAGATATCGATTTGCTTTTTTTGTTAATCGAAAGCGGATCATTTAGGGCTTCTCAACATATCATGAGCAAGATGAAATAAAAAACCGTGAATTCAAATTTTCACTGATAAAAAACTTTTTTATTATTCGAAATATTTAAGTACATGTAGCGAAGAAAATTGAGATAAAGAGTCTAAAAAGTTTTTAGAATAAAAAAATTCAACTCATATGTGATAGTTTTGACGGTATGATTTTTTAAAAATGTCTGTTATTCCGCGTCTTCGGGCGGCTCCTCGCGCTCGGCGCAACACCATCAAGGCCTACTCCAATATCCGACCCATTAGCGCACTATGTTGTGTTGAGAAATTGTGCTTATGATAGTTGTTTCAAAATCAATGATACAAGTACAGATGAAAATAATATTGCATTTCATAATAATTAACAAAATCAAAAGAATTTGAACCAATCTAGTAATCGATAAATAATGTAAATATTAATATTGTTAATTTTCTGATTCCGCTTCATCAACAGGATCTCTGAATGTATTCTGGCAGTCTCTACATTTACATTCATTGGAACATTTCAAACCTTCGTTGATGCATTTACATTTATTATTTGTGCAGTTTTTATTAGCACAGTGAATGGCCAGGATTTTCCTTACGTCATTATGCACTGGGTCTTGCTTAGTGAATCCAAATTTTTGCCAGATTTTCAGTTGGACCATGGTAAATGGGATGAGTACCATACTTTCAATTGATATATACATCTGGAAGTTACAAATTGATTTATTGAAATAAGATAATGATAATCACAAACCTTAGTAGGTGAGTGTTGCTGAAAAGCATCATCTGTTGGGGGTAGTTCTTTTGAAGGCCGATTGGTATTTATCGTTGAATGATAACGTACATCATTCAACGTTTTGATAATACCATTTTAATTCCTATATAAGAGGAGCATATACTTCAAAGATACGGTCAAAGCTTTCTCATTAAAATTCAACAATCTTTGAATATTATGAATGCTGGTTAAACTCTCCCTACATTCATTATGATACACATTTTTTCTTTTCCAGACAAAATTTGCTCTTTTCGCATAAGAATGCGTGATCCACAAATATTCTTCCTTTTTTTTACTGCTAATAATAACGAATGCAAGCCTTGTATCCGTGGATTTTTCGCAATTTGGCACAATCCTGTCGCGACAGGCATAATATTCATTGCTGTGCGTACCTACATCTTTGAAAAATCATATCTCAAAAACTATACTACATATACAAATTTTTGTTAGTTTAAAAATTTTATGGCTATTTGTCAACATTTCATCCGCTGCATATTATATACACAAAAAGCTGAAAACAAAAAAGTTTGTCGATTACTGAAAAAACCAAAAACTTATGATTATTTATCATGTTATCATACTCGCGTGAGAAACAGGAAAGAATTCTCTTTCTATTGTAGAAAAAATTATTTCCATACCTCCTGTAGTTTCAGAGTTATGGGATGAATATCAATCAAGAGACGTTTTAGAAAAACCATTATTTATTCAGTTTTTTCTAAATAAAAAAGTTCGTCCCCACTCAAAAATGTCGTCCAATGGTATTCTAATAGAAGAATATATACCCCACTGTATTGTGAAGTTCGGAACTGGTTATACCTCGAAAAACAATTTTTTGAGAACGGAACGACTTTTTGGGTGGATTTTACTCCACTATCAGAAAAGTTGTTGTTCATGACTTTGTTAATTAGGTAGGTAGAATTTGTGGAATTGCCTTTGCTGAAATATAGTGACAGAATACGACGGGCTCCTTACCTGTTTATAGAGGGATAAGTCACATCAGGTAATTTTCTTGTATAATGTACTATCAGACCTAGAAACAGAATTTGAAAATCTCATTATAGAAAATTGTAAATTTTGCATTTTTAATACTTAATAACCATCCCAGACAACATATCAAAAGTTTGGGACTACCGGACCGTTCCTCTATTCACTAGATTAATTAGTATGGTTTCTAAATTTGTCTGAGTTTGACTTATATGCATGATATTTAATTTTTCAATAATTAGAATTAATGTAAAGCAATAACTGAGTGCTGCCGAAAGAACCATTAAATAGACAATCAAGTGTTGTCGTGAATGGAGAAAACGTAATTCATTATCCAGTATTGGTTGTATTGTGTATTGAGGAAAAACACAATTCATTGTTGAAATACTAGTAGTTATTACTATTTTCCACCGTCATTCAATACAATATTCTTATTCATGTTTAAATTTTGCCACATTGAACTAATCTAATGACAGAATAAAATAATTTCTAATATTGTCTCAATTTGGAAATCATAAAACATATGAGGCCAGTATATCAGTTTTTGCTCACTAGAACATATTTACTTTTCCTGAAAATAGTTTCCGTTACGGATACTGCAAATATCCATAACCAACGCGGATTCAACACCAAGTAGTTTTGCACTCAGATAATTTGAATAGAACATTTGAGCAGATTAAAAGCGAAGCGTTATCATTCCGTCAGCAGCGTCATATTTCTAATTGACTCTAAATGGCCAAATTATTTTTTATCGAATTGATTTATACTGAAACGTCGGGAAATTCAATTCCGTTTTTCGGTCTGACATACATACTATTAATGGTGTTATTTAAAATTCGGTCGGTTCGCTGAAAACTAAAATGAAGGAAAATTGACAGCATATGCATATTCGTATGAATATGTAGAAGTCCAATTTGATTAAAATATTGGAATTCATGTATATTGCCGTTTTGTATTCGACTGAAACTCTGAAAGCATTTGGGGTTCTGGAACGCTACAAATTGTTTGATCCATTTAGAATACTTGATTTGTACGTTTTAGGCCTGGTCCATACCTTTGAGAGCATTGTTGGCTAATGGCATTTTTCGAAAATTAAAATCAGCTCAGAATATTTCTGAAAAACCATTTATTGAAAGGTTAGGTTAGGGTAGGTTAGGTTAGGTGTTACTGATGGATTTTAAAACTTACCCCACATCACATTAATGAAAGTTATATTACATGTAGTCATGCATGTTGATTGGGTAGCATTTCAACATTTTGACTACCATTCAAAGAACCACTTGGTAAAGCATACCGTCTAGATGAATGTGCATACGTAGTTAGTTTCAACATTTTGACTACAATTCAAAGAACCACTCGGTAAAACATACCGTCCAGATGAATAGATGTCCATACGTAGTTAGTTTCTGTAGGTATGTATAGAGGATGATTCCAAAATTGAATCGATTAACATAATGTAACAATAAATGGCAAGAATTTTCATTTTTGAAGCAATACATTTTTTTTTTGAAATATTGACGCTTTCTTTGTTTGATTCTTCAGGCAACAAATGTGTCTGCCCGCTAGCAGTGAATACTAAAAGTATCTTGAAAAATCTATTCTTTCATTTTGTTTTGTTTTGCTATCTTCTACTTCTCACTTTTTTCATCGCTCCAGTTTCGGAAACACCCTGTATATTATGATATTTTGGTCTCATAGGTGCCCAAGAAGTTACCTAGTTGTCTCTAAATTGAAAATATTACTTGAATCATGTTCACCTCCGACTTTCAAAAAAAAAACATTGGAATGATAATAACTTTGAGAGTTTGTGATATAATTTTGTTTATGTTTCCTGCTTATCAATTCCAATTGCTTAGATACTCTTAGTACAAGGTCAAGTTATTGTCGTAAGAGCAAAAGCAAAAGCAAACAAGATTCATTTTTAGAAAATATATAAAATGAGTTCGCGGACATATAACAGGAAAAAAAATTACAAAAATTAAAACTTTCGCGATACCATAGGGTAGGGGTGAAGGAGGGAGTTTTGTATTTGTTTCCCCGGAGCGAGGTATCCTTTCAGCCCTTCTGGGAGTCCAGAGAGTTGGGATGAAGGGTAACTCACCTACCCAATGAGCAGGTCCTACGATGTTATGTGGGCCACTTCCTCGAATATGGACACTGTTACCTCTCTGCTAGTATCCCTGCCTCCCAAGAAACCATGCAGGGGAACTATGTTTATTTAACTCAACAATTATTGTTGCTGTCACTGCTATCAGACAGATTGTCATGGCATATTATTGGCTTGACGAGAACTTGCACGGAATCAGTTTGGAGTAATAACAAATTTTAACAAATTTTAACATGCATCCATCTGCATGATTTTTATATGCGGAGTTTCGATGGAAGGAGTTACAGAGTAAGAGTTTGTTTTCGGGGTTGTTGAACACGATTAGGTACGTAACGTAGATCTGAATCTCCTTATCGGGCAGCATGAGTGTGAGAGAGATGAGTATGTTGGGACTACAATTCGTAGACTGGCCATGAGCATTAGATAGTTGAACTGGATACTGAAGATTTTGGAATAATTTTTTTAAGCACGTCAGTTATCAGAGATAAGGGGACGTTGCCCGTAGCTTTCGAAGAAGTAAACTAGACTGTGGAACTTTGACAGAATGTATTGAGAAATTCAATCACAGAAATACATTTCTGTTGGATTCGATCTGAAAGGATTCAAATAAGTTGAAATAAATTAAATGTTAGTCTCTACCTATGAAATAGTTATCATTTATATGGCAATAATGATAAATCGTCTTTATTCATCCATAACATAAGATAAACATAAGTTTTATGGAAGACGTAGATAAAATGGCAACGTATCATCCAAGGGTGTTTTTCAGCTGAACCAGAATTAATTTCTGTAGTTAGTTCCCGAGAGAAGAATATTGTAGGCGTGACAGAGATAAGGACCCTCCAAATGAGGTAACGTTAATGTGATGGATATGATTGCTGAGTTTTTTATTTTATCAAGATGATGATCCTGCATACAGAAAGCACATTGTCCTGAGTACATTTTGATGCTTTTTAAAGAGAGCCAAATAACAATAACGATAAGATTATAATGTGCTTCTGAAAAACAGTATCAGTAACAATTTCAGTTTTTGACAACCACATAATAAAGTAGCAAAGCAAAAGCAAAAGCAAAAAATGTATATTGATTAAATCTTACAGTAAAAAAATAGGGCCGCGCACAATACAGAGAAATAAATAAAACAAGACTCAAACTATCACGATACCGTAAACACAGGATAGGGTGAAGAAGGGAGTTTCAGGTTTGTTCTTCCCAGAGCGGAGTTCCTACCTGCCCTTCTCGCTTCCAGCTGGCGGGTGGAACCGTGACTCGCCTGCCCTGAGGTAGACCCCACGGTGTACGTGGTCCACTTCTCAGATACCGGGCATTGTCATCTCCCTCGTGTGTTATCCCCGCCTCCTGCAAGTTATGCGGGGGAGATCATGAATATATGTGAAATACATCGGGTGATTGGGTTCTGTTTGGTTCCCGGAAAAACAACAAAAAAACCGGTTGAGTACATCCTTCGGTTTATGTGCTAATGCTCGCCCACTAAAATCTCCTGGAAAATATCCAATGTTTTATAGATATAGCCTCCATGGCATGTTGTGGTGCTCCCTCACCGATGTTATGTCCCTAGTCAAAGGGCTCTCCCGAATGAAGTGCCGATAGAACGTATCGCCTTGTCTCTTGATATACTCTTCTATGGGCTCAATTTTGGCTAGCTCAAGCAAGTCAACCAGCCGAATGTACCGGTCACTGTCAGTGACGTTACGGAGTGCTTTACTCTGCATCATCTCCAATTTGTTCATTTGGGTTTTGGAGACACTGCAGAACACTGGACAGGCGTAAGTCACAGCTGGCCTGATAATCTGTTTATATAGAAGTACCTTGTTCTCCGTACTCAGCTTGGAGGTTCTAGCGATGAGCGGATACACTCTATTGGAGGAGGCCGCCCGCGCTGAACCACCAGGCTGACGTACATATGAAAAAACAGACGCCTGTCCAGCTGCACCCCCAGGTACCGCAAGGCATCGTCTATCCGGTTTCCCAGAACCCTGAACTCACCGGGAAGATTAATGTTCGTGTTCACTTTTCTCCTCGAGAAGATCATAAGTTCTGTTTTTCCGGATTTACCTCGATTTTGTTTCTCACCATATACGGTACAACCGCCCTTTCCGTTTTGAACCTGGACGCAGCCATCATGCTATGCCTCGAATGTGTGTATAACGTTGTGTCATCAGCATAGATGACCGTGTCCACTCAATTGGACATAGGGAAGTCGTATGTATATAGCGAGTACAAGAGTGGAGACAAGCTACACCTCTGCGACAAACCCGCTCCAACTGGCCTCATCGATTACCCAGTACCATTGACCCTCGCCCGGAAGGTCCTGTTGACCAGGTATGAGTCAAACAGTCTGACCATATGAGACGGCATACCTGCACTCGACATCTTCGTTATCATGCCATCTGTCCAGACATTGTCGAATGCTTTCTTGATGCCCAATAGGACCATAAGCGTGTTGTTGCTTTGCTGGAAGGCCCATCTCACCCCTTGGACAATCCTGGACACCTAAGAGGACGTGGAGTATTCTGCCCGGAAGACGAACTGCTCCTCCGGAATGGGGTTGAGCCTCCCCTCAATGTCCACAACCTTTTTCAGCAGGATTCTCTTCACCAACTTTGCGACCGTGCTCAGCAGCGAGATGGGACGGTAACTCTCGACCCTCGCATTGAATTTACCCGGTTTCAGGATCGGGTAGTGCTGCCATTTTATCAACTGTACCAGATACTTCTTTGGAAGATTCCTCAGCAGAATCGCATCGATGCTATCTATGCCAAATGTCTTGTTCCTAGGGAGCTTCTTTAAAGTTGGTCATCAACTTCGAGAAGGTTCTTTTGTCGAAGGCCTCTTTCGGTTGCTTTCTGAGTTTTTTGTCTTCCCTAGTAACTGACTCATGCGCTCGCATTGAGTCGGCACCTGTCCTGAAGGCTTTCTGGAAATATTCTCCAAACAACTCTACTTTCCCCTTTTCCGAAAACACTTGTGTGCGACCATTCCCCACGGCTGGTATGTCCTTGAACCACTTTTGAAAGCTCCTGTTCATTCTTCATAGGAAATTGTCACCCACATTCAGACTTTCGAGCTTCTTTTTCCAGATCACATCCTTGTGACTCTGGATGCTGTGGCCTTCTTGCCACTTTTTCTTTCGTGATTTTTCATCTTGATGAGAACTGTGATGTAATCTAGAAGAAGGTCCAGGTCTTTCTCTAGCGCCTTCTTCCTGGTAGTGACGTCGCGGGCCTCCCGGATACTATCAATCAGCTTCTGAGTCTCCTCGTCCACTCTGGTGCATGACCGATTCCACGTTCATCCCCTCCGATACTCTTTCTCTCTTAAAGTAGCCTTTGGCGCGTACAAATATCAACACAAACTTAAAATTTTCTAAGGAATGTCATTAATTGACAGCTTTTTCGCTCTAAATTGAGAAAACGCACGAATGGTATCTTGATTTGCCGGCGTGTACATTGTCAATTACGTTTAACTCAAGGTTGTAAATGTGTCTGTTTGGCCAAGTGGATAGGGCTCCTTCACCTCAAGCCGGCGACCTGGGTTCAAATCTTCAACGAATTTTTTTTTTATTTGTAAGAGATATGGATTGTATTGCCAACAACTTGGATACCGACTTTGGCTATATCTATTAAAAATGGTTGGAATTCTACATTCAATTTTAATATAGTAAATGATAAAAATAATGAGTATTATTATTATTAGGTAATCAATGATCAATAAATTATCGAGTGTTTTGTCTAAAGCTGAGATCTGCGTTTGTCGAAAAAATCTGAGATCTCGTTTGTCCAAAAAATATTGTGTGTATTTCGAGCACAAAGTGTATTTGCCGCTCTTCAATTATTGCCCTCTAAATACAATAATAGCTATTTCATGTGTACCTCCATATGTCCACGGTCGACTTCATAAATAAGTGAAATTTAGGTATAATTTACACGGAACGGCATGCTTCCGATTAGCAGAAATAAATTCTGACATGACCTTGGTTGGCATTATAACAAACGATGAAAGTGAACGTCCAACGAAAAAATGTTGAACAACGCCTAAAAATATGTATTCAAGCTCTCAAATGTTTTTCAAACCATCTTTGAAAAGTAACTATTTTTCATTTGTTTCAGATAAGTAACAACTGGATCATGGGTCCAGAATTGTGTGATATGTGGACTTCCATTGATGTTCTTTGTTGCACCGCTTCTATTTTACACTTAGTGGCCATCGCAGTTGACAGGTAAAGTAAATTTTTACATTACGTACAACACAATACCTATTAATTGTTAGTACAAGACGTTCTCAAACATTCGTTACCGGAACTCGATCAAATAATGATTTGACATTTATTGAAGATTTATTTGTTTTCTTCCAGATGTGAAAATTTCAGTTGTTATTGACGAATATAAGTACACCGTGTTAGTGGCACAAATTTATAATAATATAATAATATAATAATATAATCAATTTCTTACATTTCATTACCTTACCGTCGCCGACAAGTAAGACAGCACTTTATGAAGCGTATAACGTTACCGCATATTCTCTTGGATAAAATTGACTCTTTGATTTTCAGATCGGTAACATCCGGTCACATTACGTTTTCTTGAGAAATTGCGTTAACAAGTGAACTGCTCGATCTGCCAGATAGGAATAACTTTTCGTTTTATCGCGGGAGGAGGTTAACGTGTAGGTAAACAGCGGTTATTTGACATCAACGTTCACATAACTGATTCCTTAATTTTTGGATCGGTGATACCAGAGGTAAGGACTTCGAGTCGTAAGTCACTGAACGTTGCTTTTACTTTGAAAATTGCGTTCACCAGCCAACGGCTTGATCTGCCAGGTTGTCTCATCACTTTTAGTTTCATCGGGGTGAGGCTAACGAGGAGATTATCGCCCGATAGTTGACGCGTCTGTTTCACATCCACGTCCACATAACCAGAGTTTCAACAAGCCAAGTAACTGGGCTGGAAAAACAAAAGCTTGGCTTGGACTTCAAAGTCAATCTTTCAGAAATAAAAAGCTTGATTGGTTGCATTTTACGAATGTAAGCTTGGCTTGGTTTCAAACTATTTTCAAGCTTTTTAGCCAAGCTTTTCATGATCCGCTCACATACTCGAAACGCCACTCACGGTTTATTATTTGACCTGCCATTTAAATTTTTTGAGAATGAAATAAGCCGAATTTTCACTTCCTAACTAAGTCCTCCTCCGAAATTGCCTGGTTGAAACCAACTCAGGTCACACACTGTAAAAAAAATTGCTAGCAATACGTTTTACAATCGAATGCATTTGAAATATCATTCACAATCGATGATATCTTGAAATTTCAATTTTGTTCCTGAAAATGAAAAACATAACGCGGCAACATCAATTGCTCAATATTTAATGACACTCTTAAATTCTACCATGTATGCGCTAAAATTCAAGGTGTTACCACAGATTATACCAAGAGCAACTGCATTTCGTTTGTTTTACACACAATTCAAATTTAGTAATTTCCATGAAAATTTCACACCTCTACTTTTTAACGATTAAGATGCCTTAATTTTGACTAGTTACCATGGCAACTGAAAAAAATTCCGGAATTTTTTTCGTGACGCCACGATTTTTTGACAGTTGAAAAGGTAAACATATGATCTACAACCATTAAACATTGCAGATATACCTGTAAATAATACAAAATTTCTATAAGAATTAACATTATTATTTATTGTTTGCTATAAAGTTTCATTAAACAGAAAACAAAAATTTGTTTAATTATTATGCATTAACAATTTATATTTCAAGAAACGTAGGATCTACAACCAGTAAGATATAAATGTTGCTTGAATTCTAACCCATCCTCTCTTCTTAATGGTGAATAGGAAGGTGACGAATGAATTGGATGTCTGTGTTTTAAGACATATATGTAATATTTTGAAACAATTTTGTTCAAATCTCTTTTACGCAAAAGGCCATATTCACTTGACATCTGCAGCAGACTTTCTTCGATTTTCGTAAACAAACCAATCTAACGCTTCCTGGTCGCAATCTTCCATTAAATTCGTTAAATATATAAATTGTTTAACGCAAATGCTTGCAAGAAATGTTTTACATAATAATATCTTTGCTGGTTCACTATACAGTAACTCAATGTAATTTACCTATATAAATCTCATCTGTCAAAAGCATGGTCGCCTATATCACGGCCACCTACTGCAACAAACCATGTTATTATTATATTTTTTACATTAGAAGTGTTATGGATTAATTTAACAAAAAATACATTTCTACCACCTTTGATGACCTAAAATTATGAAAGGGCGATAGACTGATCTAATACCCATCTGAGTTTTAACATTTGGTGTAACTAAAGTTGGTAATATTTTTTATTTAACGAAACATGGTCGACTTGACAAGCAGTGAAATTGATTTAAAATGTCAGATTGGATTAATCATTTTTTTCCAAATTATGGTGTGAAATTTTCTTACCGAATACCACGCAAGCTTAAATTATTCCTGGAAATAATTTAAGCTCTTGTGATATTATAAGTGAAAATTCTTGATTCCCATGTTTCTGATCAGGAAGAGTCTCGTTCTAAATCTGATAATGAAACTGAGTCTCATTCAGAAATTATTTACGGGACCCGATGACTCTTCGAATTTAACAATGAAAATGCCAAAATTTTACGTGGCTACAAGATGGAATTCTTCTTTCGAGTGCTATCCTAGGCACTCAATTTGAAAATTCCCATAAACGGCTTTTGTAATAATACAGATAACCTGAATGGTCTGTCATTGAGAGCGTCTGTAATTATCTAATAAGTTCCAGTAAACTCTCAACAACTTCTCTGGAGGCAGAAAAGAAAAGAATTTCAACAAACTGTAGTTATTGGAATGTATCAATTTGTTAGTAGGCAACTTGGAGAAATGTGCAACTTCCTTGGAGGAAAAAAGTACAAGAATAATATTGGTAAGATGTTCATATTGTCTCGACAATCGTTATCGGATAGACTTATAAAACATTAACAGGTTAACTGCCACGGCGGTCGTATATGAGCGCTCACACTTTTTTGCCATTTTGCCAGGGCGGTCGTATATGACCGCTAATACATACTTTTATGTATTTGGGTTCTTTGGATTCTGTATGTGAACGGTCGTGTCTAGCATCGTTTCAAGCACAGTATACGACCGCCATGTCATAGAAGGTATGCTTATTAGACGCGAATATTTTCATCAAATTTTTTTTCCTGAATGATGAGTCAACAACATCAAGAGGAACAATTTCTGAAGAATACAGGGTGGTGAGAAAAGCATTAAAATGATGAAATATTGATTTTGAAGTAGAGGCGGAATTTTTCCCATTGTGGATAAGGTAACTTGAAGTAGGTTGAAATTGTTTTTTTTTTCTCGAGAAAGAGAGAGAGAGAGAGAGAGAGTTTATAGTATTTTTACAAGATGAAACAGAATAGTAGGTTGAACTTAGTTTTTGACAATTGAATTCCTCTTCACATCTGGTTATATGTTCATATCTATATTTGAATGCAGTCGCTGATGAGGTTTTTAAATGTTCTGGAATACTATCATAATTCCAAAAACCTCTTTGATAGAAGACGTCTGACGTCTTGGATTTGTCCCGAGTTCTTTTTCTACACTCGCTTCCTTTGTTTCCCTGAGGTTGTTGTCCATCGTGTGCTTTTCTCCGTTGCTTCAACAGTTTCCACGTTCCTGCTGCGATATTTTCTGCCTCCACTTTTCCTTCACCACCCAGAAACCAAACTTTGAAGTGAAGATGTAATACTGATATATATTTTGTTTATTTCAGATATTGGGCTGTTACCAATGTTGATTATATCCACACACGAAACAGTCATCGAATAGGAATCATGATCGTCGTCGTCTGGACTATAGCATTAGTTGTTTCCTTATCACCTCAGATTCCACAATTCAAAGATCCGGACTATCTGCATCGGATCAACGTAAAGAAACAATGCCTAGTCAGTCAAGATTTGAAATATCAGATCTTTGCAACAAGTTCCACATTTTACGTCCCACTATTCGTCATTTTCATTTTGTACTGGAAAATATTCCAAACAGCTAGGAAGAGAATAAGGCGAAGAAAAGAGACTCACTGTCATGTTGGTAAGACCTCGGAGAATACCAATAACAACAGTAAAGCTTCCAAGGGTTTCTTAACGAAGCGGAGGTTTCTCAAAATGAAGATGTATTCAGAAAAAAAGTCGTCAGTGGCCGAAGCTCTGGTAAGCTCTATAGTGATGATGGAAGGACAGTCCACCACATCAAGTGTGGATATACTGGAAGACTCATCTCAAGAGTATAAGGAGTCAGAAGTGACGACCGCATTCACAATTTCGAAACCTATAGTCCAAAATGAAATTTTACACAGTATCACTCCGGAAAAGTCTACGTCACCGCCTAATAATGGGGCGGCCAACCTACAAATCGATGCCAAAGTCAACACTCTACACAAAGATATACCTCCATGCCCAGCCTCAGTCGACAAACTGATACCATCAAGGAAGGAAAAGAAAGAATCTCTGGCAGCAAAACGGGAACGAAAAGCGGCCAAAACTCTAGCAATCATCACCGGTGCATTCGTGATGTGTTGGTTGCCGTTCTTCATACTGGCCTTGCTTCTGCCACTTTGCGGGGACTCTTGCAATATTAGTGGATACATAATGAGCTTCGCTTTGTGGTTGGGATATTTCAATTCCACGCTCAATCCAGTCATTTACACAATTTTCAGTCCGGAGTTCCGACAAGCTTTCAAAAGGATCCTCTGTGGGGGTCATCGCGGTGGCAGGACATTCAGATCGGGAAAAATGAGATAAAATAAGAAAATTTTCGTGTGTGGACCTGACGGTGTCAAATATTGGGTTTTGGTATATGTGTGAGGATATCTGCAAATGCAAATCGTATAGTGGGTTAGTGAAATAATTTTCATTTCTGTGTATAACTCATTGACTTCGTGAATTATTTGTCAATTCCAATTTTTTTATTCAATATTTTCAGAAAGTTAGCTTCATCAAAGTACAGGGATAAACCTCGAAATAATTTGGGATTTAATTTTTCATTGATATAGGTACAAGACCACTTTATACCTGAGTTACAGGATGTTGAAATTTAACAAAAAAATCAGTTTTTCCCTAATATCTCCAAAACCGCTTAGTTTTTCATTATTTTGATACATTCAAAAAACCCAAAAAAAATAATTGTTTTTCTCCAGCATTAGGTTCTTTTTTCGTCAAAAGCGTCCTTTTCTCGGTCTTTCATCATGCTCTGCAAAGTTTTTTTAAAAAAATATTGATATGCCACTGTTTTTTTTTTCAATTCGTGAAAGATGGCGGCTCAAAACAACGGCGTATTATTTTATCTATTGACAATATATTTCCTTGCTTAACAACCAATCAGTGGATTTCAATTTTGGAAATTCAACTAATAGAATCGGAATTACAGTGACAATATAGCTTGTTTCTGTATTTTCACAGTGATAAACCTGATTAGTTTTTGTTTTACAAACTGTCAAGTGAATGTGAGCAATCGTTGGTCACAAATGTATCATAGATGAGGCAGTGGAAAAGTGTATTCCGTTGAATACGGCTAGAAGTAAAGCATCATTTACCAGGTGACACGATTGTTTTTATTTCAAATAGATATATTGGAGTCCTAAATATAATTCGTGGTATGATTAATAACCTATACTTTTTTTGAATATCAATTCAAAATTGTTCGAATTGAAAATCATATCTCACCTTCTTGCGCACTTATGATCTGTGCATCCTAAAACCTCAGATACACCCAGTGTTGTTAATGGCGAATTGAACTCAACGATCTTTTCATAAAGCTTCAACACTGGGATGATGCAACTGAGCTTGATGCCAGATTTGAAAAAGGTTACCCCCTCCAAGAAAAAGGACGGTGGGCCCTATTAACCGCCAGGCCTTGGTCCCCAAAACTACTTTAGGATTGAATGTCCCTTCAATATATTATTATCATTATTGTTGCGTATATGAAAATTCATTTTCGTAAAATTGATATGATAAAAGTTCCAAAATGTCCTATTTAGTTTAGCATTAATCAACTCACGTTTGCGATAGTTCAATTTTTGTAATCATTTTCTGTATTATTTCCGAATGTATTCATTCTTCCGATGAAACATTATTACTTTAGGGATCATGCATTAATTTTTTTTCAGGTCCAGAATTGTGTAATCACGATTCATGAAAGAAATCAAACTAGGAGTAGTATCAGTTAATTATCAATACTCGTAATGAAGTTATCACATTGCTCAGCTGAAGAGGTTCATGCTTTTTATGCCGAAAGAAATACATTTCAATTTGAATGGGGACACCGCCAACTTATCAATTTCCGAAATCTTGCCTCTCATCAGTTGCCAGGGTATTTCGACACAGGCAAAACTGAAGTTTTTGTGGCCCTGTTAGTCAAAGAGAAACCCGCTTGTTGAAACGTTTATTTATTTCCACGTCACTCCATCTCTTGAGAGAAGCCGAATATAGCACTCTCACGTATTGTTATTCAATTTGTATTATCACAGATTGAATAACATTGAATCGAAGTCGCGAAAAAAATTGTTCATTGAAAAGTACAAACATTGTATAAAATGCACAAAATTCCGGAATGACCAGTGTTTCAACGAGATGATACATGGGTGTTTTGGCACCAACACCAATTTTACGGCAAAAACTATATTCTCTTCGAATTTTTATATTTTTATTTTACTGTCCTTCTCTGACAGTACATGAATAATTATATTGAAACATTGCATTATAAACTAAGTAAAAGTAGAAAGAATTAGTCAACAACAATGAGGTATATATATGACAAACCCAATAAATGATATGGTTGATAATTCTATGAAATTAGAAGAATACACCCATCATTTGTCATTCTATTTTGTGCAATTTACTAGAAGTAGCTGAATCATATCTAGACGACTGTTGATTGGAATTGAACTTTCCCCACAAAGGAAATTCTGTACAAGATCATTAATAGGTTCGGGATTATAGATTCCGAGACTTTGTATGAAGTTCCTGGGAGCTAATGTCCAAGGACTTCAGAAACTTGAGCCAGAAACTACTTCTCTCTGGTTTGCCAACATTTTTGAGATGATACCTCGGAGGGCACTATCCGGTGAGGAGTTACCAATTTCAAGTCTATCTTGTCCAAATAAGAAAATATTTAGCTTCTTTGACAATAAGCTCACTAGTCTTTTCACTTGTCTTCATCCTGACACTTCATTCCAGAGAGTTTTTTTTGTCGGTTACTCAGTGTCGGAATTCTTCAAGTGGGATTTGGAAAATCCACAGAAGGGTTCTGGGCCGGAATTTGGCAATGCAGTATGCTTCCTTGTTGCCTGTAATACCTCTGTGACCTGGCACCCACATCGAACTGACCTGTTTGTTTTTTGCCAATTGTCTCAGGGATTGTTGGCAGTTCCAAATCAGATTAGATACATACGGTGTGACTTGAGAGAATCTGGTGCTGATTGGCTATATGACAATTTATAGATGTTTTCCCTCCAGGTGTCATAAAAGTAGGTTTGTTTCTCAAAACAATACTCATATTAGTCAACTTCGAACATATATTTCTATGTTAAAATGTTACTTGATTAATTTCGTCCAGAACTTCCGTTGTATTCGTGGCTTTGCATCTGATGGGTCTGTAATCGTTATAAGGCAAATCTTACGGTAATAACAGCGACAAAATATTCCCTTGTGTTATTCAATTTTCCACCTCCGCTAGGTTTTGAATGTTAACGTTACTGAATTTTCATTGAACAAATAAGAAATATTCTGATTGAAAGTCATTCACAAAATCGAATAAACATATTGGAGTTGTTATTCGGGAACAATTGGCCCATAAAAGCGAAAGGATGACAGGGTTCCATTTTACTATGTGAATGGTCATCAGTTTTGTTCAGTATAATCTATTGTCCTTCTGATAAACGATAGGCTGTTTGACCATTCAGCAGATTTGATAACATTGGAGAATGATCCTACTTATTTATATTGAAACGTTTTAACGTAATATTCCCAAAGGAACATCTTTCTCCATGCTTAATTTACTCAAAAGCTCATTGCCGAGCTTACCGAGCGAGTATTCAAGTGACATAATTGACAGTTATCATCATTGCCTACATACTATAAGAATTGGATTTGTATATATCCTCATCATTTGTATTGAATTCAAGCATATTTATTTATATATATATATAAATATATATATATATGTAGTTTTATTATGTAGAACAATAATGAATTGTTCGATTGCTACAAAGTCTTTCCATAAAATAGTGCGAAAGTTCGTTGCTCAATAGCAGAAGATCGTTGGTGGGCAGCATTATATTTTGTACAGCTACGTTACTAGATATTTATGTATCATTATCTTAATCCAGTAACGACAGACAAACTCGAACAAAAAGTGAATGAATTGTAGCACTTTGAAACTCGGCACATGACATCTCGACATCATGTATTATTAGAAAAAAAATTGTTCATCAACAAATCAGGGGTGGAACCTAAAAAAAATTTCATTAAAAAAAATATATTTTTTTTTTGTTTTTAGTTCAGAAAATATAAGATTCATCAAAAAATGATTTCGATAAGTTGGGAAATAATTCAGTACTCCACAAGAATAATTTTCAGTAATACCTTATGAAATAGGCTTGTTTTCTCAGAAAACGTGGTTTAACGCCGAAGTCATATTTCATGATCGCGCTAACCGCCACTGAGAGTTCAGGCAGGACCGAAAATTAGATTTGTCATAACTTTGCTAAAAATTAAAGTAGAAGGAAAAGAAAAAGTGCATATTGTCAAGTATAAGAGCACCCAATATAAACATTTTTCAAAAATCAAAATTCATTTATCAAACCTGAAATAGGAAAACATTCAGATAATATTCATCATGTAGAAAAAATTACATAGTTCATTCACTTATAAGAATCTCACCATTTGTTATTACATTTATGGAAATACAGTATTTCCTGTAAATGCAAAGTTCAATGCAAGTCATTAACCAGCAGGTATGGGGTTTCATTCCGGTACATCAATACTCGATGGCTAGAATGCTGATTATGCAATAGTCAGCGATATTTTTCACATAAATTGAAATTATTGCTTTTATTGTGGCTTTTTGTAATTTTTAATACGAGTGTTGAAGTAGACACAGAGAAGAGTTCTTGCAGTTTTATCATGATGGGCAGCGTGACAAATTTCATCCCCTTGGTGATGATTCTTATGTAAGTCTAAGTTTTTTACATACCCTTACTGTTTTTTCTACTGTTCTATTAATGTGTTCACTTCACTTGGTTCTTTTATTTCACTTAGATTTTATTTGCACACATGTTTTGTTTTATAACTATACCGGGTTACTCAAATTTACAGCTTCACAATGTCTTAACCTCTCGTAAGCCAAGCAATAATAATAATCACTAAGCACCCTATACAGCTAGGGGAGCGAATAGGGTGGTTACAACCCCCCGATATGATATGTGATGGAATGGCGCCGTCTTCGTTCTTGGAGGGTCCATTCATCATAATGGCCCTGCAACAAAAAATTATATTCTGGTTTAAAATTGGACTATTTCTGTTGATATGTCAATTTTTAGCCAAATGACTAGTCCTGGTGTAGATGATTTTGTTTTTCAAATTTTTTTCTTACTGTACATTTTTTTATGAAAGTGAAGTGTACAAGGTGGTTACTGTATTTTTTTTCGTGATTATTGTTTTTTCATTGTCTGCTTATTATTTTTTTCCTAATTTGACTTGAGAATCTCAAAATTGAAGGATTTTGTTTTTTCTATTAATATCATGTTTACTATAATTACCATATAGGAGTTATTTTTATCCTGAAAAGTTATATTTCTCATGATTTTTTCGGAATTTTTTCCGTTCTGCAGCAAATATTAACCCAAGTTTTAAATTATGTATTTTTTGGTTTTTTTTTTAATTACTGGCTGACACTTTTCATCCAAGGAAAATTTTAACAGTACAGAAATATTTCCAAGATAGAAATAAAGTGATTTTCATTTCTTCTAATCACAAATGATGTGATTTTTAGTATATAGATTTGGGATGCATATATTTTAAGTTTTTTTTTTCATACTTGCTTTCTACTGTTTTGAGTGATAAAAGGAAAACGATTCACAAAAGTAAACAAGATTTTTTTTCGACCCATGACATTTTCTGGAAATTATTCATTGTTATATGTTATATGTCTGAATATTGTTATATGTCTTGCTATTGAATCAAACACAAAGTATATACCTGTCGCTATCACATATCTATACCACATTATCGCGAGACCATAAATATGTCGATTTTTTTTCTCCCAATTTGTCTCTTGAAAATATCTGTTGAGAAAGTAGCTAGAAAATTGAAAATATTGAATGAAGTGAGTATTGGGGAAATTCACTATTGGAAACATTGTTGGTTTGTTTTAGGTAAATTCTTTTTAAATAATTTATTTTATAACTTAAATTTTGCGATAATATTTTTCCTCTATTTTTTTTGTTGTTTCACATTTACTTATAACTTACGGTAATTTTGGTGGTTTATTTGTTTATACAATATTCGGCAGAACAAAAGAGTAGTTACCTCCATCATTATTTTCAGACAATAAACAGTTGTTTCAGTTTTACTTAGTTGCTTTATATTTCATTTGCGATACAATCACCCTCTGCACTATTTGAAACAATATTTGTGGGAGACTATATTTTTTCAAATCTAGCACTGGTATCAAAATGGTAATATAGAATGGAATGAGAATCCAGCTACTT
This sequence comes from Chrysolina haemoptera, assembly GCA_958298965.1. Taxonomy (NCBI): domain Eukaryota; kingdom Metazoa; phylum Arthropoda; class Insecta; order Coleoptera; family Chrysomelidae; genus Chrysolina; species Chrysolina haemoptera. The sequence continues at coordinate 18,897,133 of OY282589.1, read as the reverse complement.
GAAAAAATATATAAAAATTTAAATAAATTATTAATTTTCCTTTCTCTGATTCAGCTGTAGTATGACAATATTTTTCCAAGAACTTTTTTATGAACGTTCAATTAGTTAGAGGTTAGAAATAAAATGTTTCACATTGAAAAAAAAATTAAATAAATAAAAAGGATTAAGTAATATTAACAACTTATATTTTAATGGATTGTGTTCATCAGATACGGAAATTTCAGAACATTTTTCTTTTGCTTTTCAGCAAGTTTTTAATAACTGATTCATTTTGGAAAAACTGTTCATTGGCCACGTTGAATTGTCCAATTCAATCATGCACCTTATCTTAAACATATCAGGGTATGCTGTTTCGTTAAACCGAGCATTGACAATAAATTTCCTATAATAAACTATATTATTTCAGGAGAAATATTCATGAGATTTATTTTATTTAAATTGAGTATTTTCTAGAAATTACTTAAAAATCGTTTTAAAGTAAAATGAAAATTCACTTGAAGCAAACCCACAGGCTTGTTACCCCAACTCTTTTAAATTTGACTTATAAGAAAATAATAACTGTGATATTTCCAATGCCCAAGCACAATTTGTGTACAATTTTTTAATGACTTCATTATTTTTTACATATAACTTGGAGTTTAAAATACCAAGTGACTCTGCCAAAGATGTTGGTGCCAAAAGAAGTTAAATCTATTGGTTACTATATTTTAGACTGAGTAGTAGAAAGGTAGAAATGCATATAATTGTAGCAACTTATCTTCATTGTACTCAACGTCGTCTATTTAGTAATCTCATGTTTGATGAAAAACTTTTCATTTTAAGAATTATTTTTGCATTTTTTTGATATATAAACAAATTGCTGGTGGCAAGACTTGAGTTAGGAAACATATTTACTAGTTTCTAACTCAAAAAACTCGTTTTCTTTGAAGTTTATAGAAATTATTTGAAATTTGTCACAAAAAAAATTAAAATGTATTGTTACTCACTGGTTAAGTATACGTTTTCTTTCTTGAATAAAATTACTTCATACAAAAAAATAAATAGAAATCGTCTGAATAATGTTTTGATTTTGTATTAAGGAAATATAATTTTTTTTGCGTTTTTTTTTGTACATTTTTTCAATGGAAAATATGTTCAGTTTTGCTATCATTTAGAATTAAGCTCATGACTTCATTGGCTTATTAGGTGCAATTGTGCGTTGGGGTGTATTATAAATGACTTTTTTATCGATTTATGATGATGTTATAGAATATGATGATAGATAATGAAAAGGTGAAAAAACTTTCAGTCTAACTCCACCACTCCACCAAATAAAAACTTTATTGTAGATATTATGTAGTCAGAGGACTAACATCACGTAGAAACAATGTAGTCGGAAAACTGACATTGAGAGAGAGAGGACATGTTTTGAATGATTCATCCTTCATCTTCAGCAAAAACTGGGTTAGTTACAAGTCGATCTAAAAAAAATAAAACTGTTAACAGAGAGTTATGAATAACAATGAAATGTATAACCTACCATTTTATGGTGAAAAACTCACAAGAAAAAATATTTAAAACATTATTAAAAAATTGAAGTTTCATGGTCCTAATTACGACCATGTGGGGTCCGCTAGAGCGGTGTCCACCATTGTTAGGGACTATGGTTGGTCCACCCAAAAATCATAATGAATTGAAATTTTTTTTTAATCACAAGACCATGCACCATGTGTTTACGAGAGACAACAGACAACTAGGAAGAGGAAGTAACAATAGGTTATAATTTGACATGAAAGACATCTGTCATGTGGATAGTCCCGGTTCGAAGTGACAGAGAACAGAATGAGATGTCCCATGCTTCCATGGAACAAGACAACATTAAACCTAGTATTCGCATTCGAAATTTAAGAGAATAAATGAGATGAGATTATGAATGATTATGAGAAATTAAAATGATATATATGCAAAGTTACTATTTTGAAAAAAGTCAAGGGTATTGAAAAATGAGTGCTAATATTTTTTACAATATACTTAATTGAAAATTAAATCATTAGCATATGTTGGATGTGAGCGATACAAACTACGAGTACGTATAAAGACGAGAATCTGCACCAGTTAATATGTTAATATAATATATAAATTATATATGATAAAAGCCAAAGGAGTTTTGTCAGTTTTGCAATTTTTTTCCTGTTTTTGTTCTCCAGTGCATGTTTAAATATAAATGCTTTATATTTTCTTTTTATAAAGAATCACACTATATTGGGATATGTTTTTTAGAACTTTTGAAGAATACAAAACATCAAACGTAATTTTTCACTGCCTCTTCAACATTTTTTTCCAACATCAAGGTAATTACATAGTAAATTTCTCAAGTTTGCCAAAAGATCGTGGGGTCACTATGATATAAGTATTAATGTAATTAATTTTTTTTTGTTGTTTTTTTGGGGGCTACTCATAATGCTAGATGTATAATTAGATAAACCTAACTAAGTAACGTCAATAGAATTATTAAATTGTCTTTGAATAAGCAAATGATATTCATGTGAAGCATTCAGTGAATATTGTCAACACTGATATTTTTCAAAGTTTCTCAAACTTATTTTTGCCTTAAAAATATGTTATTCTAAGAATACTTACTGCAAATAATTTCTTGTTGCATGTAACACCGAGACCACGGAGGCACATCCCAAAAGTAGACACCAACACAACCAGAAGCAATGGCTCATCTCCAGGAACATATCAAATCTCGACATTCCAGTTAGCTATCCCAAAGCCATTTTTGGACTCTGCAGGGAAGGCACCGATCCCCTGAAAGCATATATTCCAGAACCCGACTGGATTTCCAATGAACACTCCAGGCTGATCAAAGGGGGTTGAAATCCGCAAGTAGCAGTACACATGGGGGCAACCAGGATATAACATCGAAGCACACTTTCGAGTATCAACACTTCACGACACACAATCACAAGCAAAGCTAGCAGTACTCATACAAATATTTTTTGATAAAATGGAGGTCCAAAGCTTGCAAATTCATCTATTTTTGTTTACAAGTTGTAACCACAACCACCCTTCTGTCATGTGTCGCCGTTTCTATGGTTCGAGAAACGGCCACTAGTCATAAAGCGAACGACTGTTCAATGATATTTCAATGAGAATCATCAGCGGACAAGGCAAAATTTCGCTTAGACATTCAAGTCCATCCATTCCTGAGGGAGAATCGCATAGTCATTTTGGATGCAGATTTCACGATTCGAGATTGTACTATGTATGGAGTACAACCGCTACGACGTCGGCAACACCGCCCGAAGTCAAAAGAAGAAGAATGTTTGACCACGCCATGAGATGAGGCCAAATTAGACAATTATCCAGAAGAACTATTGTGACCAGGGCCGGACTTGAAATTTTTTGTGCCTCGCGAGAACTCTGATAAACGTTCAATTTTGTTTTTGTTTTATCTTTTACACTGATTTATTGTGTTGTTTTGCCACGCATGATGTCGCGATTTTTTTTATAATAATGTTGATGTAATGTATTTCATATATTATTTTCTTTTTTTTCATTCATATAACTTTTGTAACTTAAATAAATAATTAATTCACTTTTCACTATTTTATTTCACTATACCGGGGCAGTCATATTTACAGTTGCACAATGTTTCAACCTCTCGCAAGCCGAGCAATAATAATAATCACTAAGCACACTATACAGCTAGGGGAGCGAATAGGGGGTTAACACCCCCCGATGTAACAATATCATTCCTGAAGACTTCTACTTTCGCATTCAAATATAACATGTGAGTATTTGAGAACCTAAAATGTTTTTTGTCCCACTTCACTTAACCCTTCTACGATATTTCCGAAGGATCCGAAAGTCATGGATATTTTAGTTGATATGAAATAATTATACTGAAGCAGAAATCAGTACCCTCTTTGGAACATATGCAACGATTTTAGACTAGTGAAACGAGACTCACTTATACATGCCATAAAAAAGTGGGTTTTACTCCTGCCTCAGTTTTCAACTCCCCCATTCCGACAATTTCTTCAGTAAATGTTGAAAATAATCGCTCATATACATCCGACATAAATAATGAAGTATATGACTTCAAGCTTGAGGTTTGCACTTCACAATACAGTATATGATTTCAAGCTTGAGGTTTGCACTTCACAATAATGTTTTTAAATATATATATATATATGCAGGATATGAATAAGCGATTATTTTCAACATTTAGTGAAGAGACTGCCGATTTTATGGGTAAGTTGAAAATGAGGCAGGAGTAAAACAAAGTTTTTTTTTTGGCATGTATAACTGGGACCTGTCACACTACTTTAAAATTGTTGCATATAGTCCAAAGAGGGTATGGGTTACTGCTTCAGTATAATAATTCCATATTTACTAAATTATTCATGATTTTCGGATCATCCGCAAACATCTCCGTGAAGTGAGACAAAACACATTTTAGGTATTCAAATACTCGCATATTATATCTGCATGAGAAGGTAGGAGTCTTCAGAAATGATAAGAACTTTTCTTTTTCCTTCTCCGATCATTTCTAGCAGAGTTGTGACCAATCAAATATTCGGCTCCGCCAGAACTTTCAGCGGCAGGTAAGGGTGAAGCTGAAATTTGATGTCGGCGTTCAATCAAGTTTTCTGTGAAAACGAGCGCATTTCATAAGAAATTACTAAGAATAATTTTTGTGGAAAATTAAATTGTCTTTCACTCTGTTGACTTCTTCATCCAATAAATCATGTTACTTTCAAATTGTCTTTAAGTTTTACTCCTGTATAATGAAAGACACTGTATGACTATTACCTGATATTTTATTCACATAATAAACATTTGTGAGCAGTCCAAGGGATATATTTCTTGACATAGCTGCTCCTCGTATACAAGTCACTCTGGGGCCCATTAAATTGATGACTCCGTCCTAGTACACCTCTGATATTACGATAATCAGTTCGTTCCTCTAGTAAACCTCAGACTGGCACCTTATCACTTCACCAGTGAATAGTCTACTTTTTCTTTAGGCTAAAGGTGTGTCGTACTACAACCATTCAATATACTACCTCTCTTGGACACTGAAATTTCTTGGAAATGAGTTGATTCGCCATAAATCCTCACATCTCAGCTTAATACGGGGTCTTTCCTGAAAAACGTAATGTTGAGTAATTTTCAATTTAGAATTAGGACTCTGCCTACACAGTCTACTGTAGTTAATAGTCGTGATGTAGAATTTTATTGAATGTAATTTATCACTCACCTTGAAATTTAGTCGTGATCCTAGTCTCAAAATGTTTAATTGCTTCTACGATTCTCTGATTGGTGTTTATTTACATGTTTACTGTCGATTCCAACCTCCATTCGGTTGGCTTGTCACTATTCAATTTGAGAGGTTTGACGGGCTCGACGGTCGTCACTACTGCTGTGTTGCCAAGCATCCAGATGGTAATCTTGTGGAGTCGCGTATTTTATGAGAGATCGGGAGATATATGACTATTCAATCATACTGGGACATATTAAAGTGATGGGTGATATGACGTAATGTTTTCACCAGGTTTGGAAGCGAAAACATAATTTTTGTCCTAGCAGACTGACCCTACTAGCGCCTCATACTTGTTCTGTGATATGTGACTGTGACTAACTACGGAGTATATCGGACCCGGGTTTTTTTTGAAAAACGGTGAGGCATGGTACTTCTGAAATGGGATGGTGATGGTGCCACTTAGCTGATTCGAGAAAATTCATGAACTAGTATCACCCTTCAATGAGATAACTTTTTCTAGTCAACATTCATGAATTTGGGTGTAACTGGTATTGCAGGAGTGCACGATTTGATATTTACCCGATTCTGATACTCTACGGAGGATTTGTTAAATACCTCGCCCAGCCATAAGTGCAGAAAGCGAAGTCTTGAGTTTTTTAGGACACTTCATAATATCCACCAGGTATGTTTCAGTACTCAAGTTCCTTCTTCTCGTTTCAAAACCCGCTATTGAGTTTTTTTTGGGATTAACAATAGTTTTTCCTTATTGACAGATTCCATAAGGCCGGAAATCGCTTAACCAAAGGACGTGTCCATTATAATTGTTGAAATTCTATTTGGAAAATTAAAAGAAACCCCTCACGACCATAGTATGTTATTTTTAGTGTACTATTCAATTGCTTATTCATGTTGTGAGTTGAATGAATTTTTTTTGTTAATTTATTCAAAAGACAAATGTCAAAATGTCGAATCACGATTTTACCAAGTGGTAGAAATTACATATTTCGAATTTTTATGTGGCAAATATTGCCAATTCAATTTATTGTTGGGAGTATGATACCGTCATTGAATGATGTTTTCGTGATAAAAATTGCGAAAATAATTTCGTATTCCATGTACAGTCTCAAGCGTACCATCATTTGATATGAGTTTCAATTTCACTTCAGAAAATATATTTTCATGCAGGCAATCATTTGCTTAAATTATATGATTAGCCAGTGGCAAACAAATCGGTTGGATTATTCCAGTTACTCAAAAGAATCATGAATTCATATTTATTTAAATAATTTTTTTTGAACATAATACAGGGTGATACTGTTTCACTAGTACCATTCACGGTGAAACTCCATATTAGGGTTTTGGGTAAAACTTTTTGGGAAAGTAGTTATTATTTTTCATTTTGAAAACCGAGTGCGATTAGGTGTTCTCATTATTTTTATTGAAATAGGGAAAAAACTTGACAATGTTTTCCCTGTCTATAGGTTTTTTTTTAAATTCTGGACTTCATTTCCCGTAGTTTGGATTTTGGATTTGGTTCGGAGCCCGTAGCTGGACAATTCCCGGTCCCGACGATATATGTACAGGGCGATCTTCCGAAAAGTCTCCTTCACTTGCATTGTGGTTTGCCTGAAGTTCCAGTTCATATAGGGGAATTCACCTATTCATGATCTACACGGTGGACCCTTGAATATCCTGCATCTACAGGGTGGACTGTCTGGAGTTCCCCTAAAAGCTAAGTGGATTTGCTAAATCTCTCACCTACGAATTGGATAAACGGGATATTCCTTATATACAGGATGCATGCAAGTGTTTACTAGAACCTCTTCCATATATATTTTTTTTTGATTATTGCTCATTTGTTATAGTACGAATTTTGCTTGATAGCTATTGTCAAGCGGTCATTTAACTTCTTATTTTTTGTATCATTGCTTATCGCCACAATATTATTTTAGTGTTTTTGCTTGATATTTAGTGTAAAGTGGAAATTGAAAGTTGGATCTTTTGGTACATTTGATAAAATTTTTTTTGCGCATGCGTCTGAGCTCAAGCGACGCTTACTGATTGCTTATATATAGTGGTAGCTTATTATAGTGGTTTTATAGTAGCAGTATTACATTTGATATATATATATATATATATATATATTGCTACTTGTTGATGATATATTTTTTTAAATGCTTATTGCTTATCGGTATATTTGTATTATTGCTTGCTAGCGCTTACAGCTAATCAATAGTGCTCATCCCTAGCTCTTGCTCGTTACTGCTTCATTGCTCATCATTAAATTTAAGCTCAATAATTATCTTAATTTTTCAAGGTCACGATATTTGCTGAATCAGTGCCCGTTGGGGTCAGATGTAATTATACATTGTATTTATTTTTCTCTAAACAATAAACGTAGTTTTTTGTACAATTGTTTATGATTCCAATTTTGTTGGTGAATTGAAGGATTGGATTGTACTTGAATGGGTGTTTGAATGTGAATTTAGATCTGATTATATATTGATCTAACCTCCCCATCTCCACTGGAGTTGGCCACAAATGCCCACTTGTCCTTGACAACTGTGCGCGTTGTTTTATGTGTCAATCATATACTTTCCAAGATTACAGCAAAAATCTATTTATATATTTTTAAACGAAAAAAAAAATGTTCCACCCCTGTAATTTTCGTAAACAATTTTTTTTTCGTGTGTATCATAGTTCCAACTACTAGCATACCAAGTTTGGTGGTGCTACAATCGATTCTTGTTTCAAACCCAATCGTTTTGGATTATATGTAGTTGTGTATTATTTCAATCAATTTTATGCTAACTTCTTATTACATTAAATTTTTAAATATCCCATATTTACTGAAGTACTAACAAACGTTGTTCCAGAAAATTTCCTGGTAATTTCCTCAGCACTGGTAGGCTTTAATAATATCTTAACAAAATAAAATAATTCTGAGACCTGAGACCCTTTTGCATTTGCTGTGAGCATGTCCAGCAAATGAGGTCTCAGCCTATATTCCAGGCATAACGCGGCTCTACGAGTGTTGTACTACACCGGTGTTGTCTTATGCTCCGGGGGATATTGAGTTCGTTGTGGAGAATGAGAAGTGCCGAATATATTGGAACTACTCATTCCCCACCCTCAGGCAATTACAAGCCAATAAGCCTGATGTAGTCATCGACCATCAAAGTAAGACGATTTTCGTCATGGAGTTTCCGGCTCCTGGCGAAACGAACATCGTCCGAAAAGAGGAAAAGAAACGGATTAAATACCGAGACTTACTATTTGAACTCCGCATGCTGTACCCACACCATTCTGTTGAATTGGTTGTTCTGATTAAAGGGGTCTTTGGTGGCATGATGGACACGCTGCTCTCTAATTTAAAAATCATACCGTTTTGCCAAGATGTAGTAGTAATCTTAGCCATCATCCTTGGTTCACTCCGTCTGCTCAGGGCACATGATTCTTAGACCCAGTAGTTGCTCACCCCACGGAGGTGGGGAGTGGCTATCTGGGTAAACAGCACAAGCGCGCTCTCCAGATGTTTCGGAGCTCCGGAGACAGGGCCCGACTGGTATAATCCAAATGGATACAAAAAAAAATTATAGTTAATATCCTATCTGGACGAATGCAGAACGCTGTCATCCTTGGTTAACTCCATCTGCTCAGGCACATGATTCTCAGACCCAGATGTCTCTCACCTCACGGACGTGGGTAGTGACTATCTGGGTGGGTGGCACCAGCGCGCCCTCCGGATGTATCGGAGCTCCGGAGACAGGGCCCGACTGGTATAATCCAAACAGATAAATTATAATGATAATAATAATAATACTCCGTCATAAACACTCGCAAAGTCATAGCCTTTGCGGGTAGAGGACGGTTGTTATTATTATTTGCTGTGACGCTCCGGGGGGACGAGATTTGTGATAATGGTCCGATTCCATTCAAAATTGGTATAAAAGGGTTTTCGGAGTCAGAGATTATGATTTTTCTAACAAAATACATGAATTCAAAATGGCTGCTCCAAGATGGCGGACGAGATTTGTGATTATGGTCAGATTCGATTCATAATTGGTATGTGAGGTTTTTTAGGTCATATATTTCGAATTTTCCATCTAAATTCATAAATTGAAGATGGCGGCTCCAAGATGTCATTATGGTATGATTCGATTCAAAATCAGTGTGTGACGGTCAGAGATTATGAATTTTTCGTGAAAATTTATGAATTGAAGATGGCGGCCCAATATGATGGACGAGTATTGTGATTATGGTCAGATTCGATTCATAAGTGGTATGATTTTCGGGGTCGGAGATTTCGATTTTTTAGTCAAAAAAAACCACGCTTTTTTACATTTGAGATATTGAAATGTCAATTATTTTTTACTTTTTAGTCCATGAGAAGTAAATCGTGTTCTTAAGTTTTTTTAACTATTATTTTTTACGAGTGGCTCCTAGGGATAACATACCGCGAATTAGATTTTTCAGAACAGTGTTTGTTTCTGTCTTGTCCTAACTACGTTACGAAACTACAGACGGAGATTTGTTAGGTCGTTTTAAAAAACAAATTTTTAAGAACATATGTCCAGAGTTTCTTCGTTTCTGAGATAAAGGGCATTAATAAAATATCAACGCCCCATATCCCAGAAAAAAAGCAACTCCGGATATATGTAGTTTCATACCACAGTTACGAAACAGGAGGGAAACAAAAAAAATAACGACTTTTGATACGTCATTTCCAGGACCTACTCCATTTTACTCCAAAGTGATATACTTTTCAACGCTATTCGAGGCTTGTATGTGAATTAGAAGCACCCAAATCTGTCACTACCTGACGGTCTACTACATCGGGCTCGAACCAATTATCGCTATGATGAAGTTCGAAACGGACTGAGCCTTAGACCGTTAAGCTGCCGTCCTCCCATTGGTTCCTGTAATTCTTAGTATCCACCTGCTCCATCTAGTTGTTTTGGATGGATTGGTTTTGATGACACATGTTCTTGGGATCAATTAATAATGAATTAAAATAAAATAATTATACTTCCAAATCAATGGTTCACACAATGGTTTATTCATAATAAATTATGAAGAGGAGAAACCTTTATTTCACCATAAACTTGAACAATGGGCTATATGGAATCGGGCACATATCTGCATTCATACTATTTTTATACTTTGCAATTTTCAGACTTTCCTATACATCTAGATGTCTATGGAAATGAACCAGTGAAATTAATTTCAAACTTATATCATCAAATCGGAGGTCGTGACTCTAAGCAAGTTGGACCACACTCTATTCTCCTGGACTCAAAAACCTTAAAAGAACAATGTATTCTTTGAACCGTACTTTCATGACTTCTAGTTTTACCCACTTATTTCATCTCGCAGGCCTTACAGCAGATTTAATAAATCGCGTTTTTCAGTTTTCCTCTCTGTGCGTACTCAAGATTTGTTATAGTTTGTGCTAAGTTTTCATTACTAAAAACCCCAAGATATCAAAAACACCTTGGACTCCCGTTGATATCCAGTTTTTGGTGAAATTATAAGAAAAGACCTCAAAACTTTGACAGCCATGTGGAGGAATGTATGCATTTACCATTTCGATGTCAAAATTTTGTGAAATGGATATTTGTAGAGATGGAATCAAAACTTCCTAGTATAGGGTCAAAAGTAATGATAAGAGTTGAATTTCAAATAGATTTCAATAAGTAAGAAGATAGCAGCTGTTTGATTGATAACGCAATTTTTATAAAACAATGATTTTGATCGGCTTCCTTATTTTTCGCAATGAAAGGAAACTGAACCAGTACCCCATTCATAATTTTATAAAAATCATAATGTTTCAAGGCATTCTTGCTCTATTTTCTGATATATTTCAAATCTGAAATTGTTTTAGTATTTGTCTCAGTTTATTACCTGGGAATGATCCATATGAATTTGTTCTAGCAAAGTCTTCGTGCACCATTGAACAATCGGTCTAACCAACTGACATCTACTGGATATCAAACTGGAATTCCATTCTCCAATCTGACTTTCCATAATATATTTTGAAAGTTGCTGTAATTCACACAAAATAGAATAATGTTCAATAATTTTCTTCCATTTAGAATAATTATCACATAACCTGGCAATAAGAAATGATGAACTACATTCTAATCGTGTCAACCCAATATTCCTAGGAACTCGATAATATCCATCACCACTTACTTACATGCGTGGTAACGCATGATGTTTTGTTTCATCATCAATATAAGTTCATTTGTTTGTATCGAGGTGTAGCACTTTCCTATACCTGTTGTAATTTACACTCGATTTTCAGTGTTCGTTTGCAAAACACATTCCTTTGTTTGAACTGCACTCAGCTGCACTCGATTCAAAATGTAGTGTAAATTACACTACAGTACACTACACCTCAATGCAATCGAATGACCCTTATGTATGGATGACTACACCTATTTTACATGTTATTCAGAAAGTGTACTTGAAATTCAGATTCGAAATGTAATTCAGAAAATGTTACTTGTAATTGTTAATTGGATTTCAGGAACCGTAACATGTAATTCAGATTAGTAAATTGTATTTCAAAACGGGTAGAAAAACAAAAAATTTGTAAATTTTAAATTTTTAAATTTGGAAATTATGGTGAATATTGGCACAATCTGTTCTGAATGTAGATTGTCACATACAGTAACAGCCAAAAAGTACCAAAATGTACCATATGGGATAATAGTTTATTATTAGAGTATTGTAAAAAAGATTTTTAGGAAAAGTTTCTGCATGTCCGATAACCTAAAAATCGATTTTGATACATGTCACGTGATCGCTGGTATGGCGTCAAATTGAAAAAAAATACTTTTAAAAGCCAAAAGGGAGGGTTAAAATGCAAGATACCAAAAAAAGTTATTTGAAAAAGTTGCTTAAATTGAATTTGATACACATATACAAAAAAAAAATAATGAGAGAAAATTGAAAATAGCAATTTTTTTCAATATTTTCCTAGCTGTATACAAATATCAAATTATTATCTCATGAAACATTTGTATTTCAATGATAATGACAAAACTTTCTCATTTTCTCCACACCAGTGAGCACTAAATTTGAAAAATTAGATATTGTCAAAACTCTGGCTGTTACATTGTTTCGTTCTAACAGTTATCAAAATTCAACGACCATTGTGATAACATAACACTCCAGAAAAATGGTGTTCTTCAGATTATAATCAAGTTTCCATGGTAATCGTGCCAGAGCGTTTCACTTCGCACTTAGTGCTCTCTGATGTGGAGAAAATGAGAAAGTTTTGTAATTATCATTGAAATACAAATATTTCAGTATGGTCAAGCTATACATAAGAAAATAATTTGATATTTTTATACAGATAGGAAAATATTAAATGAAAAATTGCTATTTTCAATTTTCTCACATTGTTTCTTCAAACATTTTATTTGTGTATAAAATGGAATTCTTAGTAACTTTTTCAAATGACTTTTTTTGATATCTTGCCATTTTATCCGACTTTTTGCCTATTTATGGTAGTTTTTTTCAATTTACCGCCATACCAGCGATCACGTGACATGTGTCAAAATCGATTTTTAGGTTATCGGACATGCACAAAATTTTCCCAAGAATCTTTTTTCCAATATGGTACATACTTTTTGGCGGTCACTGTATAATATTGGGTCAATAATTCCTACCAATATCGATAAAACTAATTGTTTCCAAAATCTAGAATCAATATTTCGATCCCAGTATTTCGCTTATATCAATTCTAGAGATAAAAAACAATATTCTACATCATAAAAGGTTGATGACGTATTGGTTGGATATTATTTTATCAATAATCAACAAATTATTTTTTTGTTATGGTTGGTATCCGGGTTTTGCCGTGGTCTTCTTCGGTTAAAATCTCCAAACGTTTCAACTGCAATGCGGCAGTCATCTTCAGTGGCGTGTTTAAAGTTCTATCAACTGAAACTGAAGCTCTCCTCTCTGGAATGTCATTTATAGTGCTGATTTTGAGCGCACTTTCGGTGATGGTGTGATCGCGGGTACTTTTTGCACGATTCGGTTCACATGGCTTCGTTTTGGCGCCTTTCGATGCTGGTTGCAGTTGAAACGTTTGGAGATTTTAACCAAAGAAAACTACGGCAAAACCCGAAAACCAAGCAAAGCTTTGACGCCATCCGTAAAAACCTACATTCCTATAAAAATATTTTTTTAATTAGATTATTACAAAATACTCACATCAATATTGAAATGATAATACATAATACAAATTAAATTCATTATCAATATGAAAAAAATCAATAAACCGCATCAAACCAAATTATGATCAAAACTGGGTAGATAACCGCTAGGTTACATAACATTGTATATTTTGACACCTCGGTTTCATGACAATGTACTCTGTGGTTAATCGAAGGAGCAATGTAATTAGAGAAAGAACCAGACAGGAACCTAATGGAAAAATTGTTACCGTTAATGTTTCAGCATTTATGTGTGTTGTAGAGTATAACCTCCTTAGCAAAAGTGTCCATGTGCCCAACTCAATCCTCTGGCCAGTTTTCTAGATACAGTGTGTCAAAGTGACCATTGCCTCCGGGAAAACATCTTAAATGAAAGCGTTATTACGGAAAATATTGCCTACCCATAACTCAATAATTTCAAACTGGTTTTTTGACGAAAAATATAAGGTTGAGTCAAGCATTATTCAAAACGAAATTTACAATTACTCCATATGCAATGAAGATGTAACCAAACCAAGTAACACACTGAAATTAAAAATTGACAAATTCGACATTTTGTACAGGGCGAGTAAAAAACTGACATTTTTTTGGTGACATTTTGTATATTTTCATTTAATATTTTATACTATAGATATACATATACCATGACATAGGTATCTCAACACTTTCATGAAAGAATCATGACTCGGATAGCAGAGAAAAAAAAACATATTGGATGTTATATCTCACGCGAATCGAAATATCCAAATTTAGTTTAGAACTAATATAATAACCCCTTGCAATCGGCATCAGTAATATTCGAAAAATTTACAAAGTTACAAAGTTACAAGTTACAAATAAATAAGCCATTAGACTGCAATTTCTGTTTGTTGCCTTGAACATCTATGGTGGAACATGCCTGGCAAGCCAGTGAACTTTCGCTCAAATATATACGGTAAATGTTATGAGCTTATACATACGGAATCGGAAACTTTTCATCTAGGGTATAGACAGAAATCTACGCGAACAACAAATAACGCAATGATATAATAATACCACATAAATAAGAGGTACGAACTACTGTGTGCCTATCCTGTTACCCCGCACGACTAATTAATAGCTCACGTCGATATACCTTCCTCGAGGGAGTAAAGGAGAAATCGTAATGCTCTCTCAACATATAGCAAGCTATTCTTTATGCTCTCATGAAACCATCATACCCAAGATGAAAATTTCCGATACTGTATAACCGTATATCCATAATTTTAAGCTACTTGAATATATTATATACAAGCGAATCGCAAGGTGCGAAAATGTGTACGTAATAAATATAGTTCTCCATGAAATGAATTAATGCATTGATATTTGTATATAAGAGTATTGAATAAATTATATATTATAAAAATGGATGTTTATGTATTTGTAAAAGTCTGTAATTTGCTTTAAGCCAATTCATTCGATGAACTCATGTTGTGATAATATGTATGTTAAACTAACTGTGAGTCAGATGTTTTATTATCATTGGTTAGATGTTGATGTAAATAAAATGTTATTTCTTGCCCATGCCCAGATATATAGAATAAACTAAAAATTATTCATTGTAAATAATGTGTTAATAATTATGTATGTATCAATAAATCATTATTAAAGATATATTGTGTATCATTATCCAAACACATAACATTATTCATACAGTTGTTTTTTTCTCGAATATTAATGTAATGAGAAAATAAGTAGTGGACACAAAATTTTCAAAATATTTTGAACAGATTTTATCGCTTGTGAGGATTCTGCTAGCAACGTTATTGTTTTGTGCTAAGTGGCTAAAGTCGACAAAATTGTTATCTTCTTTCTGTAGTCTTTAAAAAATGTTATAAAGCGTTACCACGAGTAGCCAATCCCACAGTTAAATATCTGAACATAAAACTTTGAGTTCTTCTGGGAGATCATTCAAGAAACGATAGTCATTGCCGACCGATATTTTATCCTCCTCAGTCCCATTTACCTACAATGGTGTACAATTATGGCACATCATAGCTGTTTGAAAATAACAACTTCCCTGGCCAATACCTCTCTAATACTGCTAATTATAATCCGATTCAAAAGATGTTTTTAATAATAATAATAATAATAATTGATTTTATTGGTAGTAAAACATACATACAATCAAACATAACATGAATATCAAACTCTTAACTTGGCATGTATGAATACTATCAATAGGCAGGATTCAGTTTCTCACCTAGTCATAGACTAGGTTCGAGCTTGCTCTTCCATCCATAGATACAGCATCAGTAGTTAATATTAGTGAATTCGAAATAAAAGTAAAAATTTCAAGGCCCACTAATTTTTTTCAAGGTCAAAAATCCAAAAAACATACTAGCAATTTTTAAGACGGTGCTACTGGATTCACGACATTCTCAAGTAGTATCTGTGGAAATTACGTAGGAATGCCTCCATGAATAAAAAATTCATATGGAAATATAATTTGGAAATTATGTCAATAAATCAACCCACCACTACTAAATACATTTAGTTAGAATTTCATCGAAATATGTTCATGAATAAAAAAAATGGTGAATAATAAGTAAGATTTTCCTTAAATTCCACTAATTTCAAAGACTTCGCTGAAATTCAAAGTGTATTAAGAAGTATTCTGAATCCAGTGGTCTGGTCAGAATTTTAATAAAAGTTCTGAAATTGAAGTGATGGATTAATTTACTGAGATGATTTTGAAATTTTATTCCCATATAACTGTTTTGTTCATGACCGCATGAACCACTTGAGAATATCCTGAATCCAGTGACTCCGTCAAATTCCATCTAAAAAAATCGCTAGTATGTTTTTGAAATAGGCCTTGAAATTTTTATTTTTATTTCGAATTTATGGCAGTCAACTCGAACAATTGATGCTTCATCCATTGAAAAAAAAAATTGAATCGGATAATAAATAACAGTTTTAGAGAGGTTGGCCGCTTGCAAATGGGCCACTCTATATATGTTTTAGATTAAAATGTTGCAACTCACCTCAACAATCTGTCACGTGCACCTTGGCACAGGTCAACTGGCTGGTCGTGATCCACACAAGTACTGGTTTCAGAAAGGTTTCTTAAAATTAATATGGGTTCCGATAATATTATAACTTGATTACAAGGAATGATATATAAAATTTTGGAACTTTTATGTACCAATCGTGATGATAGTAAACGTCCACATTATAAGTATCTATCTCATACCTTGAAAACTGTTTGTCTCTTTGGCGTTTCATGGTTCATAGACGGCGATTTCGTTAATAGAAGCTTCATTTCTACGTTTCAAAGTATTGTAAAGATGACCCGGCTCAAAATCTTCATTAGAGAACACCTCTCGATTGTAGGGACAAATTCCTATTGCTTTAAAGCCTTCCATTGCTTTTCCTAGTGTAGCTACCTTCATAAAAGTTTTATCGAAGAGCTTCGCAATTTCAAAAAAACTACTTTTTCATGTGGATGATTCCTCAAATATTTGTTGAATTCTGAATACTACTTTATTTTCAGTAGACCGTAAAAACTAACATCGAGTGGCTGGAGCAGATTTAAAGTGTGCGGAGGATTCGACAAAAGTATAAGCTTCTAAATTGCAGTGCGTGGAATGATGTAACGAAGCATATTTTTTATACCCTGCCTGGGGTGATTTCACTTATTTTTATTGACCGAATTACACATAAGGCCATCAGCAGATAATGCTTCGTTGGACTACCCTGTACCTTTCCAAGACATATTCGCTTTATGGCTTCACCATCAGGATCATTTACCGAAATTTGTAATAATTTTAAACTAGAAAAGATTGTCATCGAGGTAACAAGTTCTGACTCATAACCACACTTTCGGTTTGTTTATATCTTCAATTCAATCCCTTTCTGTACAACTCCGGTTTCATTACTTCCGTACTTTACCAAGAATTGCCGTCCCTATGTTTTTCGGGGCCTGCTCAGTTTTTGTGGTGTGTTAAAAATTTTAACTTTTGTATAGTTTTCCAGCTCCGGTTTCTTATCGCATTAGTATAAATACTCCTACTCCTCTCCGGAAGGGGAGATAGTTAATATAGTTCATATAGTTCATATAGTTCATATAGTTCATATAGTTCATATAGTTCTTATAGTTCTTATTGTTCTTACTGTCTGGTTCGTAATGTACCGTTCTGTTCGGTTCTGTTCTTTTCCAAGTAAATAACGCCTGTTGGATTATCAGTGCTTCTTGCTCCTTTAAATACCCGTAAGCATTCGGAACAATTCTTTTCCCGTATTATTCTGGCCCCATATGAGAGTTGCTGTATGTTGCAATCATGGCAAAGGTTTTATTTAATTAATGATATTTGGCGTATCTGCCTAACTTTATTTCTTTTTAATTATTCCGTGTACGATATCCGAACAGGTTTCTCTAATCGTTGCCTCCAGCACAACACTCCACATCTCTTCCCAAAGGCGTCTGTTAGTCCGTTGACAGGAAGGGGTGGTATTTGAGTGCCGTTTTTTCCAGTTTCCCTAAGGCGTTTGTTTGCCCGTTGGCAGGAAACTGTTCGCGAATATCCGAAAAGCGGTGGAGAAATCATTTTGTGCGAATTTTGTATCAAAAATAGTGCTCATTTTGGAATTCTCAACCGATCTTCATTCTCTAGTATCCACAAGGAACAGAGTAATCTCTCACTGGTGGGATCAGGGCTTCGCTTGAAGAAGATAGACAGCCTAGTCAAAGTATTCCTAAGGCGTTTGTTTGCCCGTTGGCTAAACACTCGTGAATCCGTGGAACTGGGAAGTATTTTCGTATTACACACTGTATTCCTTCTGAAATTCTAGATTTCGCGAAACCTAAGTACCCTGAGAACTAAAATTTCAGTTTGTTAGGGACTAGTCGCAGTGGCTAACGTGCCGTGAGCCGTGTAGGAAAGTATTTTTAGAGGCAAATATACTGTGTATTTGTCAAAGTAGTTAATTCGAGCACATCCGATTCAATTACTGATACTCCGAATTTCAAGAGTTATACCGTGTTTGAGAAGTTGATTAAATCTCTCCGGATATAAATCAACCTGACTGGATCACCCGTGTAACCTCTCCGAAAGGCCTAGAACATCCGCAAAGCCCCCCAAAACCCGCTAAACGTGCAGTACTTGTGTCAGTTTCTAACCCTTGCTCGTTAAAATATGTGCATTTTAGCTGAACAATGAATGCCTAGCTTGTAACCGTACTAGTTCGTTTCTCAATTCTTCAAATAATTTTGCTACACGAAATCTGAGAGTTAGCACAGCAGCCCGTATTTCAGAAGCTTCAAGGATTGCAATCAAAGCCTGCAATCTCTTGGCCACTTTCGTCCTATAAACACCATATTTGACCCCTGGGATACCGTATCTCCATCTCAGGCTGCCTGGGCCTCCCTCCGATTTGATATTGCAAGAGTGGAGCATACCACTTTAAATAACTGGCACCCGAGGCATCTGTTGGGTCTTGAGTTGTTCTCGTTAGAGAGAATAGTGAAGCCCGACAAATGCCTGTTACGCTAAAACCACATACAACTGTATCGTTTCCTTTCTTGCTTTGGTCCTTTCTGTTCTAATATTTTTCGAAGCCTCTGTACTGTATAAATTTCTGTATGGAAAATTCGAGATTTTTGAAGAATATTGTAACCTGTATCAATTATTAGTTACGTCCAGTCCAGAGTAGAGTACTTATGGCCGACCACTAAGTTTTACCACAAAAAGTACCTGTTATTGTTTTCTATCGTATTTTGTTCACAGAAAATGGTGGTTCACTCAGTTTCAATACCATTCAAAATATAATCTTTTTTCACACGAAACAAAATAATCATTGTCATAACTGAAATGTCTTCTCTTTGGCATCGCTCTTGGGAGAAACACTGCAATACTTCTTTGAGTAGTTTATCTGTGATGACCTTCCCTAACACTGAAAATAGAATTAGCAAAGCATTACAATGCTACAGGGTCATATTCGTTGATTATACCATTCTTAATGCATCATAACTTTCTTTTTCATAACGTGATATATTGTAATGCATTAACATGAAATATCATGTACGAATGGAAAAGATATAAACCGAATGAATTTTTCAATAAACTTTTGGAACAATATTCACATGAACAAAATGAGTATATAGATTCCAACTAAAAACGATGGATATATTATTATATACAGTGTCCGGTATAAAGTTCTCAGCTTATGGAAAGCTTTTTTATTATTGATTTCTCAAAACAAAAACATTCCTAATGAAAAGTTTTGCTTCATCCCGAACCTAAGTTCCAAACAACATAATTGAATTTTTTACAATCCATACGAGAGAGATTAAAAAACATTTGTTTCCAAAAAAATATGATCACTTTATTTTTCACGGTAGAATCAAAAGTCCATGGGAAATATTGTTTTGAATCGAATGTTGATCCAGATATTCAAATCATAGCCACCTGAAAATTCAATTTTTAAACTTCTTTTCCCATTTTCTCCTTATCACCCTGTACGACATAAGGAATTCTATGCTACACGGATGGTATAATCTTAAAAATAATCATATCAGACTATGGATGTTCTCTTCTTTCTCCCTTCCATCGGAAAATCACATTTATTGAAATATGTGACGGATTTTCGCAAAATCTTGCTGCAAATAGTGAATGAAACTAAATTATCCCCAAGATATGAAAATAAATATAATTTGTATCAAAAAATTCATTTTCATTCTGTTACTATTCCTGCGGAAAATTTTCTTATTTTAACAATTTACTCGTTGTTAATATTTTTTCATGCTACAGAAAAAATAAAATTATGTATTCAAAGGCCAGTAATTTGCAAACTAAAACATAAATGGAGTCCGTTATATAGTGGTCCTTCGAGCAAACTAACCAGCTAGTGGAAAATATCCAAATGTTTTCCTCCAAGAAGAAGTGCCAGAGTAACTAAGGGAAAAGTACTAGCCAGATGCCTGGCTGATGTCATGGAGAAACAGCAAAAATGCAAAATCTTGCGAAATGGAGAGACGGGAAATGATGAGGTTCATCCTGGGTTCATGGGTGTCAATTAAAATCAGGTACCTCTTGGAAATACATCTCTCAAGTTCAAAAATATCGGATTGAGCAAAGGTTTCTAGTCAACCAAACGATCAATCTGTTGAATAAATCATCATCTATCATAACCCATAACCAATACTAGTTCCATCAAGCGCAGGCAATAAGAAATAGAACTGAAAGGAAGAGAAAACTAGCTGAAATAGAACGAAGACTTATAAAAAAAGAAACACGAGTTTAAAAGGTCAATCTGTGTCTTCCGAAACGTCGTATGTTCAAGACTGGGTGAACAATCTGAAAGAATCAAAACCGGAAAGAAATCATACAAAAAATGGGGCTGAAACGCTGAATATAAACAAATTCTTGGCTAGACAGTCATTTAGCGAAGAACTTACGATATTTTCGGGTGAATCAGGGGAGTGGATTAACTTTATCAATCAATTCAATATAACAAATAAAATTTGTGGTTATTCTGATTCAAAAAATATAATCAAACTACAGAAATGTCTTAAAGATAAAGCGAGAGAATCCCTTAATGTCTTGCTTAGTTTTACACAAGATGTACTAAAAATCATCAAAACTTCAGAACTCAGATATGGAAGACCGGATATAATAGTACAGGACCTGATCGGAGCAGTCCCTGGTGCTGTAAGAGCTATGAACGAACAACACTACGTCGATGACTATTTGGACAGTGTTGATTTCGTCGATGAAGCTAAGGGACGCATCTCGAAGTTCATCGTCGAGGATTTCTCATCAGAAATTGGTCACGTAAGTCTAAAGAAGTCTTAAGGAGCATACCAGCAAAACTGAGAAGTTACAATACGAAAGACATGGATCTTGACAAACGATCCTTGTTACCTATTGAAAGAGTATTGGGTTTAGTTTAGAACACTTATACTTTACATTTTCTTTAAAATGGAGTGATGATAAATTGCAGATTTTATCTGAGAAAGGGATAACAAAAAGAGGAGTTCTGAAAATTGTGATGACGATTTTTGATCCGTTCGGTTTTCTCAGCAACTTTACCAGAATAGTTCTGCGGGACATTTGGCGTTCTAAAATTGACTGGAAAGATTCCTTGATGTTATGTACATGATATATTCAAGGCTTAAGACATACAACACCATATTTTCTGTGATTCCAGCGCACAAGCTCATTCGGCAGTTGCATACTTTTGAATCAAGATGAAAGAATCCACTGTAATGGGTCTGGTGATGGCTAAGTCTGGGGTAACGCCATTGAAACCAATGTCAATACCAAGACTTGAACTTCAAGCTGCAGTTTTGGGAAGCAGACTGGCAATCACAATCAAAGATAATCACAGTATCAAAATCAGCTCTACTCTTTCTTGAACAGACTCGAGAAATGTGAAAATTTTGATAAAAACTGACGCTTTGAATTTCGAACCGTTTGCGTTTGTGGCACACAGAGTCATTGAAATAACGGACTCTTCTGTCCAAAGTTCTGGAAGTGGTCACCAGCCAAAGAATATGTGGCTGATGAAGCAACAAGAGATTGTGATTATGTTGATTGAAAAGCTCGGAGCAGGTGGTTGAATGAACCACAGAAATCAAAGTGTCTATTAATCTTAGACAATCCCTGCCAAATTAAGTGTTTGAGACTAATGCGTGCAACAGCTTGGATTATCAGATTCAAAGAGAAAATCATGAAAAGAACACAGAAATCAACAGAACTGACTCCTGAGGAAATTGAAATCACTGAAAAATTATGGCTGAAATGTGAACAATCAGAAGATTTCGAAGAAGTTTATTGTTTGAAATTTTGGATCCTGTTGGAATTATTCGACTGTAGACTGATCTGTTCGAAGATACGAAATATCCCATCATTCTTGATCCGAAAAACTATTCCAGAAAATTATTAATATTCCATTATCACCTGAAGGCAAGACATAATGGGCAAGAATATGTTGTCAATGAACTTCGGCAACGTTAATGGATACTAAACGTAAGGTCTGCAGTCAGGAGTTCTTGGTTTAATTGTCAATGGTGCAAGAATAAACGAGCAAAAACCGAAGCACCAGAAATGAGTCCACTACTATCTTAGTAGTAGGACAAAAATCGTACTGCGCCCTTTTTCGTGACATAACCCACTTTTCGTCTCCCGCAGTGTGGTAGCGATTTGCGGGGCCCCAATCGAGTTTTCGGTGGAGGGGCTGATGCCCCAGGCTGGGGGCCTCACCAAGGAACGTCCCCACAGAAGAAGGGACACGCTAGAGCCCAAGGGGGCTGAGACTTCGTCAGTTAAATTGAGTGGCGCAATACGAACGTAGACTTGGTAACTGGGATCGGCTGGGGAAAAGTGCGGGGTTTGGGGGCAATGACGACAAACGTCCCCAGAGGAGATGGGGTGCGCTGGAGCGCCGTGGGACGAGATATATCGATTTTTGTTTTTCGTCAATTTTAGTAATGTGACGCTGGCACTGGTGACAAGAACCTGTGGATTGCCTCCGCCACTGGTTAATGTTTACGCTAAGAGGCAGCGTTTGTTGAGATAAGCATGATATCACCAGAGTGCACGTGTTTTCAAGACGAATTTCTTGGAAATAGCGTGAGAACCTTAACAGAAACGACGAAGTGTGCAATGGCAACGGATATTCGTTTGATAACCAAAATGAAATTTCGTAGTGTGTTTGGAGGCTCAAAGTGTGTGTTGTGTTGAAAATAAGGCATGTTTGGGATCCCACTCTAACTTATCAGTTTTTTTTCTGTCTTTGTCGAATGTTGAGAATGACGCAGTTAGCTGCGGGCGGGGTGGAGGGGGGGATTCAAGATTCAAGGTTATTCGGAGGAACAACGAGAACTATTTGTCGGAATTGAAATTAAACGCAATATTGAGAGATTTTTCAAGGTTATTCGTTTGTAACGTAGCTTGAGAAAGAGTTGATTAAACAAACACA
Organism: Chrysolina haemoptera; assembly: GCA_958298965.1. NCBI lineage: Eukaryota > Metazoa > Arthropoda > Insecta > Coleoptera > Chrysomelidae > Chrysolina > Chrysolina haemoptera. The sequence goes on along the minus strand of OY282589.1, from coordinate 18,873,709 downwards.
AATTCTTGAAGACTTAAAGACAATACTGACGTGGGAGACTTTTGAGTTGAGTCTGTGCTATTACAAATAAACCTTGATGGTCCCGTAGCGATGACGGGATCCTTGGCATATATAGTGAGATACATGGAAAATGGCGAACGTATTAGAATAAATAGATCGAAGTGAATTAAATGAGTCTTCGAGAGTGTTCCAGATAGGTAAACGAGTTCGATAATCACCGACAAGAAAATTCACTTGGAGACAATACTGACGTACGATATTTTTGAGTAAAGTCTGTGTTATTACAAATACACCTAGATGGTCCCATAGCGATGACGGGGGCCTTGGCAAATATAGTGCGACATATGGAAAGTGGCAAACGCATTCGAATAATCAGATCAAAGTCAATCAAATCAGCCTTTGGCAGTGTTCCAGATAGGTGAACGAGTTCGAGAATCACTAACAAGAATATTCACTTGTAGACAATAATGATGCAGGAGATTTTTGAGTGGAGTCTGTGTCATTACAAATACACCTAGATGGTCCCGTAGCGATGACGGGGGCCTTGGCTTTTATATAGTGCGATACATGGAAAGTGGCGAATGCATCCGAATTATCAGAACGAAGTCAATTAAATGAGTGCAGAATTCCAACGAGAAAATTAACTTGAATACAATACCGACGTGGAAGATTTTTGAGTGGAGTCTATGTTATTTTAAATACACGCAGATGGTCCCGTAGCGACGGGGGTCATAGCATATATTGTGCGATACATGAAAAATGGCAGACGTCTCCGAATAATTAGATCAAGGCCAAATAAAAGAGTGCGGCAATGTTCCAGGTAGGTGAACGAATTCGAGAAAAATGAATCACCGACGAGAAGGTTCACTTGAATACAATGGCAGTGTTCAAGATAGGTGAACGGGTTCAATTAAAACAAATTACTGACCAGAAAATTCAATTGAAGATGATAATAACGTGGAAGATTATGGAGTAAAGTAGCGACTGGGGTCTTGACGTATAATGTGCGATACTTGGCAGACGCATCCGAATAATTAGATGAAGGTCAAATAAAAGAGTCTTTGGTGGTGTTCCAGAAAGGTGCATGAGTTCGAAAAATGAATCACCGACGAGAAAATTCACTTGAAAAAAATAATGACATGGAAGACTTTTGAGTGAACTCTATCTTATTTCAAATACACCTGTCCTCACCCTATAATACGAAAATAACCCAGCCTCCAAACGTGAGCGAGTCTCTTCAGTGTGTGTACCGTGTACCGACCACTGAGTATTGAAAATAATTGATATTTCAGCGTATTTTTATAGTAACTCATTCTGTGAGTGAGTTCTGGTGGGGTGACAGATGTTACTATATATATTCTCCCAGACTGACATCTGACAGACTGACAGGACACGCAATACGAATATGATATCTGGCAGACTTATGGATGACGCGTATGACTCGAAATGACAAGTGACACATGACTGGCTGACGAAATGAATATGATTTTGACATCTGACAGACTTATGGTCTCGAAACGACGAGTGACACAAGTTGAATTTCAATTCTTGACAATTTACTTTTCAAAAAGATTTATTTCAAGTTGAAAAATAACAAATTTATAAAATAAAGAAGACTTGTTCGTTTAACAATAAGTTTCAGACTGAATAAAAATAAAAACGAGGTGAACTGCTTCGGCTCTCACGCTGACTCTGCTCTGGGTGTCGGGTGTCGCTGAGTTTGGCTGGTTCGAAAAAGCTATGCGAGGTTATCCAACTATAACTTCTCCATCCCCTGAAGAAGTTTTGTAAGGGACGAACAAAACTGATAGCTCTGATGATGATGATAGCTCCTGGGAATTTTCTTTCTTGCCTGGACGGTTGCGTCGGAATTTGTAACATAGGAATGCCAAGCTCGCTGCTATGATGATGTATACAGGGGTTGTCCAAAAGTGGGTCGGATCGGTACTTTGTTCGTAGGGTACAGGTGCGATGTGGTCTTGAATCTCTTGGAGTCTGTGGAGTTCGTCGAGGGGTATCTTCTCGAGATGAATGGGGTTCGTCTTCTCGCTCAGGGGTACAGGGGCTGTTCTGATTTTTGGTAGGGTTAGTGGCTGCTCACGAATGACTTCTTTGGAATTCACGAAGCTGTCATGTGGTGTCTTGAATTCGCAGCCGGGAGGTACATCAATCAGAAATGTTCCTTTCAGGTTCAGTATTCCGGTGGTGGAACACTGGGTCGATATTTTTGTCGAATGTGCAATGTAGTGGGCTGGAGTCAGCTGCTCGACTAAAGTGGTATGGATTGATACTGGTACGTGGTGGCAATTGGCTTCTTCTTCAGAAAGTTGGAGTATTTGGGTGATGCAGTCTTCTGATTTCCCATCGTATCGGATGGAAACGCTGTGACACAGGTAACCTGGATCAATTTTTCTGCAAGGCTCGTTTGTATACTGATGAAGTGCAGTATTCATTGTCAGATATGGTGCGGGTGGTATGATGATAGTCAAATTGCTGGTAGGAATTGAATATAGGTGATGGTGTGTGAAAGTTTCGGGGTGTAGGAGAGGAAAGTGCAATATGAAAACAATTATGGTGTTTGAATAATATGCATCGACTGATATGATATCATAGTATTTCAATAAGTCAATTTCGTCTGTGTATATCAGCTGTGCCTCTTGGTGATTTTCGAGCATCGTATGGATTATTGATTTCAGCTCGTTGGTTCTGATTATACTATTATGAAGTACGTTCATCCTTGCAAAGGTGATAGCATTTTCCAGATCTGTCAAAAGCTGTATCAATATTTGTAATGAAAGGCTCAATTGATCGAGAATACTTCGGGTCTGCATGCAGTCATTAAAGTTGAAAACGATATTATCGATTTCGGAATTGATTCTATCGATTTCTTGGGCAACAACTTCTTGATTGTGGGTTATTAGATTTATAGTTGAATTGAAGTTCTCTATCAACTTCTTGGTGAGTGACATGTGTTGGTTCAGTCCCTGGATTACATTCATTTGGTTTTTCTGGAGGGTGGATATAGCTTTGTCGTATTTTTCTGCATCCTCGTGGCCTAGGTTGCCAGATATGGTTTTCACAATGCTGCCGAGGGTATTTATGAGAGCTCTCTTGCTTCGATGTGATGGATATATTGATTGGAATTTTTGGCGGGCTGCTTCCAATTGATATTGAATTCCCTGGTTGAAGTTGGTCAGGCTGATGATACAGTAGGGGTGATTTACTCCATTTTTTATTACAGCGGTCACTGCTTCGTATTGATGCTGAATAGCATCAATTTCGAGGGCTATTGGTGTTAGATTGTAATAATGAATGAAATCGTGTGTACTAATTTGAATCCTTGCTGGTCCCAGCTTGAGGGGTAGGATCCCTGGATTCTCTTTCAGGTCTTGAATTTTTATCTCGTGACCCATGGCGAGAGTCCATCTGAAAAACATTTTCAGAATCAGTTTTCTTCTTTGGTTTGTGCTTGATATTTTTCTTATGACAGGTGGCACTGACTGTTATTGGATTATTTGATTTCAATAATCTTGGGGTGAATCGGGGTAGTAGCTTATTTCGTTTTTCGGTGGTCCTTGTATAAATTTTTGTACTTGGTTTATACGTAATTGGGGTTTTTTTTTTTTCGTTTCGTTTTCCTATTGTTTTTTCTTTGATTTTTGCTTCTCGTTGGTTGAGTTCTTTGTAGATTTCTTTAGTTTTCTCCCGATGTTGCTCCATATAATTATAGTAGAGCACCTACCTGTTTTCCGCCTCATCGGCAATAGTCGGGCTGGCTAGACGAGATCGGCAGAAGTCGGTTACGTGGACGGCGCTCGCTGGTCTGCTGTCAGCGTGTGACGTAGTCGAGCTGATCTGTATCAAAGATAAGAGTTTCGCAGTACCCAGCGCCAAGTAGTGAAAATGGATTAACATGCATGAAAATAAAATGAAAAAAGGTTGTTAGACTGAGGGATCGAAGTGTAGCAAACCAGCAATCTTCGGATTACGGAGCGCACTTCTACAGACAAGGCTATGAGACTTCTTAGTGAATGTAGGTTGAAATGTTGTTTATACAGCGCGAGCCGCCGATCGGCGAAGTCTAGCGGTGTTATCTACCGCACGCTGGGTTCTATCTACCGCAGGCCGACTTCGAGCGCTCGAATATTAAATAAAAAGAATAGTGATTGTGAATGAATTAATTCACAGAGTTAGAATGTGTGTATGCGATAATAATAATAATAATATAGATTGTTTAGGAAAAGAAAAAAAAGATGGCTGATTGGTATGAGAAAAAAAAAAGATGACGGTGATTATTTCCAAAAAAGTAGTATACAGGGTGTTTTCGTTAAGCGTGTTATTGACACAGAGTGACAGACGGACAGACAGATTGACAGACGGACAGACAGATTGACAGAGATAGATAGAAGATGGAAGATAGAAAAAAGAAGATAGAACAGACAGAGTGTGACAGATATTCAGTTTAATCGAACCAGAACGAACTAACCTTAGGTAGGTAGGTTTCAAACGCCGAAACGCATAAAATATGTATCGAAAATTGGTGTTTTTGGCATTCCAAAAAGTAGTTTAAATTTGAAACAACAAAAAGTGTAAAAATGTGATTAAAATTGTTTAGAGTTTCAAATTGACCAACCTAACTTATAGGTAAAAAATAAAATAAAACAATTTGAATACAAAATTTATTATACATTTTTACTTCGGTAACATATCACATAGCCATTTGTAAATAATATCAACATTTCGAAGACTGCAATTATAGTTGGTATTGTTGCGACGAATGTGATGCATACAAGGTGAGATGACATCATTGGCGTTGTTGGTGAATGTAGGAACCATCCATGTCGTATTATCATAATCCTCCAAGTTGACAATACGTGTAGGTAGACCTAATTGTTGAAATTTCTCCGCAAGATAGTTTCGTTTTTGAAGCCCTCGCACATAAATGATATCAGCATCATGCAGATGTTTCTTGAGGATGGCATCCAATTGATGATATTCCACAAAGCCGGAGGAATACCGCAATCCGTGAATGTTTTTCTCCAAGAAGCAAGTGGTACGTCGATCCTCTTTAGTCAAAGAGGAAAATGGTACATTTGGCAACAGTAAAAAGTTACTACATTGAATTCCAACCCTAATGGCTATTTCCTTAGGATGAAATTGCTGGTCGACGATGAAGCCTTGAATATCTACAACAGCTATTCTCATGTTGACTCTGCGATTAACACTGAAGCTGAATCACATGCTCAGTTCCATTTTTTAATAATTTCTGAGAGTGGGAGGTGCTCAATGACAGTGTCGTGCACAACAATAGCATAGGCTCGAGTATTTTGGGGAAATCCTTCAGATGCCTCAATTTCCAGTTTCACATCAACACTGGAACTTTTGATGCTCTCGTCCCTTCTGGAACAATCGATGACAAAGAGAGTTTTGTCAAAGAAGGCTGAGTAGGTCAAAAGAGGATTATGCTTATTGGTTAGTTTATAGCTGAGCCCAAATTGTGAGTAGTTGAAATAGGCTTGCGAAAAATTTCCCTTTGCAAAATCCAGATGCATATTTTCTTTGGGGTAATTCTCACCGTTTAGAGTCAGCGTTATATTAGTGATATTCAAATTGTTGAATATTATCGGATCATTATTGACCTTCGTATAATCACGATCTTTTTGAAAACATACAATCACATAGCGGGGGCTTTCGAGAAACGATGAAGTCTTGACAGCCCATATTTCATTTTTTGCACCTTGTGTGAGAGCAGGCAACATATGTAGTTCCCATTTTCTGAAGGGTATAAGAATGGGAGTGTCAGCTTGGATAGCTTTCAAAAGTTGTAATTTAATTTGATCATGCGGATAGATTCGTTTAACTTTAAGCTCAATATTCTCAATTTCCAGTTTGACTTCCGTGGGGGGTAATGTTGATCCAGGAGTCCCGTCTATTTTGAAGAGGTTGCTATCATCTCCAGCTCGTACTAATCGGATGGTATGCTTACCGTAGGAAACACATTGATAATCACTGAAGATATTCAGAAAATGTCTAATGGGTATTAGCATGTTGAATGTTAGATGGGTTGGGTGGATGACTCCAGTGTTGGTGGCAATGGGAAAAGTCCAACCTGTGGTGGCCAAGTGTTTAATATCTTCATCAGTGTAGGTGAGAAAGCCTCTGACACTACTCACGATTGCTACTTCACGAACTGTTTCCAGTTCCTTGCCACTTTGTTCATAAGTAGCAGATTGAAACATGAAAGCGCCAGCATTGTTTACGAATGTCACCCGCCCATTTCCTTTGGTTCTCTCAACTTTTCCGCTGATGAATAGCAGGCTGTCGTATAAGGCATCATAGGCATCAGATTGATTAATATTGATTTCAATAACATCATTGTTGCGGAAAGATTTGACATATGGGTAGTAGGTCCGCCACTCTACCTTTTGTATGGATTCACCGTTGTGCGGTTTTCGGAAAATGTTGAACATTTGATTGGACAACATGATAGCCGAGAGATTCCAAAAACAATTTATTCTCCGTTGACAGTAGTTGACGCTGCTGCTGCAGCTGCTGATGGTTGAATGTCTTGGTGAAGACTGAGGTGTGGTATGGAGATGATTTATAATTATAGATAGTTAGAACCATACTTTCGCTTCAATTCCAAACGAATTATTATTTCTTCGTTGCGAAAATCAACAAGTTGAGAATGTTGATCGAGCACTCGCAACGTTATGGTATTTATTTCGTTTGTAAGAGAAATGGGCAGATAAATGAGATGATTTGGTGTTTCGTCAATTGCGTAACCAGGATCAACACCTATAGCAAATTCGTATATCGTATGAGACGGTGTGTCGTTGTAGAAGGCTCCAAAGGCAATGTATGGTTCGTACTTTAATGATATCCACAGGCAGATCTGATGCGTAATGCAAGTTGGGATTGAGAAGTTTAGACGAAAATCCCAAAATGCGAGCTAAACTATTTGCAGGTCGGAAATCGATCGAATGCTTAAGACAAAATATTTCACTTTTCAGTGTGTTATTATTGGGTTTGAGATAGAAAAATTCCTCAGGGTTTTCTTTGAATGTTTTGGGTACGATATGTTTGCGTATTAAATCTTCAATATCACTGATTTCGTAAGATCCAGCAGGAATATCGATATTTCTTCGTTTAGCTTTATCACCGTTTTCGTAGTAGTAGAATTTCGTACCTTCAATGTTGGGTATACTGTTGTAGGAATGGAAGCTGAGCAAAGCCAAACTATATTCTGAATCGGAATCCAATCGAATGGGTGGATTGAAATCGATGGAAAGCGTCGAAGAACGACTTGTTAGCGTTAATATCATAGACATGACTGACACACATCAAACAATCACACACCTTAAATAAGGGAACATTTGAACAAAAATCATTTATTTTTATTACAATAATAACATTCAAATTGTGCGCTAACAATATCAGTATACAATACAACATGCAGGAAAATCATGTCGGAGATGGATGAAACATGGTAGGCGGATCTGCAAAGCGTATCGATGTTGGTAATCCATTGGCAATCTGCGCCATACATCCAGCAATTCCCAAGGACCTGCGTTCCCCATCAAATATTCAATTGGTAAAGCTTGCAGTTCAGCATCGGTGAAATCCCGCAAAGATTTATACTTATGCATTTCAATCAATGATTTATACATTTTATCGGACGACATTATGAAGTAGAAACTTCAGACAAAGATGGCCACAGTTATTCTGATTGTAATTTTGATATTGATCATTATTATATGTAATTTTTACCCCCTTCCCAAAATATCTCGCCAATTCCATTGGAGGTTTTAGATTGCCGAAACTGTCGAAATATTGCGCGACGTTGTCGCTTTTATTGTAAGCTACCCAATGAGTGCCCGCATTCAAATGTGAATCCAAGTTTATTACGCCACATTCTCGCAGCCAAGGACCACAAGTTGGCAACGTATCACGCATAAAAACTCCACGAAAATGCGGTATTTTAAGTTGACGGGCACACTGTAGAATTTCCGAATCGTATAATGCTCTATTAGGTAGCTTGTCTAGTAGTTTTTTTGTTTTTTCAAGTATAGACCTCGTCCTTTACGTTGTTTTTTCAGGAACAGTCCAAATCCTCGACGTGTTTTTCGTAGGTACAAACCAGATCCCAAATATTCCATGGATTTATTATGACGTTGATCTTCTTCAAGTTTCTTTTTGGCATCTCTGGCATCTATTACTGTTTTCGCAATAGCGCTCGCTCCACCTGCCAACGAACCCAAAGCCGAAAGGGCAGCAAATATAGGTATGAGTGGCAGGATTCCTCCGGATTTTGCATCGAATGGAATTACCCTAGGTATACGTATTTTGTTACGTCCTCCAGCTTGACTCACAGCCATTTTAGCAGCTCGCAAAGCTGAAGCACTAGATTTCTTAAGATTGCTAGGATGAGGCTTCCAATTTTTAATAATTTTTTGAAGCATGTTACGACGAAAGGACAGGCCCATGCCAAGGTTACGTTTCGCTTTCATGGTGGAAGTTACCAACCAAGCTGCAGCACGTTCTCCAAATTTAGCGTCTTTAGATTTAACACGTTCCCAAGCTCGATTTTCCAGCACTTGATCTGCCTTGTGTCGATCTTGTAGAGAATTACTTTGGGAGTATGCAATATCGTGATCTTTACAGCTCTCGTCCAAAGGATTCACGCCTTTGTCCCCGCGATCCAATCTCTTTTGCAATTTGGTGCCTGGACCACAAAACGAATAACCAGGAAGATGTAATTCGAACGGGAGCTTATTGATTATGGAATTAACAACACCTGCACCGGAGTAAGTCAACATTGAGAATGACGTAAAGTGATTGTGATATTTTTATTTATAACCTTGGCGCACTCATTTTCAACCATCACATCATGGAAGTCATTCAACAAGACGAGTCACTACCCATTGAAAATTTGTATATTTTGAATGGAGACGGTTGTGGTAGTATGATTAGGAAACACGGTAAATTATTACCTAATTCGTTCCGTGCAATCATCTGTGGGCCAAGTGGTTGTGGAAAAACAAACGCCATCTTAACATTGTTATTCCACCCAAATGGGGCTAAATTTGAAAACATTTACGTATACTCAAAGTCATTGTATCAGCCCAAATATCAAGTACTTCAAGAAATTTTGAAGAAAGTCAAGGGGCTGGGTTATTATCCGTTCAGAGAAAACGAAGAAATCATAAGTCCTCACGAATCCAAATCGAATAGCATATTTATTTTCGACGATGTCGCCTGTGATGGTCAACAGAAAATTCGAGAGTATTATTCCGTCTGCAGACACAAGAACATTGACGCCGCCTACCTTTGCCAAACATATTCGAAAATCTCAAAACAGCTGATACGCCACAACTGTAATATGATCGTACTTTTCAAACAAGATGAAATAAATTTGAAACATGTATTCGATGAGCACGTTTCTCCCGACATGTCTTTCGATGAATTCAAGAGAATGTGTGCAGAATGTTGGCAACAGCAGCAATATGGAACAGTTGTGATTGGCAAAGATTTCGATACGAATGCTGGTCGATATCGACAAGGATTCGACAAATATATAAGTATACACAAGATGTGATGTAGTATCATTCGTCATCATGAAACCGTTGAGCAAAGAAGTTGATGTTATTCGAAAGCCTTGAAATTGGGTAAATCCGAAGAAGATGAATCGCTGCAGAAATTCTTTAAACCTGTATCAGTTCCATTGAAAATAATAGCGAATAAAACAGCACAAGCTACTAGTCCAATCAAAATTGAGGTGAAAACCGAACCTAACGAGGAGAAAGTGGAAAAGGCTGAAACGACTCCATTCCAATCCCTCGACGTTATTGCAAGTACAGAGGATGATGATGATGATGATGATGATGATGATGATGATGATAACGCTTTCAGAGAAGAAGAGAAACAAAATGATCTGATGGACATGAATGAACAAGTTTTAGGGGAATATATCAATCAATATCCTATAATGGTTCAGCCATACATTATAAAGCATTGGGGGAATGATAAAAAAATCGACAAAGTATACGGACCCATATATGATCAGCGTGATTCGAAATGGTTCCTTGGTGTGAAAGAAATAGATTTTGACAAACGAAGCGGATACATTAAAATGGCCGGATATCAATGGAAAGGGACGCCCGGTATATATGAATTGATATTTCTTACTAAGCCTGAAAATTACAATGATGAGGATTTACAAGCATACAGACAAATTTTGGATTTATCAACCAGTCACAAAGACACCTTAGGTCGCACAAAGTTTAGTAAAGGGTGGAAGTACAGCAACATAATTAAACCAATGTTTCCTACACAACAACAACGTAAAACATCGGCACGTACAAAAATACCTAAAACATCCGATTCAACAACGCTGGGCAGCGGGTTGACTAAAACACCTATTGCAATGACATTCAATACCAAACCCATGGAATTCGTTTATTGGGACGATCCCAACGAACTTTGCGAACGTCTCAAATTATTGATAGGCTCTCGAGATGCTGGAAATACTTCGCATGACAACGAGATTATTGCCATTTTGAGTGAACTCAAAGAGGCAAATATAATTCTATAAGATTGCATACATACATACATACATTCACATTTTCAAAATGGTCCTCGATAAGTTTGGACGAAGCGACAGCAGCAGTGTAAGCGCAGATAAAAAGCGAAAATTGTCAACACCTTCTGGAGGAGGTTTGCTGCACACTCCAGATGGTAATATTGATTTCGATAATTTGAAATTGAGTAATGTGAAGAGTCCCACCAAGGATACTGATGCTGCCAATAAACAATATGTGGATGGAACCGATAAAAAAATTGCTGAAATTTTGCATAATCGAACAACATCAACTGTTGCGTAATCAAGTAAATGACGAAATAACAAAGTTGTATGGTGAAATTAAAAATGAATCAAATAAAACAAACAAACAGTTTGAAAAGAAAACTCAAACACTTGATAGCAATTTCGTTCAAATGACGCAAGTTAATGAGACACGTTATAATGAGGTGAGGACATTTTTCGAAAAATTCAACCAACAATATGAAACGGATATTGAAAATATTCGTGAAGATATGTTGGAAAAAATTGCTGAAATTACTGAATTGGTACATTCACACAATTTAAAATGGGATGTTAATGGGAAATTGGCCCACCAATTGTTGGAACAATTTCGGAATGATATCTCGCAACAAATTACCAAAATAAATTCAGATATAGTGAATGTAAAATCAGCTATTGAAGAAATCCGTAAAACACAGAATGTAGTTTTTGCAGAACCATTATAAAATAGTACGTTTCACAGTTTCATCATCAGATATGTGCTATGGCTTCCAAAGAAAAGATTCAACTTGTTCGAGAACTGCATAAACCTATTAGAAAAAATTATCCTAGACGCCGTACGATCATCAAAGGCTTGGATGACCTTTGGCAGCTCGATTTGGCTGAGATGAGACCGTACGCCCATCAAAATCAAAATTTCAAACTCATTCTAGTCGTTGTAGATTGTTTTTCCAATTTTTTGTGGACTAGACCATTGAAAACGAAAACGGGTGAGGAAATTACCAAATTATTTGCAGATATTTTGACACATACGAAACGTTGTCCAAAAAATCTTCAAACAGATCAGGGGACGGAATTTTATAACAGCAAATTTCAAGGGTTGATGAAAAAACACCAAATAAATCACTACAATACGTACAGCATCACCAAGGCCTCCATGGCTGAACGTGTCATAAGGACTTTAAAAGAGCGATTGTACAAGTATTTCAGTTTGAATGGCACCTACAAATGGTTGAATATATTACCTGAAATCACAAAATCCTACAATGATACACGTCACTCAAAGACGGGCATGAAACCTTCGGAAATCAACACAAACAACGAAAAGAAAATTCTCAAATCGACATACAGCCACTTGAAAATAGCCGGACCGAGAAAATTCAAAGTCGGTGATGTTGTGCGAATCAGTAAAGCTAAACACGTTTTCGAAAAAGGCTATACGCCCAATTGGACTACGGAATTATTCAAAATTATCAAAGTCAAAATTACCAACCCTGCCACCTTCATGCTGGAAGATATGCAGGGTGCACCTATTAAGGGTGCTTTCTATGCGGAGGAACTACAGAAAACTACAAATCCAGATATATATCTCGTGGAAAAAGTTCTGAGGAAAAAAGGCAAAAAAATGTACGTGATATGGTTGGGTTTACAAGAATATAGCTGGATCAGCAACGTTGATTTTGTTTAGAATCTTATGGAAAACAAGCACACTTTGAAAGTCTATCGGTGGGCCTTTCGAACATTTTTTCGCCCAGTCAACAAACATTACTCCAACTCCACTACCATAACCACGTGATGTGAAACTATAAAAGCATATACGAGTACACATAGATATTCAGTTTGAATACAAAAATGTCTCAAGATAGTGGTTATAGTAGTGAAGTTGAAGTAATGTTTGATAGTGAGGATGAAGGTTACAACGAAGCTCTACGTGAGGCAGACATAGACAGAGCGTTGGAGCGATACGAAAGGGCCGCTCGAAACGAAAACCAATTGCTGTTGATGTCCTTTCCCATGCCATCCTACGAAATCCGATGTGGTCTGAGTCCAGCTAGAGACTTTACCCCATGCATCATTTTGAAGCAACAGTTCTCCATTCGATTCATCAATTTCACCTGTAATGAGTGGGCAACCCTCATTGGCATATTGCAAACAGCCAAGGAAAATTTCTTTGAATCACAAATCGACGGTTATGTAGACGAATACAATCCAATCACAACACGTTGCGAGGATTACATTCACGTTACACAGTACATCGAAAGTAATACCAAACAAATTTCCATTGTCAAGGATGCTGTGAACATGGAGCTGTCTGAAAATGATGTAAACGGTGTCCTCAATACACATATGGGGGTGTTGTCCAGCCGCATCGCTATGTTGGATGCTTTGAACTTTTGTGCATATTATCGAGGTGTTTTTAGCATTATTCAGTCATGGTTACGTGACAATAGGACTAATTTAACTTTGGAAGAAATTATAGATGGTTTTTGTCAAGCTTCATCTTTAGACAGTATGTACGCTAATGCTTTACGTGAATATTTATTTCATTATAAAAATGAAATTGTATATGATTTATGTAATAAATGAAAAAAAAGAAATTGGGTGTTTTATTTCAATAATTATTAGAAGTCTTGGAACTGTAACTGTCAAGTTTAAATGCATAAAAAAGTCATTTGATTTGAAAAAATATATTATTATTTTGCTAACATTCAAATGAAAAAACATATTTAACTTACCTTGTTTTTACTCAAAACTGGAAAAGCATGACTTTAGCACATCTCACGGTAAAGCATCTATGCTAAAAAAACCTAATGATTTTTGGGATGCCATACCTACATAAGGTTAGTTTGTTCTGGTTAGATCAGACGATTTTTCTGTTTTTCATAAAGATATTGCAATAAAACACAGAAAATAATTTTTTTTTGTATATTGAAAATTTCTTCCCCCCACACACACACATAAAATACATTAATTGAATATCAGTCTGCAAAAAAAAAACAAACATTTTAACAAAATTCAACTCTTTTTTGATTATGCAGATGATCAATACAGTCTTCATAACATTTCAATTCAAAAACAACGTGCGTAAAATCAAATTGACACCAATATGATTTATGTTGGTATGCATTATGTAATTCAACACTTGTGAACATTTCATGCACATGTCCTATTTTGTAATTAAATTTGCCATAACATTCAGCACAATATTCGAAAACTTTAAAACATGATTCCCACACTATTAAATTAAAATCAACAAGTTCATAAAATTTCCTCCAAATACAGTATGAATCATTTTTACAATATGGTTCCAAATTATACACGTTCAATAATGCTGTACGAAAATCGGAAGGTTTTTTCAGCTTAGCAAAATCAAAGTGGTCAACAACATATTCGAAATTCATGAGAATGTCATATTGGTCATTATCATCATTAGTGTCACTGTCGTAATTGTTGTCAATGTCCTCAGTGACGTCACTGTCAATATTATAATCAATTTCATGGTGATGGTTGATATAGGACCATTTGAAGAAAGCATAATTTTGAATAATTTCCTTTGTTAATTGCTGAGGTAAAGGTGAGTGAATTAAAAACCTCCCTGTGGAGTAGATATTTTCGCAGATAGTTTTGATGCAAAGTTGCTTCAAATTCATTGTACAAATCTGTAAACGAAAAAAAAAGAATTAATTTAGACTATAGTGCCCCCACGGTAACGTATCAAATGAATCTGTGATGAGTTTTCGTTTATCATCATGGGCACTTAATCCAATTTTAGACTGTTCAATTGAATACACCTCATGAACGTAGGAACGGATTGTGTGTTGGGTTACGGTCTTTTCTTTGTTTTCCCTCAAACAATCAACATAATCATCAAAAGTTAATTTATTTTTCACAACATTATATTTAACCCCTTTCGATTTTTTAACAACCTCACCCCCCTGAACTTTATATGTGTACATTTTTGACCGTAACCCCGCAAAATGTGTAATGATTTCACCATTCGCCTCGTCCTTCATTAAACCAGGGATTTTTTTATTTACTAGCGGTATGCCATATTTGTTATTTTCCGAATAATCACTCGTATCAAATTTTTCAACATTGCCTGCAATAAGCCCTTTGTATACACCATCACATGACAACTGATAAATGAAACTATCCGTATCTGTATACATAAGTTTACAATTATCAATTGTCATGGTGGGTAGCATGAAGTTATAATGAAAATCAAACATGACTGTTTTCGATAAATCCAAAATAGCCATACCAATGTACAACGGTTTATTGAAAATGAGTTCAGATTTTTTGAGTTCCACAGCTACCAGATCATCATCGAAAACAGTTCTTTGTTGAAATCTAGGACTAGAAATTAAATTTTTTGCACCATATCGTCCCTCCCATTTCGAAACTAATTTAACAACACGATGGCTACGAATGTCTTCCATCGTCTTACCAAACACAGAATTTACGGCCAGTTTTCGCAAATCTTTTTCAAATTTACTTGTAGCCAAAGTCCTCAATCGAGTATTTAGCTCGATATATGGACGCAACCACGCAGATTGCTTGAATTTTAAAACTTTGTAAATTTTTTTTAATATTAATCCATGTGCTAAAGCTTGTTTTAAATTCCTATAATGCAAAATATATTCTTTTTTATCATACGTGGTTTGTAACCTTAAAAATTTTCAATATGCAAATTTGGAATAAATCCTGATTTTTAAATTATAGAAAGTTATCACTTATGCTGATAGGCTGCTCAGATTGTTACGGTTAGGGTGTGGGTAGGTTTCAACTAATGATTGCTCAATAGCGTATTACAGATTCATTAACTATTAAACAATTTGGGCACCAGTTGACCTGACTAGTTCAGATTATCTGGGCGCCAGGTTGCAAAAGACAAAACCGAAGATAAGAAAAGTTGGTATCTAGCTTGGGTTAGAAGTCAGAATAAATATGCAATAAACAATTAACAACTTTTATTAACAAATTCACAACTGCTGAAGGCAATAATAGCTGAAGGCCACAAAAATGTAACTACATAAATAGCCAAAGCTAAAAAAAATTATTAACAAATTCACAACTGCTGAAGGCAATAATAGCTGAAGGCCACAATTCAAAGTTATATGGAGTAACAGCTGATAGTTTAAAATTCAGAACATTTACAGCAGAAAAATCTGATTATCTGATTCAAGCGAAGCTGGTACTGGATGTGAGATACCTGGGTGGTTGGTTTATGCGAAGCTGGTCTGATGGAGTGCTGTAATTGGATTGTGTATGGCTAGTCTAGAGACTGATGGACAGGTTGCCTCTGCGGAACGTTACAGTCGTAATTGCTAGTCAGTTACTGGTGACCACTTAGTTAGGGCTGACCTCTACGATGAATGGCTATAGACTGTGCCTTGGAACTGAGCCTCTTTGATCCGTCACTGTACAGCTATTAGACCTCCTAGTGATACCAATCCTTTTCCCAGTATAGGACGTTCTCGATAACATGCGAAGCAACCGGAAGGAATCAGAATTGATTTATACAATGTTCAAGGGAGCAAGGATATCCTTAGAACCTCAGGGTATATTCCGAATTTTAATTTACAAGCTTTATTTTTAAAAGTAATTAAATTAATGAAAAATTACTTATTCTTCAGAAATGGAATAAGTAATGTTATTGACTTTACTATATTTAAAATGAAATGTATTAAATTCAAAATTATCTCAACAAATAATAATAATGATAATAGAGAACTCAGTACTCTCTAGAGAAAGATAATAAGTTTGAGTACTATTTTAAGTTATAATTTATAATAACCCGGTACTTGAAAATCGGTACTCAAGGCAACATTGAAAATCCTCAAAAGAGTAATTTTTAAATTTATGTAAATTTAAAGAGAAAAAAATTAGATTAAATCTCTGATAAATTGTTAAATATCGGAGGATACTGGAGATAAAAAAAATAACTAATAAAGCTCTCAGACCTTCTAAATGAAAGGAGCAAGATAATAAGACATTAAAGAGATAAATGTATCAGAAAAAAATGGCTACAGAGGCCCGATACTTCTGAATTCAAGTAAGATAATATTAGGATGACAACTCCTAAATCAATTTAATGTCAAGATATTCTTGAATTCAGAATGCTGCTTTTGCATGTGACACAAGTTGCAGAAATGTGGAAGATAGAAAAAGATACCACCTGGTAGACCTTACGACTGAATTGTACAGGTAAGTGACTGAGTATTTAATTAAAAAGGAAATTCAATAATCGAACCCAGAGAGGAATTCATGCACTGAACGCCGTACAGCACAGAGATGAATTCGCTCAGGCCAGCATTTATTTCCCAGAGGGAAAGTCTTGACCAAAATAGATCAGAGAATATAGAAATAAATGCTTACCTGAGGAACCACTGTGATGATTTTCTGCCTTGCTGCAGCTAGCGCCCAGCTCCACGCCCTCTCCAAGGTTAGACTTCTTGGTTCTCAATGTACGGCTTACTACGGATATTTAGTCAGTCCCAGGAACATATAGCTGTAAAATTTAGAACGAGTAGCTACTATTTCGGCAAATACAAAAGGTCAACTCGTATTCGTACGATTTGTTTGTTCTTGTCCCCGAAAGAAATCTTTTCAGCAGAATCTGTTGGGTGTTGACCTAGTTCTTGTGATAGGTTAGGATTTTAATTTTAAGCAAAAATATGTCAGAATTTCAATTATGACCAAAAATATAGTAATTTACAGTTTAATGAGCCCAGCCTGAAAGTGTATTCCAAAATAAAATTTGATTCATACTCGTGATGATTTTAATAAATTTGAATACAATTCCAACCTAACCTCGTTTATCCGTTCATAATAATATATCAAAAATCATCCGGTAATTATATATCAAAATATGGATAGGAAAGGCATATATGAATTAAAATGGAGCTTATATTCAGCCCTACGTTCAAATTTAGTATCTGACCGGGTCAGAACAAATTGAAAATTAGTCAAATCAACAGGTATAAAATGGCGTCATTTAATAAACAAAATCCATATTATTCAATACGATTTAGACAATAGTTCTAAATCACCATTACCATACTAAATCACCTTCCCTATTCAATTCAATCAGCTATCAATAGAAAATAGGTCACATACCAGATAATAACTAATTCAACCTCCAATCGCCCACAACATATGTCAACCCAACAGCGGTCTCATGCCAAAGAGAGCTATTCCTCCGCATTCCACACCGAAAACATACTTTTACCCTTCGCGCAAGACCAAGTTATCTTCGATCTCATTCGCCCTCCGAACTAGCAGTGACTAGAGATCCGATGGCGCGTAGCGGGTTAGATGCAATGATTGAAATTAAATGTTTGGTGTTGGTGTACTGGTGATGACAGAATGAATGAAAGTATAATTATCAGAGTAGGCTAGTGTATAACATAGTTGACAATTCCTAAACCATTTATTACGATTGTTTGACTGGAATTATTAAATTTAATTGAATGGAACGAATAATTATCGTTACACACCACCTCTCCCCGGTGAAAAATTTTTGAAAACTCTAGGAGTTTTCCAAAATTTTTTTTATCAACTGAGTTACCAAACCAACAAGTAAACGAGTACCAAACCAGTAACAGGCATGAACACGCAGAGAACTAGTAAGCAGATAAACAGGTAACAAGTGAAAATCAAATAACTAATTTCTGGTAATTACCATAGGATAAATTTTAATACAACAATAAATTTTAATACAGAAGTGAAACAGTCAACAATACTTCGTTAAACTGGTGCGCATGAGTCATTGCGGGAATTCTCCACCTGGAGCAAAGAAAAGGATGGCCGTTCACCACTGAACCCGGATCAGGAAATCTTTTCGCTGCTAGATAGAATTGCTGCGCCGGCGATATACCTGATACCACTCGTCTCCCAGTTCAAGGATGGACTAACCCTCTGTACTCATCCGTACAACAGGAATAGAGAAACCCTACAAGAACCCACGTGTGGAAACAAAAAGTGAAAATCATAGGAAATTGAAAAATAACCAATTGTCCACTTCAATTGGGGTAAGATATAGCTCTACCAAGCTAAAAATGGCTAAGCCATAAAGTCCCAAAAATTCGGAGATATTCCTAATTGTGGCACTGCGAGCAAATTCCCCAATCGCGACGAATCCATGGAGCTGAGGATCCCCCAGTAGCGCCGACCTACCGCTCGTAGGCGAGCTTCACACGCTGACCGGCCTAGACCTCCACGCTAGCATGCCGACACCCCCCAAAGTTCACCCTTCCATGGACCCTGCAAAACAGTCTCGATCTCGAAGGAATCTCCGTAGAATCCTATAAGACATGTCTGCTGCCCGAATGAGCCATGCTCGCACCCAACACGACCAAGTCTCCTACAAAACAAAAAAGGAAAAGGCATTTAAACGCATAACCAAATCGCCTACGTTTGGTATCATAGCGTACCCTAGCAACATTCTCTAAAGAATGGGAGGATTGAAAACCCCGATAGAAAATCTCCTCCAAATTTCCTATCCCACACAGATCAATGTGGAGTGGACTCAACCCGTTGAATCGATTCCACCGAAGAAATTCCAGCCAAAATCCCAAGACTTCAGACATGGTGAGCTCGTCTGCAAAATACTCTTCCAAAATCTTGGATGGTTTGCATCATACCACAGTAATGTCCAAGAGAAGAAGCCCGAAATCCAACAGCCAAACCGACCCCCCAAGAAAAAATCCACCACAAGGATCGTCCAGCATTACGGGAGCTGCCATCCCATCGACAATACCATCCAAAACCCAAAATTTCAACCCCGAAATGTGGTGAAGAAAAGATAAGGGTAAGATGAAGACAAGATAAAGATAAGATAAAGATAAGATAAAGATAAGATAAAGATAAGATAAAGATAAGATAAAGATAAGATAAAGATAAAAATAAGAGAACATTAAACAGAAACGCTCAACTGATAAAGAGATAAATGCCATAATAGATAACACACCCACAGTAACAAAATCTCAAGGTATAAGGAAATCAAAAAATTTTGTCAAGTCATGAATATTTCCAAGATATTATCAAGGAAAACACGGTAAGATAATTTCAATGGAGAAACACTTCACTGAAGTGCAAGTCCACTGAACGGTAAGATAAATCAATGAAAGCAGTATTTCACTGATCAAAAGATAATGTTAATGGGAACCATATTCCATCAAACAATTGTTGGACAGATATGATTCAGAAGTACATCACTTCCAAACAAAGATAAATAACTGTCCAGCAACAAGATAAGAGATAAAGAGAGTTGAAGAAAACATTGATGTGAATGGTAACCAGAAAATTTGAAAGATTTACTTACTGAATTTTTTCAAAATAAGAATCAAGAAACTTGAACAAAAAATTACAGAATTAATCATTTCAAAAGTGGTTGAAAATTA
Organism: Chrysolina haemoptera; assembly: GCA_958298965.1. Lineage (NCBI taxonomy): Eukaryota > Metazoa > Arthropoda > Insecta > Coleoptera > Chrysomelidae > Chrysolina > Chrysolina haemoptera. Next base: position 18,853,723 of record OY282589.1, on the reverse strand, counting down.
TTGTCTATAATTTCAAAGGTTCCATAAAGGAATTATCAAAGATAAATAATTTCAAGAAATATAATCATAACAACAGTTACTTCCTACATCAATACTAACAATTCTCTCAGGTTTATGACTGACAAAATTAGGTAAATACTTGACAAAAGGTACGTAAGATAAGTGAGATAATCTCAAGATAAGTAAGATACGTTACTGTAGATATTAGACATAGGTAAGTAGATAAAGATAACAAGGGATATCGATATATAAATTCTCCACCAGAAGATGTCATGTCTCTGTAAGTGGCCAGTCGTAGGACTTTTACCTACCATCTGGTAATGCCATGGTGGAGTTATTCTCAGGCCCTCTCCACAGAGCCTAAAAGATATAGAAACTTGTTGGATATTTTTCTGTAAGTGGCCAGTCGTAGGACTTTTACCTACCATCTGGTAATGCCATGGTGGAGTTAGTCTTAGGCCCTCTCCACAGAGCCGTAATCAGAGAAAAGGTTTGTTTAGCAGGTATCGCCAATAACAACAGGGCCCATTCAGGATAAATGCATCGGCACCACATCACAATAAAACTGAAAATTCCCAGATACGATCACTGATCAGAACATGTCACCTAGACACTAGGATGGAATTCTAGCTCTAAGTGTGTAGCACAACCAACACTTACCCAAAACCTCCCGAATGATTGTCACTGTAAGCAGAACCATGAAAAGTTATTAAATGCTAAAAAGTGAGTGGCCAGTCGTAGGATTTTTACCTACCATCTGGTAATGCCATGGTGGAGTTAGTCTCAGGCCCTCTCCACAGAGCCTAAAAGATATAGAAACTAATACGGTAGAGACAATACATCGATATGCCAAGCAAAGATAAAGATAAATAGACAATATGTCAGATAGGTAAGATAGTTAAGATAATTAAAAGATAAGGAAAGGTAAAGAAAAAAATACTCAGTTATCTGACCCATCAGAATCAGCACTGAAATATTCCTCCTCAGTTAAATCTGCCTCATTATCAACAAAAGCAGATTTTAGATCCTTAACATGCCAACGACCTAGGTTTTTACCATCCATGTCTTTGAGTTCATAAACAAGGTTCGATATAACTTTAGAAACAATACAAGGTATAAATTTAGGAGCCAGTTTTGCAGAATAATTATTAGGAGCTGAAGATAGAGTAACATTTTTCTTCCAAAGCCTGTCACCCACATGAAATTTGAGTTCTCGCTTCCTCAAGTTATACTGACGAGCATTCCTCAGATAAGCCTGATGTAATTTCTTACGGATATCAACAAACAGTTTAGGAAGTTCTTGAATATCATCAATACGCTGAGATTTATCAGAAACAGTGGGAATATTATTTTCGTTTTCTGAAATTTTGCCATAAAAATCTCCTGTAACAGGAATATTACGAGCAAAATTCAAGAAAGCCGGAGAAAACTCAGTTACATCATGCTTTGCTAATCGGATAGCCTGTGCAACTTTGTAGATGGAAGAATCCCAAGTTCGATGATTCTCATGAATATAGCAGCGAATGGATGTTACTATGACTTTATTTGCTCTCTCAGCAAAATTGACTTGTGGATGATATTTGGCATTATACCAAATTTTCTGTACTCTATAATCTTCCATTAATTTCTTAAAGTCTTTACTGGTAAATTGGCTTCCATTATCAACAACAAAAATTTGAGGTACTCCATAGATAAGAAAAACATTATTTTCAATGAACTTAATTATACCTTTCGAGGTAGCTTTAGACATAGGATGAACTAAGACATATTTAGTAAACCAATCTACAACAACTAAAACATATTGGTTGCCCTTTTTTGACCTTGGATAAGGACCCAATAAATCTGCAGAAACGCATTGAAAAGGAAAATTAATATTTTTGTAAGATCCCATATGACCAGCTTGAGGTAAATTTGAACTTTTACAGGCAGCACAAACAGGGCATTTTTTAACATATTTATAAACATCTTTTCTTACATGAGGCCAGTAGTACAGTTCTAAGATACGAGAAAAGGTTTTAGATATTCCTAAATGAGCGGCAGTTTCTCTATCATGGTAGAATTTTAAAATTTCCTGTCGATTGGCAGAAGGTACCACAATTTTCCAGTCAGTAAGATTACTTACTATATTATGACGGGAAAAGATATGTTTATAGATAATACCATTTTCGACACGGAAGGAAGGATAAGCTGCTGGATTTTCCTCGATTTTCTTGATCAAAGAAGTATACCAGTCATCAGGCTGAAAGGTAGAAACGTCGATAACAGAAATTTCTGCAACAGAACGAGATAAGGCGTCTGCCACTACATTTAAGGAACCCTTACGATGTTTGATGGTAAAATCAAATTGTGACAGTTTCACCGCCCATCTGGTCAAACGTCCAGAAGGGTTAGATAAATTGTGAAGATAGATAAGGGAAGCATGATCAGTTTCAATGGTAAACCTCGTACCTTCGATGTAGCTTCTGAACTTCTCTATGCCAAAAATGACAGCTAACAGCTCTTTTTCAGTGACTGTATATTTTCGCTGACAAGCGGTAAGAGTTTTACTTGCGTATGCCACTGGGTGTTCAACACCGTCACATTCCTGGTATAATATGGCGCCGACACCTGTATCACTGGCATCGCATTGTATTATAAAGGGTTTTGTGAAGTCAGGGCTAGCAAGCACAGGAGCAGAAGTAAGACGAGATTTTATTTCCTTGAAAGCAGTCTCTGCCTCAGGAGTCCAAGTTATTGGTTGACCTTTTTTTCGACCATGAAGAAGATCAGATATGGGGGAGCAAATGGAAGAAAAATCCTTAATGAAACGACGATACCAACTAACAAGACCAATCAAACGTTTAATTTCAGTGGTGTTTTTGGGAGTCGGATAGTTAACAATAGCGGAGACCTTTTCAGGATCTGTTCTCAAGCCTTGTTGATCAACAACAAAACCAAGATAAACAAGAGAAGGCCGACAAAACTCACACTTATCTAAATTAATAGTAAGATTGGCATTCTTAAGTCTTCGATATACTTCTTTTAAAATTTTAATATGAAGCTCAAAAGTAGGGGTGGCCACGATGATGTCATCTAGATACACAAAACAATATGGAGCCAAAGAAGGTCCAATGACTATATCCATCAATCGTGCCATCAGTTTCGGACTGTTATTCAGACCAAACGGAGAAACTGTAAATTCGAAGAGACCTTTACCATATACTGCAAACGCGGTCTTTGGTCTAGAAGATTCTTCTAGGGGGATTTGAAAGAAAGCCTTGGTCAAATCAATTGAAGATAGATACCTAGCATCCCGTAATTTATTCAGAATACTATCAATTAGTGGCATAGGATAATTATCATTGACCGTGACTTCATTCAACTTCCGACCATCGAAGCACACACGGAAATCTCCTGAACGTTTAGGAACCAACCATAATGGACTACACCATGGAGATTGAGAAGGTTGAATGACCTTGAGCTTCAGCATCTCATCAATTTCTTTATTCAAGTGTTCCTGCATAGTAGGAGACAAAGGATATTGTCGTTGAACAATAGGTTTAGCATCACCAGTATCGATGCGGTGTGTCAAAAGATGAGTGCGACCAAGTCTATCCTTGGGAGCTATAGATTTGAAACATTCAATGACCTCCTGGAGTTCTGTTTTCTGAGAACCAGTGAGTTCAGAAAATGGTTGGATAGTGTTCACGGAGCAGATAGAGTTTGGTACAGAATATGATAAATTACAGAAATTTGCTTCCATTTTAAAAAGCTGGAAAAAATCCATACCTACGATAAGAGAATGAGTTACTGATGGAATTATTAAAATTTTTAATTCTTTAGAAACACCATTAAGAGAAACAGGGACTAAAACATATCCAAGAAAATCTTGGGGTTTACCATCTGCAGTGGTAACATGAACAACAGATTCATATTGAATAGGGATATTAAATTTCTGCAAGAGATTAAAACCTGCAGAACCTAAAATTGAAGCTGTACTACCGGTGTCTGCAAGAGCAATAATTTGCTGACCACAAATTTCAACATTAAGATAAGGACGATTATCATTAGGTTTCCTAACAAAAATAGGATTAATATTTACGGGATGCAAAAATTCTTTTACAAAAGATAACCATTTCTGCCATTCCACTAAAGAAGTTTTTAATGGTCCTGTTTGTTTTGCCTTTTGTTCGACCTTTTGGATTGAGATTTGGCTGTTTTGGATTCTGGACCTTCGGTATGCTGACTGGTGACAATGTCCAGCTTTTCGCCACCCTGCTTTCCGTTTTTTGGACGGCAGTTAGGGCAGTTTGGTTTGATGATGTTTTTCAAACCACATCCAAAACAAAACATTGTTCGTGGTTTCCTACACTGAGGATAAGTGTGATCAGCCGAATCACAATTCCAACATCGAGAGTTCGATACTGTTGCAATATTACTTGAATGAAATTTACTGCTTGAAGGGAAATTATTACTTGAAGAAAAATTTTTCCTATAAGACTGTTGAGAAGTTGAAGGAAAGGAAGTACTATAAGGACTACTCAAATCAGGCTCCAACAAACCAGTATTACGACTGGGTGGTGCTTTGTAGCGATCAGCCCATAAGCGAGATTCTTCTAACTTTTTACACAAATCAGAAAGATCCGCAACTGTTTTTGGGTCTTGCAAAGCCAAGTTGGAAATAAAAAAAGGTAATAAATTTCTACGAATTTTCTGCACCCTTGTTCCTTCATCAGGCTTGGTAGTCAACCTGTTAAAGAGACCTTCCATGGAAGAAATATATAGGGCAACCCTTTCATTAGCACCTTGGGTTCTGGAATTTATTTCCCTCTCGAGATCTTCCTCATAAAAGTAAGGTAGAAAATCATTTTTTAGTGCTTTAACAAGATCATCCCAATTATTGAATTTACTTTTATTGTTTACAAACCAAGTCCATGCAGAACCTTTGAACAGGTCACAAGCAGACTGGAATAGCTCTGGCTTGGAAACACCTCGAGCTTCTCGTAATAATTCAACTTTTTCAAGAAATGAATTTACTGATTCTTTCTGATTTGATCCAGTGAAGAAAATATTCCATTTATATGGAGCAACTGATTTGTGAGATACTACAGGGGTACTAGGAAATGGTTGAGAATTACTATTTTGAGTGGGGGTAGAGGTACTTGGAGTTACTTTTAAATCAAAGTCAGCTTCCAACTCTAACATAAGAAATTGGATCTCTTTTCTAGCAGATTCTTCTGCAGCGTCGTCAGCTTTGAGAAGGTGAAAACGATTAGATAAATGAGCCAAACGACTAGAAATTCTTTTAAATGCAGGATCTTCTTTTGATCCGTTAAAAGAAGCAATTATGGTGTTCAAGTCAGTTATAGTTTCTTTCATTTGAGTGACCTCTACAGTGTGTGCATTGGGAGTAACAAAACCACCTTGAAAACTACGATTAGCATTCTCTTGACTTAACAGTCCCCTCAAAATTTTACGTTTTAAATCAACAGTTCCTGAGGAATCGATACCTCTAATATTCAACTCATAGTTTAACTCATTAATCTTCAAGTGATTAGGATCCATTTTAAATAAATTAATATGCACAATAAGATAAGGAGAATAAATAAGCTAATAGTCTTGGGAAACTTCAAAATTTTTCAGATAATATATATGGTATGATAATATATAGGCAATGAGAAAGATAATATACAAGGAACAAAATATCAAAGATATAGGCAAGGAAATAATATACGATAAACAAAATATCAAAGATAAGTAATAAAAAAATAAATATTTTCCAACTTCTCTTGGATCAGATTTTTCAATGTGCTAGAAGAAAAATTTATTATGTCTTCCACCAAGCTAGAATAAGATACAAAAGATAAAGAAAAGAACAGTCAAGTTTTCGTGGCCCCACGTTGGGCGCCAAAAGTGTAACCTTAAAAATTTTCAATATGCAAATTTGGAATAAATCCTGATTTTTAAATTATAGAAAGTTATCACTTATGCTGATAGGCTGCTCAGATTGTTACGGTTAGGGTGTGGGTAGGTTTCAACTAATGATTGCTCAATAGCGTATTACAGATTCATTAACTATTAAACAATTTGGGCACCAGTTGACCTGACTAGTTCAGATTATCTGGGCGCCAGGTTGCAAAAGACAAAACCGAAGATAAGAAAAGTTGGTATCTAGCTTGGGTTAGAAGTCAGAATAAATATGCAATAAACAATTAACAACTTTTATTAACAAATTCACAACTGCTGAAGGCAATAATAGCTGAAGGCCACAAAAATGTAACTACATAAATAGCCAAAGCTAAAAAAAATTATTAACAAATTCACAACTGCTGAAGGCAATAATAGCTGAAGGCCACAATTCAAAGTTATATGGAGTAACAGCTGATAGTTTAAAATTCAGAACATTTACAGCAGAAAAATCTGATTATCTGATTCAAGCGAAGCTGGTACTGGATGTGAGATACCTGGGTGGTTGGTTTATGCGAAGCTGGTCTGATGGAGTGCTGTAATTGGATTGTGTATGGCTAGTCTAGAGACTGATGGACAGGTTGCCTCTGCGGAACGTTACAGTCGTAATTGCTAGTCAGTTACTGGTGACCACTTAGTTAGGGCTGACCTCTACGATGAATGGCTATAGACTGTGCCTTGGAACTGAGCCTCTTTGATCCGTCACTGTACAGCTATTAGACCTCCTAGTGATACCAATCCTTTTCCCAGTATAGGACGTTCTCGATAACATGCGAAGCAACCGGAAGGAATCAGAATTGATTTATACAATGTTCAAGGGAGCAAGGATATCCTTAGAACCTCAGGGTATATTCCGAATTTTAATTTACAAGCTTTATTTTTAAAAGTAATTAAATTAATGAAAAATTACTTATTCTTCAGAAATGGAATAAGTAATGTTATTGACTTTACTATATTTAAAATGAAATGTATTAAATTCAAAATTATCTCAACAAATAATAATAATGATAATAGAGAACTCAGTACTCTCTAGAGAAAGATAATAAGTTTGAGTACTATTTTAAGTTATAATTTATAATAACCCGGTACTTGAAAATCGGTACTCAAGGCAACATTGAAAATCCTCAAAAGAGTAATTTTTAAATTTATGTAAATTTAAAGAGAAAAAAATTAGATTAAATCTCTGATAAATTGTTAAATATCGGAGGATACTGGAGATAAAAAAAATAACTAATAAAGCTCTCAGACCTTCTAAATGAAAGGAGCAAGATAATAAGACATTAAAGAGATAAATGTATCAGAAAAAAATGGCTACAGAGGCCCGATACTTCTGAATTCAAGTAAGATAATATTAGGATGACAACTCCTAAATCAATTTAATGTCAAGATATTCTTGAATTCAGAATGCTGCTTTTGCATGTGACACAAGTTGCAGAAATGTGGAAGATAGAAAAAGATACCACCTGGTAGACCTTACGACTGAATTGTACAGGTAAGTGACTGAGTATTTAATTAAAAAGGAAATTCAATAATCGAACCCAGAGAGGAATTCATGCACTGAACGCCGTACAGCACAGAGATGAATTCGCTCAGGCCAGCATTTATTTCCCAGAGGGAAAGTCTTGACCAAAATAGATCAGAGAATATAGAAATAAATGCTTACCTGAGGAACCACTGTGATGATTTTCTGCCTTGCTGCAGCTAGCGCCCAGCTCCACGCCCTCTCCAAGGTTAGACTTCTTGGTTCTCAATGTACGGCTTACTACGGATATTTAGTCAGTCCCAGGAACATATAGCTGTAAAATTTAGAACGAGTAGCTACTATTTCGGCAAATACAAAAGGTCAACTCGTATTCGTACGATTTGTTTGTTCTTGTCCCCGAAAGAAATCTTTTCAGCAGAATCTGTTGGGTGTTGACCTAGTTCTTGTGATAGGTTAGGATTTTAATTTTAAGCAAAAATATGTCAGAATTTCAATTATGACCAAAAATATAGTAATTTACAGTTTAATGAGCCCAGCCTGAAAGTGTATTCCAAAATAAAATTTGATTCATACTCGTGATGATTTTAATAAATTTGAATACAATTCCAACCTAACCTCGTTTATCCGTTCATAATAATATATCAAAAATCATCCGGTAATTATATATCAAAATATGGATAGGAAAGGCATATATGAATTAAAATGGAGCTTATATTCAGCCCTACGTTCAAATTTAGTATCTGACCGGGTCAGAACAAATTGAAAATTAGTCAAATCAACAGGTATAAAATGGCGTCATTTAATAAACAAAATCCATATTATTCAATACGATTTAGACAATAGTTCTAAATCACCATTACCATACTAAATCACCTTCCCTATTCAATTCAATCAGCTATCAATAGAAAATAGGTCACATACCAGATAATAACTAATTCAACCTCCAATCGCCCACAACATATGTCAACCCAACAGCGGTCTCATGCCAAAGAGAGCTATTCCTCCGCATTCCACACCGAAAACATACTTTTACCCTTCGCGCAAGACCAAGTTATCTTCGATCTCATTCGCCCTCCGAACTAGCAGTGACTAGAGATCCGATGGCGCGTAGCGGGTTAGATGCAATGATTGAAATTAAATGTTTGGTGTTGGTGTACTGGTGATGACAGAATGAATGAAAGTATAATTATCAGAGTAGGCTAGTGTATAACATAGTTGACAATTCCTAAACCATTTATTACGATTGTTTGACTGGAATTATTAAATTTAATTGAATGGAACGAATAATTATCGTTACAGGTTGCCATTAATTTTGATAACTTTGAGTCGGGTGGTATACGATGTTCGGGACAAAACGGGAAATCTTTATGTAAATCATGGAGTTGGGCAGGGTATTCCAAATCAACTTGGAGAATATAGCCTTCAGGATTATCATCAGGAATTTGGGTTAAATCTATATTTGTATCAACCCACTCGAAACCTCCGTATGGAAGGGTTTCGCACATGGCTTTTCCATACAAATTATTAACGTCAAAATACATGATATATTTGGATGGTTTCGTTGGATCGTATGCTGTCATATATGGATTATTAGCCTCACTGTATCTATTAGAACAAACTGAAATTCCGCCTCTTATACCTTTTTCCACAAACATAATCATATCAACATCTTTTAAAAGTTGCAATTTACACCCTGTATATCGCAGCATACAATCCCACGTGTAGCCCGGCATACTGAAATACCAAGCTGGGTCAAGTGAATATGTTTTCAAAGATGATTTTCGGAAATTCTCGAAAACATCTGCCAAAAGGATTATATCGGTACGCATATATAAATCGCTATATTCTCCAAGTGTTTGAATATTGAAAAATTTCCAAACATTTTGAGCATGAGCATAATCATCATCAGAAATATTTGTATCATTTAATCTATTGTAAAAATGTTGTTTATCAGGTAAATTATTCACATTCAATTTCTCCTCATTATCAACATAATCATACGGAAAAACACCTTTTCGAGTTAGCAATTTGAACTGTGATTCTGATAAATTACTAAATTCTTTTTTTAAAATTTTCAATTCATCTACTCTCAACGTTGCCACGAGGGCATCGAGACTTGCTCCCAAAAAACGAAGAGAGTCTATAAATCTAAATTTAATGTTAGTTTCAGCATCAAATTGGGTGAACGAAATGTATTTTTCCCTATTTACTGGAAGAACAGTCACGCGGTTATGTTTGGCTACTTCTTTTATAATAAAATGACTATCGTATCCCGAAAGATTGTGGAATACAATAGGAACGATAAAAAGCTTCTTGAAGGCAATATTGCAAGATTGATGACTCCACCCCCTAAACGCCCCCGAAAAATGATTATGATCTTTCACAATGATATCCTTCTTTACAAAAGGTTTCTCACATATATGGCATACCCTACCATCAATAATATTAGGAGTTCCTATCATAGGTTCAATTTTTTTGATTTTTGAATCTACAAATTTAGCGATATCCCTCATTTGTCCAACAAACCATTCCATACAGTCAGCACCCCGATAACTTCTATAAAATGACACAGAATCGTCATGTGCACACTTGAAATGAAAGCCTGCACTGAACGCTCTATGATGCTGGTACTTTAAAGTTTTTTCCGAAATTTTACCATTACATTTTTCCAATTGTGATTCAAAATCGGCGTAAATTATAAAAGGGCATTCTTGCTTATATATGTGATTTTTGAATTCAACATAATCATATTTTGGCCAAGAAATTTTGTACTCATTCATTTTCTCACACGACGCAATATGTTCAACTAGTTTTTGCTGTGTGGGAAAATAATTGAGACATCTATCACAAAAATATTTCTTATAAGTATCCTTACTCATTTGACTCGATAATAATCTGGACATATTTTTAATTTGACAATAATGATAGGTTATTTCAATATTTTCATCGTCAACACTCGGAGCATCATAATCGTTCAGTTTGGGAAAATAAATATTTTGAATCAAAAGTCAATTTGCATGACGTTCCACTATATAGAATTGTTTTTCTTTCACAACATTCATCTCCAATGTATAAACATTTACTGATATATTGTTCATTTTTTCAAATTTTGTAATGCGGTGAAGAGGCATAGGTACATCTAAATGGTGCTAAAATGGGGATACGATGAAATTCTATCAGTATTCTTTCCAGATGCAACCGGGAAAAGTGCGCTAACTACACTCCAATAAAAACAAGATGAGTCTGTATTTTTGATATTGATGCACGCGTTTTTTCTGGAAATACTCTCAGGTAATTTAATGTAGGATGAGCCGTTACCAATTTCATATTTATTGATGGCGACTTCCAAAGAAATAATCTGACTCAAAGCCCACCCACTGTTTTTTTCCGAAAATTCGCTAAGTTTATTTAAAATTACATCAACAATATTACTTTCAAACCAATCAGCTAAATCCGTTCCTCCGTCTAAAATTTTATTTGGTGTATTGAAATGTTTTCGGTCTACAATCTCTCCATCTTGAGAATTTTTAATAAAATCACCAGAAAATGTGCAATTTACTTTCAACATGGCAAAGTCATTTATGATTTTCAACAATTTAATTTTTACCAATCTGAATGCATCATTTAAAAAATCTTTAATTTCTTTATGTCCCAAATTTACAATAAGTTCAGTTTGAATTCTTGATTTGAACACCGAATTTACATTTAGCCATCGAACGGCACGTTTCTGCTTAACATCCCGATTCATTGATTTAATGTAAAATCTCATTCGTTTTAATTCACCAATTTTAGTCACAATTTTACGTTTTTGTCCCACTGAAAATTGATATTTTTTCATTGCCAAAATGCATTTTTGAATATGTGTTCTAATTGATTTCAAAGCATACCCAGCTAATGGTTTTGAATAATTATTTCGAATTTCCATCAAAGTCCTATCGATTTTTGTAAGCGTATTATTAAAATGATCCATACTGAATTTGAAAAAAAAATTTACTCACTTTATATGTGTGGGGGAAGACTGATGATAACCGCCGCTCCGCTTCAAGCCTCGATTATCTTGAATGCAGCTTCTGTGGATCCAACGGTGCCCAAATGGACTAACTGGTATTTCCCCAATTTGAACGTCGGCAGCTGCTGCTTAATTATGCTGTTCACCCTCCTCGGTAGAAAAACACTAGCTTCAGGTAATTCTACAGCGATCGCCTCACCATATCTGGTCTGTACAACGCAGATATTTTCTATGTGGTGCGGTACTTCGATAGGCAGACTCTTCAGTGGAACAGTTGGCTTGAATTTGGGGACGGCAGATGTTGCGACTAGGTTTATTGCTGAAAGATATATCTATTAAAACATACAATCAATTAGTTGGCATTTTTTTTTTTTCAAAATGAAAATACTTGCACAACTAAACCCTTAATTCTAACTTTTTTTTTTTGAAATATTCTCAATTCCCTTCTTTCCCTCTCAAGAAAAACATTAAATGAATTAAAACGTAATCAACAAAAAAAATTACACATAACCCCATTTCAGTTTTGAAAACATTTTATGATTTCAATCACTTTATGCCTCATATTCTTTATAAATCTCAACAAAAATTTCTCAAAAAATTGATACTGAATTTACAAACACACACCTCACTCAACCAATTTCAATTTCACAATAAAATAAAATCTTACTTTGTTTTCTGAAGACGATTTCACAAACAACACTTGAAATATGAAAAGAAACCGGTTCGGTAAACTTTGGATGCAGAATGACGCCGTACACACCCAGAATTGTTTTTATAAGATTGCCCACTCCTACCACTCCATCAACAATTCTCAGTTCTCACGTATGCATTTGGAAAACAAAAAAGTCGTTGTTAGTGTGTGGTTTTGTAATTTCCTGTTATGCTAACCTCAAGTTAATTGCAAATAGCTTATCTCATGTGAATTTCCCGTCCGCCTCGGTTTTTCTATTGGCGATAAAGCTGGCTCGGAGACCACACTCCAATACCAACTGATAACAATAACTTTGCTTGTATATTTTCATGAAATGAAATATTCCAATTTCTATTTGAAAATTTATTCAAACTAAAATACATATTTTTTCTTAAATTCCATAATTATTTCCAATAATATCCTAATCAAAATGCATGCAAGTATAGTAGAAACTATCATTAAAATTCCATAAGTGTTAAATTCCATTTGCGCCTTGTTTTTCTCTCGCCCTGTTGGAGGAACAAATTCAATGGTGCTTGTGTCTATTTCTCGAAGATTTTGGAATATCAGCTTCAACTTATACTTAAATGCTGCATTCTTTGGAAGTGTGCTTGCAAAAACTGGTAACTGACCCTCATTGACTATTGTGGAACGCATCGATTTCCATTCGGTTCTGTTCCGGCATCCATATTCGAAATTATTAACCTTCACGCATATTGCCATGAATTTCACACCATTTGGAACATTAACGTATAAAACATTATTTATTATTGCAGTTAACAGCACAAAATTCATTTTCAGTATAGGTGACATCATATTCTCTAATGCTGTGAGGCTGGATTATTTTCAGTGGATATCTTGTTTGAGGCAATTTTCGATTGAACACTCTGTCTTGAATATCCAAATTTTCCAACTGCTTCCAAATATGTTCCTTGTCTTCAGAAAATTGAGTATCTTTCTTCAGTTCTTGAAGACGCACACAAAACTTCTCAACTTTCTGTCTGGATTCTTTCGATGTCATTGTGTCACTGATTACTTTAACCGTTTAATGTTGCCTACATACTTTCCAAAAATTAACCCCAACTTTCTTTGTAACCATATTTTTCTTATTAAAAAACAATCTATTTTTTCAAACAAGATTATTCTCATATTACATTTGTGCGCTGGGTACTGGCAAACTCTTTATCACCACGGCGAATCAGCTCGATTACGTCACACCATGAACATGGACTGTCTCCACCTCAACCGACAACATCTAAATGCAGTCAACCTACACCATTTATTTTACAACCGGCAACATCGCGCGCTTCATGCAGTACAATCAGTTGCTGGACGTATACTTCACGACCGAAACCAATCTGAAATATACATGATGTTGTCATATACTCGCTTCCAAACAACTTCATCGCGATTAAGATAGCACGCCGGCTTCATGACCGAAACCGATCTGAAATATACATACCTTTGTCATATACTCTCTTCAAACTACTGCTGTCAAACACTCTACATTAGGTTCATTCGTTCTAAGATGAAATTTATTAGGTTTCAAGACGTTCTGTATATATATATATATATATATATATATATATGGAACTAGTAAATAGTGGGGCTTTGCAGCAAAATCAAAGAGTACTACTTTAAAGTTTGTCCAAGCTTTCGGAAATTTAATAAATCATTTCCATCATCAGGGATACTACAAATTGCATGTGTAAGTAATATAAAAAAATATATATGTATTGTTAACTTACATCTTTGTTGAGATTGTGAGACGCGATGTTATTCAACAATAAGTGACACATTGTGCAAGATGAAAGTTGATATAAAACATGTAAAATTGGTAGGATGTCTTAAAATTTTTTCATAAAATACGTTACATTTAAAATTGTTAAAAATTTTTATTTTGACCACACCAGGCCAAAGCAATGCTCTAGGTTAGAAGAAGACAGACAGTTAACATGTCATACGACTCCGTCAGTGGTACCAATTTACAGTTACCAACCTATGTTGGAATCCGTAAATCCGATTTTTAATTGGTAAGGCGACACCTAGTGAGCTAGGAAGAAACCTGAATTGAGTACATTTGGCATGTAACTAAATGTCTTTAGTAGAATCAAATTTTTTGGACGAAAAGGAGTTAAGTTAAATGTATAAATTATTTATCAAAGTCATAAAATATTTGGTAATCAATTTTCATTGTTAATGGGTGATGGATTCTTATCCAACGTCAAAAGGTAGGAATAAATTTCACTCAGATGATTGATATCTGTTTTTTTATTTATGCAATTACTATTTTCTGCTATAAAGGCCATTTCAAGAAAGGTCCTTTTGGATAGATGCGATTCACTAGCTAAGACCTTCGTGGCATCGTAATTCATATGGTGATCAAACTTGTTGACATGTTCAGCTAACGCACATCGTTCTGGATGTAATCTACAGTCACTTTTATGTGAAACGATTCGGGAGCCTAGAGATCTCGAAGTATGACCAACATACATTTTGTTGCACGATTGACAAGGAATACTATATATTACATTCGTTTGAGAGAATAGAGAAAGTTTATCTTTAACTTTAGAGTGAATTGCTCTAATGGTTAGAATTGATTTATTTGCAATTTTCAAATTTGGTAAATCATTAAAAATTCTGGAAAGTTTGGGAGAGATTTCCTTTATGTAAGGTAAAGAACTGTAGAAAGAAATTAATGGTGCAATATTATTTTCAATGTTATTAATGTTACTATTATTATTATTCCTAATACTATTATTATCATTGTTATTCAATTGTGCAATCGTTTGATTACTTATATCAAAAGCGGATGAAGAATTAAACAAAATATTTTTGATCATGCTCACTGGGTAAGAATTTTCAAGAAATAAATTTAAAAGAATATCAAGATTTTTTTTGTGAAATTGATTGTCAGAGATTTTCAACACTCTATCTTTCATTTGTTTAACTAGATTCACTTTCATTGAATGCTTGTGGTAAGACCAATAGTTTATGTATCTTCCTGAGCTACATGGTTTTCTGTACCAGTCTATCAGAATTTTGTTTTCTGATGACCGTATGAACCTTGTGTCAAGGAATGGCACGGAGAAATCAGCATCTTCAGTTTCCATAGTGAACTGAATGAAAGGATCATAACTGTTAAAGGTGTCGAGAATCTCTTCAGTACAGTCAATTGGTAAAGCCAGGATAATATCATCAACATATTTTTTAATAAAATGGGGTCTGAAGGACAAAACTGGTAATACTGTGTCTAACAAATCATCCATTACATAAGCAGCCAAAATTGGAGAAATTGATGCACCCATGGGGGTTCCAAAAGTTTGTTTGTAAAATTTATTATCAAAGGAGAAATATGTATTATCAAATAAAAATTGTAAAAGATTTATAAAATTTTTCTTCTGAAGAAAATTTTGGAACCCCCATGGGTGCATCAATTTCTCCAATTTTGGCTGCTTATGTAATGGATGATTTGTTAGACACAGTATTACCAGTTTTGTCCTTCAGACCCCATTTTATTAAAAAATATGTTGATGATATTATCCTGGCTTTACCAATTGACTGTACTGAAGAGATTCTCGACACCTTTAACAGTTATGATCCTTTCATTCAGTTCACTATGGAAACTGAAGATGCTGATTTCTCCGTGCCATTCCTTGACACAAGGTTCATACGGTCATCAGAAAACAAAATTCTGATAGACTGGTACAGAAAACCATGTAGCTCAGGAAGATACATAAACTATTGGTCTTACCACAAGCATTCAATGAAAGTGAATCTAGTTAAACAAATGAAAGATAGAGTGTTGAAAATCTCTGACAATCAATTTCACAAAAAAAATCTTGATATTCTTTTAAATTTATTTCTTGAAAATTCTTACCCAGTGAGCATGATCAAAAATATTTTGTTTAATTCTTCATCCGCTTTTGATATAAGTAATCAAACGATTGCACAATTGAATAACAATGATAATAATAGTATTAGGAATAATAATAATAGTAACATTAATAACATTGAAAATAATATTGCACCATTAATTTCTTTCTACAGTTCTTTACCTTACATAAAGGAAATCTCTCCCAAACTTTCCAGAATTTTTAATGATTTACCAAATTTGAAAATTGCAAATAAATCAATTCTAACCATTAGAGCAATTCACTCTAAAGTTAAAGATAAACTTTCTCTATTCTCTCAAACGAATGTAATATATAGTATTCCTTGTCAATCGTGCAACAAAATGTATGTTGGTCAGACTTCGAGATCTCTAGGCTCCCGAATCGTTTCACATAAAAGTGACTGTAGATTACATCCAGAACGATGTGCGTTAGCTGAACATGTCAACAAGTTTGATCACCATATGAATTACGATGCCACGAAGGTCTTAGCTAGTGAATCGCATCTATCCAAAAGGACCTTTCTTGAAATGGCCTTTATAGCAGAAAATAGTAATTGCATAAATAAAAAAACAGATATCAATCATCTGAGTGAAATTTATTCCTACCTTTTGACGTTGGATAAGAATCCATCACCCATTAACAATGAAAATTGATTAACAAATATTTTATGACTTTGATAAATAATTTATACATTTAACTTAACTCCTTTTCGTCCAAAAAATTTGATTCTACTAAAGACATTTAGTTACATGCCAAATGTACTCAATTCAGGTTTCTTCCTAGCTCACTAGGTGTCGCCTTACCAATTAAAAATCGGATTTACGGATTCCAACATAGGTTGGTAACTGTAAATTGGTACCACTGACGGAGTCGTATGACATGTTAACTGTCTGTCTTCTCCTAACCTAGAGCATTGCTTTGGCCTGGTGTGGTCAAAATAAAAAATTTTAACAATTTTAAATGTAACGTATTTTATGAAAAAATTTTAAGACATCCTACCAATTTTACATGTTTTATATCAACTTTCATCTTGCACAATGTGTCACTTATTGTTGAATAACATCGCGTCTCACAATCTCAACAAAGATGTAAGTTAACAATACATATATATTTTTTTATATTACTTACACATGCAATTTGTAGTATCCCTGATGATGGAAATGATTTATTAAATTTCCGAAAGCTTGGACAAACTTTAAAGTAGTACTCTTTGATTTTGCTGCAAAGCCCCACTATTTACTAGTTCCATACCTAACTAGTCAGCAACGACTACCCTTCCTATATATATATATATATATATCTACCTAAGGTTAATTCGTTCTGGTTTGATCAGGCAATAACTACATACATGCCTAATGTAATTAAATCTCTCTGTTTGGGTGAGTACTTGTTGTTTTCGACCCCTGCAATACCTACCTACCTAAGGTTAGTTCATTCTGGTTCGATTAAACTGAATATCTGTCACACTCTGTCTGTTCTATCTTCTTTTTTCTATCTTCCATCTTCTATCTGTCTCTGTCAATCTGTCTGTCCGTCTGTCACTCTGTGTCAATAACACGCTTAACGAAAACACCCTGTATACTACTTTTTTGGAAATAATCACCGTCATCTTTTTTTTTTCTCATACCAATCAACCATCTTTTTTTTTCTTTTCCTAAACAATCTATTATTATTATTATTATTGTCGCATACACACATTCTAACTCTGTGAATTAATTCATTCACAATTATTATTGTTCTCATATTCCATCAACATGTCCACACGCACACACACTCCCTGTATAATCAACTCATATTAGAACATTTACAACGAGGTCTCGCAGCCTCGTCTGTAGAATGTGCGCTTCGTAATCCGAAGATTGCTGGTTCGCTACACTTCGATCCCACACATCGACACTCATCTTTTTTTCATTTAATTTTCATGCATGTTAATCCATTTTCACTACTTGGCGCTGGGTACTGCGAAACTCTTAAGCACGGGTCTCACTAGGCTGGTTACCAGCCGCTGGTGATCAGCGGCTGGTGTAGCACCAGCAGGCAGCGGCTGGCGACCCGGTCACATTATCGCCTGTTTTGTTTCAGTAGCATGTCGTCCGTGGGTCCACGTAAACGTGAAATTAGGCGGTTACTAGGAATTGCTGTGTCGGAGCTGTGTTTGGAAATGCGTAATCGCAAGAAGAGACGATGGTGGACTAGGCCTTGGATTCAAAGAAGGGAAGAGTTAGGAGCGTCTTCAAGACTTCTTCAAGAGTTAAAAGAAGAGGACCCAGAAACATACAAGAACGTCTTGCGAATGTCATCTCCAAAATTTCAAGAATTGCTTGAACTAGTTGAACCAATGATAAAAAAACAAGACACCAAATTGAGAAATGCTATTCCATGTAAAACCAAGTTAGAAATTACCTTAAGGTATCTCGCAACTGGTGACAGTTTTAGGTCCTTGGCGTTGTTGTTCAGAGTACCGCACAATTCAATTTCGGTGTTTTTACCTGAAGTTCTTGCTGCTATTTTTGAAGTTCTCCAACCATTTATCAAGGTAAGCAACTTTTATATTCAATTCTATGGGCATGCTGGACAGTAACGTAAAAAAATCTTAATAAAATAGGGCCCTGTTGGGTATTGAATAAAGATATACCACTTACTTTTTTAAATGATATAATTTATTTTCTATACATATGTAGTAAAATAAAAAATGAAAAGTTATTGGGACAACCAATGGGTTTATGGAGAATCAGTATTTACAGGGCAAATGCCAACCAACGCTCGTGACAATGGATCTAAACCACGTGCAGGTTCTTCTTGATCGAAGCATGTGCTGTCTGACGTTTCGGAAAACACATCTTCCAATTCGTTGTTTGAAGTGTCTGTGTGAATAGTGTCCTCAAAGTTGTAACTCAAAAAACTTTGTGAGCGTTGCTCCCTTATCTGTATCGATGCAAGTCTCTCTTCTGATATAAGGTTTTGAAATTTACTTTGAAGTATGATAAAACTTTTGAGTGGCAGCTCTCGCATCTGGGACGCAATATGTTGTGCAAATCGGTCGTATTGATCTTCATTGTCTTGGTGACTCAGCTCTGCTATAGCATGTAGTTTGTTCACCGCATTTTCGAATCTGGTTGGTTTTGGCTTTTTGATTGGTGGTTTTTTGATTACCTCGGAGCGTTGTGGTGGTTCCATTGCGGATGGACGCTTTGTAGTAGAACTAGGTGTAGCAGAACTAAGTATTGTGGGACCTGATGTTGCTGGCGGTTCGATCTGTGACGCTCCTTGGTCCGATGTTATCTCAGTGTCACTGCTGTTGGACGACTCATGAGATGCTGATGGCTGCAGTATATCCTGAAAATAAGACCCACCTATTATAATTCCCAAAACAAATTAATGAAGTGAGTGTTAGATTTTGAGACTTAAATACAAAAACAGCATAAATTTAGCCGGTAAATGGTCACTTAAATTTTTTTAAAGTAGTTCATAATGTTTTTACAAATTAACGTTAAGTCTTCATCCATTTGAACTTCATTTTTTTTCAATATTATGATTTATATATTTATAATTTTCAATATTAATTTATGTTATACTTCTGTTTCAGGTACCCGACACAACGTGCCAGTGGAAAGAGATTCAAAAGGGATTCGAGTCAAAATGGAATTTTCCTAACTGCTGCGGTGCTTTAGATGGGAAGCATATTAGAATCAAACGGCCTCCCAATTCAACATCGATATTTTTTAACTACAAGGGAACCTACAGTATTGTTCTGTTTGCTATGGTAGATGCTGACTACTGTTTCACGTATATCGATGTAGGACATGATGGTAGAGCCAATGACAGTACAGTATTTCAGAACTCTACTTTAAAAATAGCACTCGAACAAAACCTTCTCAATTGGCCAGACAGAGGACTTTGCGTAGGGGATGATGCATTCTGCCTATCACCATATTGTCTGAAACCATTTTCACACAGAGGACTAACAGTAGAAGAGAGAGTATTTAACTATAGGCTATCGAGAGCAAGGCGTGTTGCTGAGAATGCCTTTGCATTTTGGCTAGTAGGTTTCGCGTTTTTAACACGCCTATACCATTGAACGTGGACACAACAGAAACCCTAGTGAAATCAGCTTGCGCTATTCACAACTGGCTCAGGCAAACCTCTTCTAGAACATATTTCCCTACAGGCTCTGTTGATGATGAAGACCTAAACACTGGAGTGATATCTCCCGGAACTTGGCGGGATGTACCGACTTTGATGGTTGCAGTAGACCGCCTCTATTCATCAAATTATAGTGGTCGTACTGGGGAGCAGGTACGCCAGTGGTACATGCACCAGTTCATGACACGTTTTTCTGTTCCATGGCAGATGAAGTCAATTGGTATGGAACCAAACGACAACAATTCAGAAGAAATCTGAATCGAAACGAAGCACAACAGTGTTCAACAGTATATTGAAATAAGTTAAGAAGAGTGCCTCGTCTATAAATTAACTTGTCTTGATATACATTTATAGCAAATAGAGGTTTGAAAGTAATCAGTGTCAGTAGTTATTATATTTATGGTTATTTTTAAAGTTATCTATAACTGGTATGTATGCTCATGGCAAAAAAACACTATTGCACTATTATGAACTTGTTTGTAAATTAATATACCTACTTACCATATTAGAAGAAGATTCTCTGCCACTGACAGCTCCATGCCAGAATACTTCTGCCGATGAAAACCATATAAGCTTTGGCTTGTACACTTCGCTTGCAGCAGCACCACTCTTCTTTGATTTTTTAATCTTACACAGCTCTTTTCTATACGTGTCTCGTAAACTTTTGATCTTCTTTTTCACTGCTTCAAGTGAACCTGGCATCCCAGCATCTTTAAGGTTTTCTAGCAGTTTGTTGTAGACTGTTTCCTTAACATTCCGATCGAGGTATTCTTTGGACGAAACGTCCCACAAGCAAGGATAGTTTTGAAATATATTCAGAAACTGAATCACCTCCTTCCCCGACCACTTTAACTCAGACATTTTTACTTTACACTACAGATCAAATACGTAAAAACCAAACCACGTGTTAATTTACTCGCCGCTGGTATGTATACTGAGGTGGTCTGACTGCGCTGCCGGCGAGCGCCAGCGAGTCGCGAGTAATCACGTGACCTAAAAATGGTGCGCTGCCTGCTGCCAGAGCTGGCCCGGGCCAGCTTCGCTAGCCGCTGACAAATACTCGCCGACTGGTCGTGTCAGCCGCGAGTTCTGTGGTCACACCACGCTGATAGTAGCAGCTTCCTCAATTCGTGAGACCCGTGCTTTATCTTTGATACAGATCAGCTCGACTACGTCACACGCTGACAGCAGACCAGCGAGCGCCGTCCACGTAACCGACTTCTGCCGATCTCGTCTAGCCAGCCCGACTATTGCCGATGAGGTGGAAAACAGGTAGGTGCTCTACTAATTATTGATCAGGTTTCGATTAATATCGATATCGAAAGGATCGTGTGAATCGAAATGCCCGTTTAGTATGTCTATTGGTTTCTGTTTGGTAAAGCTGTGGATCGAATTATTGTATCCAAGGATGGCATATGGCATTTGTTCTTTGATATTGAAATTATTTCTGTTATGTTTCAATATCCGAAGATGTTCGATTATAGTAGAGTGGAAACGCTCGATCATACCATTAGACTGTGGATTTTCCGGTGTGGTGTAATGGATGTGAATTTTGTGAGTGCCTACAAATTCTTGCATGATCCCATTTTTGAATTCAGTTCCGCTATCGGATACAATCATTTGTGGTAATCCATGATGGGTTATAAATATCATAAGAGAGTTCAATATATTGACTGCATTCGATCCGTCTACTGGGTAGGCTTGTCCATATTTGGAGAAAGCGTCTATGACAGTCAGAAATTTTTGTCCGTTCGCCTGGAATGTATCGATGTGAATTATTTCTAGTGGTTTTCCTGGCGTTGGAGTTATCATAAATTTAGGTTTGGGTGGATTTCTGTCATACTTGTTTATTTGGCAAGTTTCGCAGAGGTCAATGTATTCTTGAATGTCGTTCTTCATAGATGGCCAATAATAACGCTTCCTTATTCTAATTTCGGTTTCGTTGACCCCACGATGATTGGTTTTCCCCCCATGATAGTTTTTTATAATTTCTTTTTGATTGTCGTCATCGTTGACATCTTCCAAAATGTGACTGCATTTGACTAGGTCATATGCGGTGTTTTTGAAGGTTCTTCGTAATAAATCGCATGTGGGCCCATAATTATTTTCGGGAAGGAATAGAAGGGCTTATTTAATTTTCGGAGGTATATATTCCGTGGAAAAATTGAATTAATTACCTCTCACGTCGTCAAGTCCTATTTGAGCATGAATTCGCTGTTTGTTGGGAAAGGCCCGTTCGATTACAACTTTGGCTGGGTTGTAATTCACGAATTTGAGAATGACTTGATTATTATAGTAATTGAGTGGTTTTTCAGAAATTGGAATGTTTAGTGATGGGTTTTCGTGATTTGAATGGACGGTTTGATTCGAACTGTTATCGTCTGCTGATTCTTCGTTATTCTCTGCAACGGGTTGAGGTAGGCCAGGTCGCTCATCTCCAGTTTCGGTTTCCACCGCCCCCTTATCTCGTTCTGGGAAATCGGTGCGCTCATCTGCGCTATCCGTGGATGATATGTCGTGTGTTCTAGGTTCGGGTAGGTCAGGTTTGTTGACGGTCGTTTCTTTATCCGATGTTTCGCCATCTGATACATTGTTGTACATTGATGCGTTGTCATTATTTTCGTTCGAAAGTTCTTTGTTGAATTTTGTTATGTAATCTCTGATGTTGAAGGATTCTTTTGTGTTTATTTCCACTCTGGATAGGGCATCTGCATTCGTATTTACTTTACCTTTTTTGTAGACGACTTCGTAGTCGAATTCTTCCAACTTGAGTCTCCATCTTACCAGCTTGGAATTGGCCTCTTTGAGTGAATATAGCCATTGGAGTGGTCGATGATCTGACAGGATTTTGAAGGTCCTCCCGAAAAGATAGGGCCTGAAGTATTTCGTGGCCCACACTATCGAAAGCATTTCTTTTTCAATCGTCGAATAGTTTTGTTCGGATTGGTTGAGTGTGCGGGATGCAAAGGCGATTGGCTTGTCATTTCCGATTGGTCCCTGGGACAGGACGGCTCCTACCGCAAAGTTGCTGGCATCCGTTGTCAGGTTGAATGGCCTGGTAAAATCCGGGTACTGCAGAAGTGGGTCATTAGTTAGGATTTTTTAGCAAGTTTCGAAGCATTCGATGAATTTTGGTGTGTGTTCAATTTTGGCATCCTTTTTTAAACAAGAGGTCAATGGCTTTGTTATTTTGGCGAAATCCTTGAAAAATTTTCGGTAATAGCCTAGGAGTCCGAGGGATCCTTTGATTTCTTTGGTTGTTCTTGGGATGGGAAATTTTGTAATTGCACTAATTTTGTCCGGGTTTGATTTTATTCCTTCCGCGGTGATGACGTGTCCCAGGAATGCTACTTCTTTCTTCAAAAATTCGGATTTGTCCAGTTGTATTTTCAGGTTCGTTTCACGAAGTCGTTGAAACACTTTGGTGAGGCTGATCATGTGTTCTTGGAGTGATGTCGAGTATATAATTATGTCATCCATAAACACAAGGCAGATATTACCCTGTAGTCCCCCCAGGACATTGACCATGACCCGTTGGAACGTTGCTGGAGCGTTCTTAAGCCCGAACGGGGTCCGAAGGTACTCGTAGTGCCCATGTTCGACACTGAAAGCTGTTTTAGGTATGTCCTCTTCGGGCATCTCTATTTGATGGAAGCCACTGGCGAGGTCCAATGTTGTAAAATATTGGCACCTACCCAATTTGTCCAAAACATCCGATATATTTGGAATGGGGTACTTGTCATCGATGGTTTTTTCGTTCAGTTTCCTGTAGTCCACAACGATGCGCCATTTTATTTTTCCAGATGCGTCCGGTTTTTTTGGAACTACCCAGATCGGTGAGGACCAAGGCGAATCACTTGGCCTGATGATATTTTGTTACTGCATTGATGTGATCTGCTTCTGTACTTCGGCTTTATGCACATGTGGATACCTATACGATTTTGTGTAAACAGGAATTTCGTCTCTGGTTTTTATTCGATGTTTGACTTGATTTGTGAAGGTCAGGGGCGTATTAGGTTGGTAAAAAATGTCCGACAATTTTTTGCATAATTTTTGAATGTGTTGTTTCTCTTCTTCGTTCATATGTTCGGTCCTGATCAAATTTTGGGTGTTGATCTCATCTGAAGCTATCGGTTGAATATCCGCTGAATATATATGAAATTGTTCTTCACTGAATTCTGAAGTATCGAATGGTTCTGTCAAGGAGAGTTGGATTTCTTCGTCAGAATTATTAATTAATTCTGCCCAGGCTAGTTGATTACATGCTTTGGGTAAAGTACTCCTCAAAATGGCACCTTGGAGATTTTGGAAAGGTAAAAAGATTGTTCCTTCAGTTTCCTTAACTGGAAGCCTGACGAGTGATTGTGTGGGGGTCCAGTTGAATCGAATAAAATTGGGTTTTGTTGGTTTCATAGTACTCAATTGGAATTGTCAAATTTTGGGTGATCAATTCAGAATTTGGAAAATCCAGATGGGCTTGTAGTAATTTCAGGTTATCTAGTCCGATCAATCCATCGAATGTCTTATGGAATTTGAAGAGATAGAAGTTCAGTTTGAAATTACAATTGAATTCTTGGAAACTTGGAATTTTGGCACAGTAGTCTTGCGAATGATTTTGAAAAATGGATGTCACTACAAATGGTTCATGTTTGATATTCTTCTTGAAATATTTGAAAGCAATTTTGGGGTTGAGAAATGATTTTGTTGCACCAGTATCGATGAGTAACTTCAGTGGCGGTTCGGCTATGTTTATATATAAGGTAATTCTTTTTTGTCTGTAAAGGTGTGGAGTTTCACTATATTTCGTGCGGTGGATTGTCTTCTTGATAAAAATTTACGTTTTGCTCTTCAGATTCATATTCCACTGTTTCTTCGGGTACGAATCCTTCAGGAGCTGGTTTCTCTGTGAAGTAGCCAAAATTTTCATAGTCCTGGGGTGAATCTTCGCAATATTGTTCATGTTCGATATTGAAAAGTTCTTCGGATATAAAGTTCGGTGTTTGCTGAGGTTGTCCTCCGAAATTTTGAAAATGTTGGCCTCCGAAATTTTGGGAAGGTTGACCTCTGAAATTTTGAAAATGTCTTCGATTTTGGTTCGATTGAACTGTGTTCCTTGTTGATATGCTCATTGGGGTTGGTTTTGGTTGTTGCGAGGGTCCTGAACTATTTTTATTGGATGTGTTGGATTTGGCCTTGGTGTCACGTTGATTGGTCCTTGTGGAAACGGGCGTGGTCCCATTGAGTGCCCCAAGGAGTTATTTGTTGCCTAGGAAGCTGTTGCATTGGCATCGGTTTTCTGATGTTGGCTTGCTGTGGAGGGACGTGGTTCGTCTGGAGGTACAGAATATTGTTCTCTTCTTGGATGTACTGCATGGCATTAGACAAATTTGCAGGTCGCATTGCCCTAATTGTTGCTCCAAGTGGCTCCTTCAGTCCTGCTAAGAAGGTGGTCAGCGTTTGTTGTTGAAAAAATTCTTTCTTGCTTGTTCTAACAATTGGGTTGATGGTGTGGAGATCGATATAATTGCATATAGTGTTGAGGAGTCCCATACATTTTTCGTAAAATTGAATAGGTGATTCATTCGGCAGTTGTCTCAGGTTGACCAAATCACGTGTGAGGGAGTTTTCGTTCCGCTGGTCGCCAAAATGTTGGATGAGGGTGTTTTTGACGCTGTCCCATGTTTCACATCCGAATATTGAAATTACTTCTTTGGCTCGCCCGGTGAGTTTGCTGATTATTCCTTGCAGAAGGAGGACGTTCTGAATGCATCCCACGTTGGCAGGGGTTGCGTCGAAGTAGTGGTTGAGGAGAGTAGTTGCCACTTTGATGAAATTATATAGGTCGTTTGGGTTCCCATCAAAATTCGGTAAAATGCATAAATTCTTGATGTCAAAAGCAGCCATGATGATAGTATTGGTTATAGATTGATTATTGGTTATAGATTGATTATTGGTTATAGATTGATTATTGGTTGTTTCACTTGTGATACTCAAATTTTGTAGAAGGTTACTTAAATCTAACTCTGCACTAGGTTCACAATAAGGATTAGGAACAGAGGAGTCTGACATGAAATACTCACAAAAAAAAGGTGATGGCTAGCTGCATTCCCTTCTATGGATGTCCGGTCGTGGTTGGCTTGATGCTGCACTCCGGGAACGAGGTTCTTCTTTCTTGATCGCGAACAAACGTTAGAAAACGACGAGGATCTTTAAAATAGACTCTTTCACGATCCTACCGACTGCGCCAGTTAAATTTCAATTCTTGACAATTTACTTTTTAAAAAGATTTATTTCAAGTTGAAAATAACAAATTTATAATATGAAGAAGACTTGTTTGTTTAACAATAAGTTTCAGACTGAATAAAAATGAAAACGAGGTGAACTGCTTCGGCTCTCACGCTGACTCTGCTCTGGGTGTTGGGTGTCGCTGAGTTCGGCTGGTTCGAAGAAGCTATGCGAGGTTATCCAACTATAACTCACATGATTGACTGGCGTGATTAACATTATTTCTGCATCTTACAGACTCATAGATGGTGCTCATGCCTCAGAATAACGAGTGGCACATGATGAAATGATAGACTGATGGAGGGCGATGATGACTCGAAACGACAAGTGACACGTGACGGGCCGACAGATGACATCTGTCAGACTTACAGTCTCGGAATGACGAGTGACATGTGACTGAATATGTCATCTGACAGATTTCGACGAGTGACAGACTGACACAATGAATATGATTATGAATTTGACAGACTTATAGCATCGGAATAAGGTTATCAATATGATTATGATATCTGACATATTCATGGTATCGAATTGACACGTGGTAGACTGACAGACTGACGTAATTGATATTATTTTGCATCTTACAGAATTAAAGATGGCGCTGATGATTCTTAATGATGAGTGACAGGTGACAGGTCGACAGATGACATCTTACAAGCTCTTACATATCGCTGATTCCTCAGAACGACGAGTGATACGTGACAGGTCGACAGATGACATCTGACAAGCTTCTAGATGTCGCCGATGACTCGGAAAGGCGAGTGACACATGACAAGCTCTTAGTTGCCGCTGATACCTCAGAATGACGAGTGACCGACAAATGACGTAATGAATACTATTATAACATCTTGCTGACGTATAGATGTCGCTGATACCTCAGAACGACGAGTGACACGTGACATACTGACAGATGACATGATTATGATTTTGGCACATGACAGACTGACAGATGATGCATGATAGGTTATTGCCTCAGAACAAAGAATTACACGTGACAGGTGACTGAATATGTTGATGAAAACTGATATACTTATTCCAACAAGCCATCTTGCCATCTCCTGATATCCTCCGCTATTACTTGAGCAGCATGCGCTCATACGCCACCTATCGAGTGATAGTTATGATAGTTATAGTTAACATATTCAGTCACCTGTCACGTATAATTCTTTGTTCTGAGGCAATAACTTGTCATGCATCCTCTGTCAGTCTGTCATGTGCCAAAATCATATTCATAGTGTCATCTGTCAGTATGTCACGTGTCATTTGTCGTTCTGAGGTATCAGCGAAATCTATACGTCAGCAAGATGTCATAATGATATTCATTACGTCATCTGTCAGCCTGTCACGTGTAACTCGTCGTTCTGAGGTATTAGAGGCATCCAAGAGCTTGTCAGATGTCATCTGTCGTCCCGTCATGTGTCACTCGCCTTTCCTAGTCATCAGCGACATCTAAAAGCTTGTCAGATTTCATCTGTCGACCTTTCACGTATTACTCGTCGTTCTGAGGAATCAGTGACATCTAAGAGCTTGTAAGATGTCATCTGTCAACCTGTCACGTGTCACTCGTCATTATAAGTCTGTAACATGCAAAAATAATATCAATTACGTTAGTCTGTCAGTCCGTCACGTGTCATTCCGATACCATGAATATGTCCGAATAAGTCTGTCAGATGTCATAATCATATTCATTGTGTCAGTCTGTCACTCGTCAAAGTCTGTCAGATGACATTACCATATTCAGTCACGTATCACTCGTCATTCCAAGACTGTAAGTTTGACAGATGTCATCTGTCGGCCCGTCATGTGTCACCTGTCGTTTCGAGTCATCAGCACCCTCCATTAGTCTATCAGTTCATATTCATTACGTTAGCCAGTCATGTGCCACTCGTCATTCTGAGGCATAAGCGCCATCTATAAGACTGTAAGATGCAGAAATAATATTATTTACGTCAGTCAATCATGTGTCACTCGTCGTTTCGAGACCATAAGTCTGTCAGATGTCATAATCATATTCATTACGTCAGCCAGTCATGTCTTATTTGTCATTCCGAGTCATTAGCGTCATCCATCAGTCTGTCAGATATCATTAAATGCGAGAGAAGCGAACCTTGCTTCAATGAAATGAACGATTTCTGTGAGTGATATTTTTTTTAATAACATTCTCCTTTTCTAATTTATTTAATGATTTGTTCAAGGAAAACTAGAAAGAATTAAAAAAGTCAGCTATCTGAATGAAAATGCAAATTTTCACTTTCAGATTTTTTCTTTCCTTTTCAGTTAGAGTCTTTTCACAATATCTATCAGATGTAGTTCAATGTCCAGCGTGGCTTGTGCCGGGGAAGTAGTTGTTTTCTGTTAGATATTACAAATAAGTCACATTTTTCATTTTTCAATTTTCATGGAGAATGTTCCCCTTTTCATCATATTTGTATTGCGTCCCCTGTCAGTCTGTCAGATGTCAGTCCGGGGAAATATTTATAGTGTCATCTGTCACTCCACCAGAACTCACTCACAGAATGAGTTACTGTACCATAAAAATACGCAATCATTTTCAATACTCAGTGGTCGGTTCACGGTACACACACTGAAGAGACCCGCTCACATTTGGAAGCTTGGTTATTTTTGTGTTTTAGGGTGAGAACAGTTTTATTTGAGATAACATAGAGTTTACTCAAAAATCTTCCACGTCATTATTTTCTTCAAGTGCATCTTTCATCGGTGATTCATTTTTCGAACTCATCAACCTATCTGAAACACCGCCAAAGACTATTTTATTTGACCTTGATCTGATTATCCGGATGCGTCTGCCAAGTATAGTATCGATACATACGTAACGACCCCAGTCGCTACTCTACTCTTTCACGTTATTATTGTCTTCAATTGAATCTTCGCGTCGATAATTTGTTTTAATCGAACTCGTTTACCTCCTTTGAACACTGCCACTGCCTTCAAGTGAACCTTCTCGTCGGTGATTCATTTTTCTCGAATTTGTTTACCTACCTGGAGCACTGCCGGAGACTCATATAATTGACTTCGATCTGATAATTCGTATGCGTCTGCCATTTTTCATGTATCGCACAATATACGTCAAGACCTCAGTCGCTACGGGACCACCAAGGTGTCTTTGAAATAATAATAAGTTCACTCAGAAGTCATTATTCTCTTCGAGTGAATCTTCTCATCGGTGATTAATTTTTCTCGAATATGATTACCTATCTGGAACACCGCCGAATTCTTTTATTTGGCCTTGATCTGATTATTCAGAGACGTCTGCCATTTTCCATGTATCGCACAATATATGCCATCACCTCCGTCGCTACGGGACCAACTATGTGTATTTGAAATAACATTGATATCACTCAAAAATCTTTTACATCAGTATTGTATTCAAGTGAATTTTCTCGTCGGTGATTTTCGAACTATTTCACCTATCTGGAACCCTGCCGGAGACTCATTTAATTGACTTCGATCTGATAATGATTCGGATGCGTTTGCCACTTTCCATCTATCGCACTATATATGCCAAGGCACCCGTCATCTCTACGGGACCATCTAGGTATATTTGTAATGAAACAGACTGTACTCAAAAATCTCCAACGTCAGTATTGTCTTCAAGTGAATTTTCTCGTCGGTGATTCTCGAACTCGTTCACCTATATGGAACACTGCCAAAGACTGATATATTTGGCTTTGATCTGAATATTCGAATGCGTTTGCCTCTTTCTATGTGTCGCACTATATATGCCATGGCCTCCGTCATCGCTACGAAACCATCTAGGTGTATTTGTGATAGCTCAGACTTTACCCAAAAGTCTCCTACGTCAGTATTGTCTACAGGTGAATTTTCTTGTCGGTGATTCTCGAACACGTTTACCTATCTGGAACACTGTCGAAGACTCATTTTAGTCACTTTCATCTAATTATTCGAATGCGTTTGCCACTTTCCATGTATCTCACTATGTATGCCAAGGCCCCCGTCATCGCTACGGGATCATCTAAGTGTATTTGTGATAGCACAGACTTTACTCAAAAGTCTCGTACGTCAGTATTGTCTTCAGGTGAATTTTCTCATCATGACTCCCATCATTATGAATTTATCTAGGTGTATTACAATTAACACACTCCGTATATCGTATGACAGGGACTCTCTATACGACGCCATCTTTTCCGCAATTGCCGCACCTATCCTACCTACTCTTCATATTTGACCGACAGACAGCCATACTCGTATACCTTTTTTGCTCCTAAGATTGCATCACGAACGCCATCTGTCTGAGTTCACTTACGACGCTCTTGTCCTACAGCGACCATGGAATCTGCTTTACCAACACCTACTCGCTCTCATATTTGGCCAGCAGACGGCCATTAATGCATGAATCGAACCTATTTTGACGCGTCATTCGATATGACATAGACAGACACACAAGCGATAAGTTATAGTGAGATGCCAAACATGTCCAATTTCCGGAATTTGTGTTTGTTCATTCAACTCTCTCTCGAGCTACGTGACAAACGAATAACCTTGAAAAATCTCCCAATATTGCGTTTCATTTCAATTCCGACAAATAGTTCTCGTCGTTCCTCTGAATAACTTTGAACCTTGAATCCCCTCCCCTGCACTCCGCCCGTAGCTAACCGGAATTTCATCTTGTTTATTGAACGAATATCCGTTGCCATTGCACACTACGTCGTTTCTGTTATGGTTCTCACGCTATTTCCAAGAAATTCGTCTGGACAACACATGCACTCTGGTGTCGTCATGCTTATCTCAAAGACGCTGCCTTCTAGCGTAAACAACAACCAGTGGCGGAGGCAATCCACAGGGTCTTGTCACCAGTGCCAGCGTCACATTACTAAAATTGACAAAAAACGAAAATCGATATAGCTCGTCCCCCGGCGCTCCAGCGCATTCCATCTTCATTTGTCGTCATCGCCCCCACCCCCGCACTTTCCTCCAGTCGATCACAGTTACCCAATTCATCGTTTGCATTGCGCCACTCAATTTAATTGACGAAATCTCGGCCCACTCGGGCTCTAGCGCATACTCTTTTCTGTGGGACATTCCTTGGTGGGGCCCCCAGCCTGGAGCATCAGCCCCTCCGCCGAAAAAATGGGGGCCTCGCAAATCGCTACCACACGGCGGGAGACGAAAAGTGAGGTTATATCACGAAAAAGGGCGCAGTACGAACTTTGCCTTACTACTCATCTTGTCGATTAACTTCATTTGTGAGACCATTCACAATTACAGGCATGGATTACTTCGGTCCGATGTTCGTTACCATCGTGAGGCGAATAGAGAAGCGATAAGGTGTTTTATTTACTTGCATGACCACTCGTGCAGTACATCTGGAAGTAGCACATAGTTTGAGTACTGACTCCATCATTATGGCAATTAGACGATTGGCTGGCTGTGGAGGATTCCCTAAGAAGATTTTTTCTGATAATGGGACTAATTTGAAAGGTTCCGTAAAAGAGTTGAAGAAAGCTTTGCAAGAACTGGATCAAAATCGAATTACGTCGAATTTTAACACTAACAATTATAAGTCATTTAGCGCCACATATGGGAGGGAAATGGAAAAGGCTGGTCAGGTCCGTGAAAACCTGCCTCTCTATTATACTAAAAGGAAAAGCACCGAAAGAAGAAGTTTCACAGACCCTTTTGATAGAAGCCGAGATCATAATTACGTTTCCTTAGATAAGTCAGACGAAGAAGCATCGGCACCCAATAATTTTTTATAAGGATCTTCCAGTTCTACTCAACTCCCAGGAAAATTTGATGAAGGTGATTTGATCAGTAAAAAGCAATGGAGAATTTCTCAGTTACTTACTGATCACTTTTGGCGCCGATGGGATGAGTATCTGGCTGTCTTGACGAAACGGACGAAATCTTTCATCTAAACAGGAAATCAAAGTCGGCGATGTAGTTATCTTGGTTGATGGAGAATTTTATAGAAACTCATGGCCAAAAAGAATTGTCACAGCTCTTCATCCTGAGGTGGGATTCGGTGTACCATAGAATAAAAGTAAGACGACATTATGGTTGAATCAATGGAAGAGATAGAGACAGAACTGTCTATGGTATACAAAATCCCACTCCTGGTTCGGATGGTCATGTACGAGTGGTGGATATCAAAACTGCCGTTGGTGATTACAGAAACGGATCTTCTGTATCTTCTGTATTCGCATTCTCGATTTTACAAAACCACAAGAATAGTAATGAAAGAGAGTTCATCACTGGAAAGATTTTCTTATTTTTCTTTGCTTTGCAATTTACTCGTTTATTATTTTTCCATGCTGTTAAGTAAAACATGAACGGAGTCCGTTACAGTTATCATACCTTGGAGACAATTCAGTTTTAGTTACTATTTGCAGTAAGATTTTGTGAAATGCCGTCACATATTACAATTGATGTGATTTTCGGATTGAAGGGAGAAAAGAGGAAACATCCACAGAGTGATATCATTATATCTAACAATATTCCATTTGTTTAGCAAAGTATTTGTAATGTCGTACAGGGCGATGAAGAGAAAAGGAAAAGAGTTAAAAAATTATATTGATCATTGGTGGCTATGATTTGAATTTCTGGAAGTGATGGGATACTTTGTTCTCAAACACAAATTATGTTTTTTAATATCTGTTTGCAATTAAGGTTTGGGCTTTTTATAGAAAATGATTTTTTTTTGAAAAATCAATAATAAAATAATTTCCCATATACTACAAACTTTATAAATACATATATATCATAAAGTTGTCTACATATGGGAAAAAAATTGTTATTGAAATTTCTGAAAAATTCTTGTTTTATCTGAAAACAGGTATAATAAATTAAGTAATATGAATTTGAGTCAGATTAATTACGAGAACAGGATTCAATTTCGTCAATGGGTGTAGTCATGCCCTGTATATTGATGCACATTAGCTTATTCAATATTTTCAAACCAAGAATAAAATTCCAACCAACTAATATTTGTAACTGAAACTCAATAATACATTATTTATCCTTACTGAATTTAATTTTATTGGCAACATGGTGCCGTCAGAGAAAGTTTATAAAGAGTTGGACAGACCGAAAAAAAGCAAAAAGCATAAAAGCAATATCAAAAAATATTTATTAGATAGAAATATATAAAATACGGCCCACACATAAAACAGGAAAATATATAAAAACAATTTAAACCTATCGCGATACCACAGGGTCGGGGTAAACGAGGGAGTTTTGTGAATTGTTTTTCCCCGGAGCGAGGTTTCCCTCCTGCCCTTCTGGAGATCCAGCGAGCGGGATGAAACCATGACTCACCTGCCCGAAGGGCAGGCCCCACGATGTTATGTGGGCTACTTCCACGGATATGGGCTTTGTCATCTTTCTACTATAACCCTGACTCCTGGCGTACCATGCAGGGGAAACTAGTATTTTCATTGAGAGCCAACAGGCGATTGGATTCATCGTCGTTTGAAGATCTGACTAGTTTCCGGAAGAACAACGAAAAAACCGGTTATATACATCGTGACCTCGGTTAATGAGTTTTTACTCGTCCTCTGGGATCTCCCGGAAAATATCCAGGATTTGGTATATATAGCCCCCATACCGCCAGTGTATATCATGGTGCTCTCTCGCTGTCCGTCTCGTTATGTCCCTGGTCAAAGGACTTCCTCGGATGTTCAGTACTTTGGCCAGCCCACGCAAATCGGCCAACCGAATGTATCCATCACTATTCGTGACGATACGTAGTATTTCGTTCTGCATCACCTCCAAACGTCCCATTTGAGTTTTGGAGACTCCGCAGAACGCTGGACAGGCGTAGGTCATTGCTGACCTTATGACCTGTTTATACAGAAGTATTTTATTCTTTATGCTCAGCCTAGAGGCCCTAGCGATGAGCGGATACATTCTTTTGAGCGCCGCCGCTCCCCACTGGACCGCCAGGTTGACATGTTTATGAAGGAACAAACGCCTGTCCAGCTATACTCCCAGGTACCGCACGGCGTCGGACTCGTCTATCCGGTTTCCCAGAACCCTGACTCCTCCGGGTAGGTATGCGTCTTTGACTCTCCTCGAGAAGGGCATGAGTTCTGTTTTGTCCGGATTCAGCTCGATTTTAATTCTCGCCATATACGTACGACTGCCCTTTCCAGATGTGTTCTCAACCTGGACGCGGCCATCGCGCTATGATCTGAATGAGTGTAAATTGCTGTGTCATCTGCGTAGATGGCCGTGTCCACTGAGTTGAACATGGAAAAGTCGTATGTATATAGCGAGTACAAGAGCGGCGACAAGCACGACCCCTGCGGCACTCCGGCTCCGATCGGCTTCATTGATGAGCTGGTGTTATTCACCCTCACCCGGAAAGCCCTATTGACCAGATAAGAGTCGATATGAGCAGGCATGCCTGCCTTCAGCATCTTTACAACCATGCCTCTGTCCAGACGGTATCTGTAGGAATCGGAGGTGTTGAACTTCAATCCTACACGAGTATTGGTTATATATCCAATAATGTGAATTTTTTGGGAAATTCCCAAGTCTAGGTTTAGTAAAAGGCCTTTATAACTTTTTTCCTTTACTGAACAGTCTATTTACACTAGTTACACTTTTTACAAGGTATTGTGATACTATAAAGAGAGGCGTAATTGAAACTTGGGTTTTTCCCTTGTTTCTACAAAGTTTTTAGCGACACTTCACTCTTTCCGCACTTTTCCGAAAACACTCTTATATTAATTTACAAGTCACTAAACTATGGGTGAAAATAAACGCGTATTTTCAAACAGTCAACTTCTAGGGTCTTTCCGTTGAGTCAGACACACAGATTACGTAAAAAAGGGTTACTAGAGTATAATTTAATAACTAAGCGAATGTACTGAGAGCGATTATTACTAATTTGGCATAATGCTGGGAAGCGTGTTATATTAAGCAAATATGGCGGTGAACTCTTCGTTCGTACTTAAGCATTTTTTAAGGGTGACAAACCAGCCGAGAAAAAGGCGGCCAATGGGAATTATTAGGTACAGGGATGAACGACGAACGACAATCACGGGACGAAGTGGGTGTTCGGTGTTGCCGGGTATATTATTTTTGCAAAGGTAAAGAGGAAATCTGAACATACTCCCCCCCCCCGTTGAACGAACCACGTTCAAAAAACTAAATAAAAATAAAATACTAATAAAAAAATAAATGGGAAGGGTTGAGCCTGTATGCGACTCAAATCGTTGCCTACCACAACTCATCCTAAATAATTAAATAACAATTCTGGATTGTGTTAGTTACCTTGGGGAAGGGAACAGAGTTTGGTAATGGGACAGGTGAATGTTCCTTCGCTAGTTCGTATTCTAACGACTCAGATCCAGGGAAAATTTCAATTATCCGGGATCTAGGATAGTTGAGAGGAGGAATATTGTCTTCTTTCAGAAGTACCAAGTCATTGACCTTAAGGTCACGTGAAGGAAGGATCCATTTAGGTCTATTCTGCAAAGTGTTCTAATACTCCACAGACCATCTTTTCCAAAATGACTGTTGGATATTAATACATTTTTGGAACAGAGTTAATCTGTTTTCAGGGACGTGTGCAAGATCTTCTTCAGGGTAAGCGGTGATGCTTGTTCCAATGGGAAAGTGTCCTAGTGTCAAACATTCAAAGTCAGTCGGGTCATTAGACAAGGCACAAAGGGGGCGCGAATTCGAAATCGCTTCAATTTGGCACAGTACAGTACTGAGTTCCTCAAATGTGAGGTGTGCATCGCCGATATTACGTTTGAGATGGTTTTTGGTGCTTTTGATTGCAGCTTCCCAAATTCCACCCCAGTGTGGAGATAGAGGAGGAATAAACTTCCAAGTCATTTGGTTTTCAGTGGCAAAGGTTTGAATATGATCTACTACTTCAGAGGTTTTGAAGTGATTGTATAATTCACGGAGTTGATTTCTGGACCCAGAAAAATTAGTGGCATTGTCACTATAAATGACAGATAGATTTCCTCGACGTGAGATGAATCGTTTGAGAGTCAACAAAAATGATTCTGTTGAGAGAGCAGTGAAGTTCTAAATGAATAGCTTTAGTGGCCATACAAACGAACAGAGCGATATAACATTCTTGGAGCGGAGACTTTCATCTTGAAGTTTTTATCAACAGTGGACCGCCAAAATCTACTCCAACCTTTTGAAAAGGTATATACATATATATGGTTACTCTATCTTTGGGTAAGTCTCCCATGATTTGCTGACCTGGTTGAAGTTGGAATCGAAAACAGTTATTGCAATTTCTAATAATTGGATGAAAAAATAGTTTGTATTTCGTGCAGAAATTTATTTATAAAATCATAGCAAAGCGCTTTCGACTATAAAGTCATCATCAGTGCGTACCTGTAAGTAAGTGACATTGAAATGAATTTAAGAAATTTTGATAATGTGAATTTTGAAAAATTGAAAAATTACTTACTCGTCAGGTGTACAAGAGCCATACCATAAAAATATCATGTGTCCATAGGACCATGTAACAATTTAAAACGGGACATCATATGATTAACATTTTAAAAAATCCTTATTCCA
Organism: Chrysolina haemoptera; assembly: GCA_958298965.1. Taxonomy (NCBI): domain Eukaryota; kingdom Metazoa; phylum Arthropoda; class Insecta; order Coleoptera; family Chrysomelidae; genus Chrysolina; species Chrysolina haemoptera. The sequence goes on along the minus strand of OY282589.1, from coordinate 18,816,737 downwards.
GGATTGAGTTGGATAAAAGTTGCAACAGGCAGAGTAACACATGTCTGCTGAACTTAGTATACTGTCAAACTAAATGAAATATGAATGAAATTAACATTGTGTCAAAAGTTGACAATGACAATTGGCTTCGAACATGAACTTCTGGAAACACTGATCTATGTTTTGAAAATTGTTGAATGACCAATTAGTCAAATTGATCTGTAAATCTATTTATAGTTCTGTTCATCCAAACACTGAAAAAAAAAATATGGTTGTCACAACCAACCTTATTTGATTAGAAAAATTCTGGTTGCTCGAACCATCATTCTGGTTTCCATGACATGCTGAATAAGATGGTAGTCGTTGGGAGAACAATACGTGGTTTTGTTAGAATGTTCTTGTTCCTACAACAATGATCATTGTTATGTGGACAAGTTTGATATAGTTCCTTCAACAACCCTTTTTTGTACAGACGATGTTGTTGCATTAAAAATTGATCTGGTTAGGTCAACAATTCATCTGATACGGTGAACACACTTTCATAAACCAGATCTGTACTGCCAACATAACAAAACTTTCTGTTCGAATTAACGTGTAAATTATAACCATGAAAACTAATTAGCTTGGTTACATTTCTGTTATGGTTCAGTGAGCTTCCTATTCATCTTAATCAAAAACGGAAAATGAGTTCCGATGTTGACACATACATACTATACGCTTTTCCTTATGAGAATGATTCCAAACAGCAACTCAGTTTGAATCAACGTATACCTACTCGCTACCTACCTAAACGCTTACCACAAGTTTAAATAGATTTTGTGTTTATTTTCTATCCTCTATCATTGTCTAAATAGAGTTAAACAATGCATCTACTAACCGTTCAGAATTTAAGTACTTTTTTTCAAAATTGCTTATAACATGGTAAGCATAACGAATTTTTTATTATGCCTGCATAATAACGTAAGCCTTGCCAAATGAAATAAAGAGGTTGAGAAATCACGATATCCCAAGATGAAGAAAACACTCTTTTCGCCCTTTTGTTCAGCAAACCATACAACCTAGTTATATCCACCCAAATCCACTGTTGACTGTTGAGTATTGGCACTTGGCAGTGTAGGCGTTGGGTGGTGGACTGTCGACTGGTTATAACAGGTTGCGCCACCTTCGCGAACTACTAAACCGATTGCATATTATTGCATCATTCGATTCTTCCGATCTAGTCCGATCTTCCATCATTTCAATAAACTCTCACCAACGGCTAACGGCGCTAGTCAGTAGTCACAGTTTACAGGATTCAAATGTTTATACCGGTTGAATATCCCCAGTTCTTTTTTCTTTTTGCTTCATTTGCTTTTGTAAGAGTAGTGTTTGTGCCTTGTGGTATAATTGCTATGGAAGAAGTCAAAACAATGTTGTGCTCATGGGGAATGGACCACTTGGTTACAGAATTCGAAGGTAAGTCAAAAAATATTCAGGTTCTTATATTCAATGGCCGCCAGTTGAGCAAGTTAACAACCACATTGACTTTCTTCGTATGAATTGATACCAGTGTTATGCGTTTGTGAAATTATCCGTTAGCTTTTGATTAACACCTCTATTCCTAACTGAAGGAAAACAATTTCATAAAAGAATGAGTGCAGTGCATGTCATACTTTCAGCTTCTACAATGGCGGAATGGCGCGGATTTACTGTAATTTTAAATAGCGGCTACCTACATACCTGACGGGATCTCATTTGACAGAAAATAAATAGGTATTGATTTGGGATATCAGAGTATTTTCTGTGGGTCTAGCTCGTTTAGAACGATTTTTTTAATTTTTCCAAACCAGGTAGGAGAACCTAGATATTGAATAGGGGTTGCATTCATAACAACTTCAATCATTTCAAATTTGAGAATACATGAAGGTAAATAACTGTTACGTTATAGGTAGGTAAGTCCGGTAAAATATTTTATTTCATAATCCATCGTAAAAAATGTACCGGACTAGTACCTACTGTAAAAAAAAAATTACCGGACTAGTCCTGTAAATTTTTTTCACAGGATCCGAAATAGTTTTGCAACGTAACATCTTCCAAAAGACAATACTCAGTTATAAAATAAAGTGTTTTATGTCACACGTCGGGTTAACTTTTACAGTACTCGTTTCGAAATTCCAGACTCGGGTAATCGCCTCGTCCGGAAACATCTTACTCGTACTGTAAAAATATGTTTACCGGACTTATAACGTAAATAACTGTGAAAGTTTACCGGACAAGTGACGTACAACATTTTATGTCATTACTAATTTTGACTTTTTGAAGATGTTACGTTGCAAAAACCTTTCTGATCCTGTAGAAAAAATTTATAGGACTGGTCCGGTAATTTTTTTTACAGGACTACATAACCCGGTAAATTTTTCAAGAATGCTTCTGGATTTTTGGGTTCCACCCCTGATTTTTTGATAACCAATTTTTTTTTTTCATGTCAAGATGTCATGTGCCGAGTTTCAGAGTGCTACAATTCATCCTTTACTTTTGGCTCGAGTTTATCTGTTGTTACTGAACTATAAATATTAAAAATTAAAACTGAACAGTGTTTTGCCAACTTGTATGCCAGTTGCAGATGTTTCAGTATGAGAATGTATTCTTTAGGTCTTGTATGAAACTTTATATTTGAATTCTTCTTTTTATTATTTAAAACTAAAAAAAATATTTTAGGATATTACTTACTATATAAGTATTTCTAACATAATAATTCAATCAAAATCGTAATTATTTCACTGGCAAACCTTTGTCCAAATCCTATAGTTATAGATGAAGTAGCCACGACTTGTTCACTTTTAAATAATAAAATGGTTTAAGGATTTCAAAATATTTTTTGATTTTGTATGAAACGCATTGAATTTGAACTTCACTGGCGTTTCTTTTCACATTCAATTTGGAAATCAATTAAAATATTTAATCCAGACATTTATTTCCTCAAACTGATTTATCTATTCTTCAATATAGGTGAAAAGGAGATTGCTGTAGGATTATTATCCTTGCCATATCTGTTCTCACGAACTAACATCATTCCCTCAAAGGAAAAAAATAGCAGAAAACAGTGGAGACCATCAAAATTAGAAGTCCAGGAAAGTTTTTTGGTGCACCTCAATCAAATTACAGAAGTGAAGCCTTTCTTGGACAGAAGGGTGAACAAGTTTGTTGAACTCAAAGAAAAGTGTCAACCAGTTATTATATTGGTAGGAGAAAATTTAACAAAATTTGAGGTTCTAGTGGCTATTAATGATGTTTTTTATAAGCATGTTTCATTACTTCAAAATATGCTTTGTGATTTCAATATTTTTTATCAATTCCAAAAAAAATTTATTTGACTAATTTGTAATAGATCTTTCATATGCCCATACAATCACACTACACTTATGATATAGTACTAGTTTTAATGCCAATGGTATTCATAATTTGATTCCTGAATTATTACAAAATGTTTATTTTCACTAATTCACGAATTCATCACTTATGGTTGTCGACATTGCTGTTACCACTTGAAGTAACCAATTTAAGTTTTCTCATTGAAATGGCAAACAGAAACATTTCATGGTGTATATGGCATTTTTTGTGATGTTTTGTTGTGTATAATATTATATTTGTTTATTTTTTATATTTTCTAGAGTTTGTTTTAATTTTTTATTATGTATCTTGAAAATAAACAAATGTCATAAATAATTCCTTGTATTAATTTCCTTCAATAACTGAGTAGATTTATCTGATTGATTATTCTGTTCAATACCTTTCTCAAAATGGTGGTTAATATTTAAATTTTCTTGTGATTAGTAATACAATATTTTGTTTTATACATCAAAGAGTGGCTGACGTCACTTATAAGAACGTTTCTGAATATTTCCACAAAAATGTGTTGAATGTGTTCTCAAAGATATATACTTTATTTTGTAAAAAAATTAACAATGTAAAAAAAGTCAAGAAGTCAAAATTCTACAAGTTTGGTAGTTATTGGGTATATAATTTTTGAAAAGTTTGGATGCCGCTTTATATTCCATATTTTATTCAATTATACGTCTTTCCTTTCTCTTGTGAATTTGTACTATTTTACAAGCCCAGTTTGGTTGTTTCAGAAATACTGGATCAGAACCTAATTTGGTTTGTGACTAAATGAGAATTATGCCACGAGCAAAACATATTTTATTTGTTTTTTTTATTGAAAGTTTTTTTAATTTTTGTTAGTATTTCATCCTTCGACGGGAAAATGAAAAAAAATATTTCAAGTATTTACAAAAGTGTAGAAGGGCAAATTAATCAAGTAGCCCCAATAAAATACTGAATTTACAAAATTATATACCTATACCAGTATTCTGAATTTTTATGGGAAAATATCATGTTTATAGGACAATACCGAATTGACTTCTGAATTTAAACGAATGTTGAAATAACGAGACATGCTTGAGTAATCAACTAAGATAATCTGAACTAGTAAGTGTTGAAATATCGAAATAATTGCCTAAATACTGATTCATATTATCTAAAATTGGTTGTCAATGCAAGCATGTCGAGTTTAGTTATTAGAACAACATTCATTTGGATTCAGCAGCCAATTTGGCATTGTTCTATGAACAGAATATTTTCGCATACATACCACCTGGTTTGGTCATCTAGTCAACATCGGTTTGGATTCTCCAACTAAACCAATTTCTATATGAAAACACTTTTAGTGTGGTTACTCTAACAACATTCTTCAGTTGCATTAGCTGATTTGGTATTGTTCTACGAACAGGATAGTTTGGATTCCCCAACTAAACCAATTTCTATATGGAAACACTTTTAGTGTGGTTACTTAAACAACATTTGTTCAGTTGCAGTAGCCGATTTGGTATTGTTCTACGAACAGGATAGTTTCCCACACCAAAGCCGTGTTGTGGTTATCTCAACAATATCGGTTTAGATTCTCCGACATAACTAATTTCTTTGTGCAACATTTATTTGTTAGATTCTATAACGAAGTTAGCGTGCTTCTATCAACAAACCTGGTCTGGTTGCCTGAACACTATTAAATTATGTCCTCTAACCTATCTAGTTTGGTTGTTTCAACATGACTCTGTAACCGGACTGGTGTTGTAATATTGGCAAATAACACACCTGGTTTGGTTACCTTAGCCAATATAGTTTAGGCCCTCTAACCAAACTCGATCTATTGCACAAACAATGATGCATTGGTTGTGTGAACGATCTACGCAAATGTTGCACCTACATTGTTATCAAATCGTTATTACAACCAAACTGAATGTAACCATTTCGAAAAAGTTTTCTTAACAATACTGACTTGTGGTGCCCATATTAACCATGTGTTTGGTTAAAAGTATTGTTGTGGGAACAATTTTTTTTTTCAGTGAACCCAAGGAAATATGACAAACCGGGAAAAGGTCTAATGAGAACCTCCACCCGAAGTGCACAGAACCAGGCTTAAGACACAGTCCCTTGGTAATTTGTGAAACCAATTCCATGCTCAGGATCATGAGATAGGTCTAATGAGAACCTTCACACTCCCCAAAGCGACAAAAGGGTATCCCAAAACCAAGAGGTACCATAAACAGAAATGATTTAAGAAAGTTTCAACAGGCAGAGTAACACATGTCTGCTGAAGCTTAGTCTATTGTCTAACTAAATGAATAAAAATTGACATTGTATCAAAAGTTAACAATGACAATGAAGTTATAGTATAGAAAATTACTTATAAATATAATGATATGTGCTTTTGAAATTGATAAAAAATGACAAGTTAGTCAAATTTTGTGATTTAATCATGAAAATGTTTCAAGGTGGCAGAACCAAAGTTAAAGAAACTTTTATAGTCTAATGAGAACTAAAAAACTTTTTTCAAACCGTCAGCTCTAGGATTACCAAGGAAACAAACATAATTACTTCATATTATTATTATTGGTTCAGCATCCTTGGAAACCAGATTAGAACATAAGATCTTGAGATAAGTCTGATGAGAACTTTCCCAATCTCAAAAGTAGCAAATATGGTAACCAAACTGATGAACCCATACCAGAAAATTTTTAAGAAATTTTCCAATAATGGATCTGTAAGTCTATTTATAGTTCTTTGTTCCAAACCCAAGGAAATATGACAAACCGAGAGAAAAGTCTAATGAGAACTTCAACCCGATGTGTATAGAACCCGGCTTAAGACACAATCTCTTGGGGGTTTGTGACACCAATTCAATGCTATGGACCATGGGGCAAGTCTAATGAGAACCTTCCCAATCTCAAAGCGCTAAAAAAGGTAGCACAGAACCAAGAGGCACTCAGAAATACTCAATTCAGTAGTTCTATTAATCAAAACAAAGTAAATTACTGTACCAAGAGAAAGTCTAATGAGAACTTGACATGGCACAAGCAAAATCCCAAGCTCAAGAAAAACAGAACCTGAAGTTGAAATTATAAGTTATACAATGAAAGCAATAGTTTATGTTCTGAGAATTGAAAGGACAGTCGAGAGGGAGGGAACTAAGCAAACTGCAAAATGGTTTCAAGCGATATCATCATCGAGAAAGAATTTAAGAGCAATTAAATGAGTAAATAATTTAAATGTATGAGTTTTTTTTTATTTTAAACGTCTATGAAGAGGAATGTAAGCTCTGTTTAAATTGACTTTAGTATTGAGACAAAGATCATTATTCAGTAATTCCTTGTTAATATGTAAATCTTCAAGAAAATCTAATCTATTGTAATTTTTGGAACTCACCTCCTGTAAAATTTTTGAATTCCTATTTGGACTAAAGTTGTGGTTGTTAAACCTCAAATGTTGACCAAAGGCTAAAATTTTGTTAGGATTTAAATGTTCGGTTATATGGGCTTTCGAAGGTCTGCAAGTTCTTCCAATGTAGGCTGCATCACAATCACCACAATTTAGCTTGTATATGCCACTTTTTGAAAGTTTATCAATTTTATCTTTTGTGTTGACCAGGTATCTGTAGAGGCTATGGTTAGTTTTAAAAGAAATTTTAATGTTGTCTATGTTGCTTTTGATGCAACCTGATATTTTATTAGAAATATTGTCATTTAAAAAAGGAAGTGAAACAAATTGTGCTATTGAATCTACTTTAGGGTAGGCAGCATTATGTGCTTTTTTGTTTTTGATTTTTTGGATCAAACTATTAATAATATTTGGGTTATAATGGTTATTTGAAGCTATTTGTTTAATGATATTCAATTCATTTTGATAACCAACTGTAGACTTTTGAATATGCCCCTTTCTACAGTTGGTTATCAAAATGAATTGAATATAATTAAACAAATAGCTTCAAATAACCATTATAACCCAAATATTATTAATAGTTTGATCCAAAAAATCAAAAACAAAAAAGCACATAATGCTGCCTACCCTAAAGTAGATTCAATAGCACAATTTGTTTCACTTCCTTTTTTAAATGACAATATTTCTAATAAAATATCAGGTTGCATCAAAAGCAACATAGACAACATTAAAATTTCTTTTAAAACTAACCATAGCCTCAACACATACCTGGTCAACACAAAAGATAAAATTGATAAACTTTCAAAAAGTGGCATATACAAGCTAAATTGTGATGATTGTGATGCAGCCTACATTGGAAGAACTTGCAGACCTTTGAAAGCCCGTATAACCGAACATTTAAATCCTACCAAAATTTCAGCCTTTGGTCAACATTTGAGGTTAAACAACCACAACTTTAGTCCAAATAGGAATTCAAAAATTTTACAGGAGGTGAGTTCCAAAAGTTACAATAGATTAGATTTTCTTGAAGATTTACATATTAACAAGGAATTACTGAATAATGATCTTTGTCTCAATACTCAAGTCAATTTAAACAGAGCTTACATTCCTCTCCATAGACGTTTAAAATAAAAAAAAAACTCATACATTTAAATTATTTACTCATTTAATTGCTCTTAAATTCTTTCTCGATGATGATATCGCTTGAACCCATTTTGCAGTTTGCTTAGTTCCCTCCCTCTCGACTGTCCTTTCAATTCTCAGAACATAAACTATTGCTTTCATTGTATAACTTATAATTTCAACTTCAGGTTCTGTTTTTCTTGAGCTTGGGCTTTTGCTTGTGCCATGTCAAGTTCTCATTAGACTTTCTCTTGGTACAGTAATTTCCTTTGTTTTGATTAATAGAACTACTGAATTGAGTATTTCTGAAACAATTTGAAAATTTCTTAAATCCCTACTGTTTGTAGTGCCTCTTTGTTCTGTGCTACCTTTTTTAGCGCTTTGAGATTGGGAAGGTTCTCATTAGACTTGCCCCATGGTCCATAGCATTGAATTGGTGTCACAAACCCCCAAGAGATTGTGTCTTAAGCCGGGTTCTATACACATCGGGTTGAAGTTCTCATTAGACTTTTCTCTCGGTTTGTCATATTTCCTTGGGTTTGGAACAAAGAACTATAAATAGACTTACAGATCAATTATTGGAAAATTTCTTAAAAATTTTCTGGTATGGGTTCATCAGTTTGGTTACCATATTTGCTACTTTTGAGATTGGGAAAGTTCTCATCAGACTTATCTCAAGATCTTATGTTCTAATCTGGTTTCCAAGGATGCTGAACCAATAATAATAATATGAAGTAATTATGTTTGTTTCCTTGGTAATCCTAGAGCTGACGGTTTGAAAAAAGTTTTTTTCCGCTAATCGCTAGGAAATTTTGACATTCCTGTCAAAATTTCTTGAAGAAATAGTCAGGAATTCCTTACTGTAAGGAAATGTCATTTCCTTACTGTAAGGAAATGATATTTCCGTACAGTTGTTAGTGTTCTACATAAATGATTGAAAACACATTGCTTATAAGGAATCAATTTATATTTTGAAAACATCAAGTCATTGCTGAATACATTTTTAAGATCAATTTGTTATATTTACAGTAATTTGACAGTTAGTACAATTATTGAACATTGGAGGAACACTGTTAGAACTATCAGAAACATTTTGGACAACATGCGGGGTGGTAGGGTTATTTTGTTGAATATTTTGTACTGTGAAAATTTTATTTGCCACCTCAACCTTATTGTTAAGCGATTCTTCGATATATCCTTCAGCAACGTTTGATGACTTCCATCCGCCATGCCTCTTTAAACTAGTTATGTCGGCACCAGAGTCAACCAATATTGTTGCAGAAGACCGACGAAAGCAGTGACCAGTATATTCTGTCGGATTTACCAAGTTCGAATAAGTAGCAACTATTTTGGGCATTTTTCTAAATTGATGAATTCCTACCACTTGTCTACAACCCTTTCCGCTTTGATATTTAAAGAAAAATCGGTCACTGTTCATATTTTCTGGTCTTAACGAAACATACTTTCGATAAACATTCAAGTAGATCTGATTAATTACAAATGATCTTGGTTTGTTGGTTTTCGAATCAGGTATGCTGATTAAAAGCTTAGATTCTAGGTCTTCTATATCGTGTACAGTCATTCGGACTAACTCATCCATTCTACAGGCCCCAGAAATACCAAATATTACAGCCACCTAAAAAATAAATAAAGGTATAATCTAAATATAAATTAAAACCTTGTAAATGACCTTAATCATTAAATTTTCTTTATCTGGAGCTTCCTGGATAAATTTTTCAATTTCTTCCTTCGTTAAAATCTTGGATTTCTTTGCCCTATAACCTTGAGCTTGCCGTTTCAATAAAGAACGAAGTTTTGAGTATGTAGATATATCTACATTGTGTTCAATTGCAAGGGTTGACTTCAGCATTGAATAATTGGCCCATAATGTTGAAGATTTCATCTTCAAACAAAGGTCTAGGAAGTATGCCATTACAACATTTTCTGAGAAAGAACTCGTATTTTTACTCATGCGATAATCCATAAAACGTTTGTATGATTTCTTTGGCAATAATTCTAATGAAGCAGTATTCACTGCCTCAACCAGCTCTGGAGGAGTCCCAGGAATGGAAATTTCATCATCACTTATCATTTTACTTTCGAGAACACCAGCAATTAAATTTATAAACGTCAAGTTCAACCTCAATACGTTTCCATAGTAGCCCAAGTAATTTTATTAGGAATTTCAAAGCACCATTTATTTGGGAATAAAATTATCGCGTTTTTTTTTAAATCAATCAATATCTGTCGAATTTTAAACGATTTGCGGAAAAATAGTATGTTTACCTCGTAGGAAAAGCCACATTCCTGGACTCTGTGTTGCTAAGTCTCGGCTTGCGCCCCGACTTAGCAATCTTCACAGTCGCCCAGGAATGTTAAGCTTTTCCTACCCGGTAAACAATGTACTATTAGTTTTCATTAGACTATAAAAGTTTCTTTAACTTTGGTTCTGTCACCTTGAAACATTTTCATGATTAAATCACAAAATTTGACTAACTTGTCATTTTTTATCAATTTCAAAAGCACATATCATTATATTTATAGGTAATTTTCTATGCTATAACTTCATTGTCATTGTTAACTTTTGATACAATGTCAATTTTTATTCATTTAGTTAGACAATAGACTAAGCTTCAGCAGACATGTGTTACTCTGCCTGTTGAAACTTTCTTAAATCATTTCTGTTTATGGTACCTCTTGGTTTTGGGATACCCTTTTGTCGCTTTGGGGAGTGTGAATGTTCTCATTAGACCTATCTCATGATCCTGAGCATGGAATTGGTTTCACAAATTACCAAGGGACTGTGTCTTAAGCCTGGTTCTGTGCACTTCGGGTGGAGGTTCTCATTAGACCTTTTCCCGGTTTGTCATATTTCCTTGGGTTTGGATGAACAGAACTATAAATAGATTTACAGATCAATTTGACTAATTGGTCATTCAACAATTTTCAAAACATAGATCAGTGTTTCCAGAAGTTCATGTTCGAAGCCAATTGTCATTGTCAACTTTTGACACAATGTCAATTTCATTCATATTTCATTTAGTTTGACAGTATACTAAGTTCAGCAGACATGTGTTACTCTGCCTGTTGCAACTTTTATCCAACTCAATCCTGGAATAAGGATTTTTTAAAATGTTAATCATATGATGTCCCGTTTTAAATTGTTACATGGTCCTATGGACACATGATATTTTTATGGTATGGCTCTTGTACACCTGACGAGTAAGTAATTTTTCAATTTTTCAAAATTCACATTATCAAAATTTCTTAAATTCATTTCAATGTCACTTACTTACAGGTACGCACTGATGATGACTTTATAGTCGAAAGCGCTTTGCTATGATTTTATAAATAAATTTCTGCACGAAATACAAACCTTTTTTTCATCCAATTACATTGGAACGTGCACACAGCTTGACAATTTTCATTTCTAATAATGCCTTTCAGTTCTCGTAAAGCATTCAGGGGCCAAAATTTGAGAGTACCGTTTGGGCACCTGCGTGACCAAGCCGGTTGTATTCATGTTCCAATAAAAGTGAGACAACATGACATTTAGACGGAAGCAAAATGGAGTCTTTTTGTGCTTAAGCGATTTCAGAGTGGGTTAAATGACCACCAACGCACAAAACACCATCTTTATTTAGAAAGGGCTTGAGTGCTAACTTGTTTTTATTCGACAGTGTTTTTCCAGATTTCAGTTTCATTATATTCTTTGAAAAGTATAATTTTTGTAACGTCCGTACAATAACATTCATTGATGATTTCATTTCATCACCTTTTCTTTTTTGGCAGCCAGGCCCAATGACCACATGATGGGTTTTCGGTGATAAGAACCTCAACGTTGTTTGTGATTACCTCCGTTATTAATCGAACATTAGGTAAATTCTGTCAGTAGGGATGGGATCGCTAGGAGCAGACAGCATCCTAGCCCCAGACAGGGGTTTTCGATTCTGGTGTAGCTAACTTCACGTCAGCCACCAAGTATGGAATCTGTATTACCGACCATAGCCAATTTTCAAACCTTTTGACACGTATACACGTGTCAGAGTATACCTTCAGACATCCAAGTTTCAATCCTAAGATGACAGGCATCAGCTGATCCAAGGAAGTTGACGTGGTCTGCGTATCTAACTTCACAGATACCCATCATTTGTCATTTGTCACCAATCATAGTTCTAGCTTTCAAGTCAGATCATTCGTCTCTTTTGCGCTTAATACTTAGTTCGTAACCATCTAATTTATTTAAAAAAAAAAGTCCCAACCGTGAGATTTGAACCCGGGACCTTTCGCATACAAACATTAACTAACTAACTAACTTAAAAGGTTTTTATTGTAAACTATCAAACTTAACAGTTCATGATCAATGTCATGTCATAAAAGCATCATTCGCGCTCTTCGTAAACCAGGGGGTTAGGGGAACGACGGGAAGATGGGCGCAATGGTAGCAACTCTTCTGCCCCGATCAGGAGAGCAGAAGAGCGCCTTGCCAAGCGAACATAGACACCCCCGCGAGAGGGCGCCGTAGTGCGCCCGCGCTGGTAGTAACGCTGGCCGCACATTTCATTACATCACGGTTGTAGTTCGGCATGATACACGCCTCCTGCAAAGCTCATGCGTTGTTGTGGTGTTGTTAAATGTTATTCAATGCAGATAATGCTCTTTGCAGATTATGAGGCTGGTTGTTTCAGTGTTGAGTCCCGGAAAAAGCTGCAGCAAAAAATCGGGTCGAGGTACTCTACGTTTCAGTCATACTATCGATTTGTTCCCTATGGAACCGGTTCCTCCCTTCGTTCTTTAAAGATATCTAGCGCTTGATAAATGAGCCCGCCGTGTTTGCGGGGCTCATTATCATACACTCTGAGCTTAGTGATTTCCCTGGTGAGGGGACTCTTATCCAGCATGTACTTATAAAACTTGAAAGACAGGTTGTTATACAAACATTAGGTTCAACCACTGAGCTATCTGACTGATGACAATCTATATTGTATACCACGTGTCAAGTAAAGTAGGTATTTTTAAAATAAGTCGTGCGTATCACAAGATGTTGATAATTTCAATTTCACGCAAAATCACCTATCTTCCTACGTGAGCTAACCTTATTGTTTATGAATGTTTCAGTCAGAAGACGAGCATTCAAGCATCATCTAGCATTTATAATTTCAGTTTCCATGGTGACATCAGCAACTCGCAATTACAATTCATAGATATTATTCAACTCACAAGGTGAAATATTAATTTTTAGAAAAAAACCTTGCCTATTAAAAGCAAATACTTGACCGGTGGAGGTGAATTTATTGATATTTGTTGATAGGCAAAGCGGTACCAGTTTGAAGAGGAATTTTTTCCAGACGAAGTAAAAATACGTACAAGTATGGCCATCTTTCGATAAATAGAGGAACTGGGAAGAAATGTCGAAACTTGTTTTCTGTCGGGATAACATCAGTACAATGAATAGTAGTACCGTTAGTCAATAGATGGACAGGGGTTATGTGGGGTATTTCGAGGAGAAAATGGAAAGATTTTCAGTGCAATATAAAAGCAAACATGAATTTCGAAAACATTAACATTCTAAATAGATGTCAGCTCTGTATGAAGGAAAAACATAATACACACAAATCAGTTGTATATAATATAATAGTTCATTTTATTTAAGGATGATAACGAAAACATCATTTTTCATAGCCAACCCAAGAGGTCAATAATCTACGATTATTGTTGGTATTTGTGGCTTCGTTATAGGAATCCCCACTAGAATTTCATGCAAAATATATACATAAAATTACTAACAGGCCTACCATAATAAGTATTCATTTGAGAACGAGTCTTGAAAAACACTTTTAATTTTTTCCACTAATCAAAGCCATATGTTGGACTCAACCCCAGTGGTATTGAATAGGATACCAACATAAAATGACAATTTTTTTTAATCACATCGATTCTAGTTGGAGCTAGTTAGTTGATGAAAAAATGACTCTTTTTCGGTTTTTTTCTCATTGGCTATAGTTTAACACTATAGTATAATAACGGATGGTGGCATCTTTGTCTGGGCATCACGAACACTTATCTTCAAACTAATGAAGACGGTTCATTAATTCACCCAAAAATGGCTCTTGATTATTTTGCATCTTTTTTTTATCATTTCGGTGGTTCTATGATATCAAAGGAATTAAGTCCAAGCCTTTGATAGTATTGTAGGATTGTCTGTTGATCGTTCTCAGATGAAAACAAAATCATTTTTATATAGTTTTAATGTAAATTTAATTGGTTTTTGATTTTTTTAAACCGAATGAGACAGAGCTGTGATCTGATAGAAACTTTATTTTCAGGGAATTAATTTGATATTTCTTGATACATTCTTCGGTTATCATATTTTTGATTGATTCGAAGTTGATTTTTGTTGGATATCTAACGTTAGAGAAATTCCTTCCACTTTACAAAAGATTTTGAATTGTTGTTCTTTTGTAGACCAAAGTTTATACGCATAATTTTTAGGACCACCAGAAACAAACTCCGAAATATATGCATCCACCCCTTCATTTTCTAATTCATTCGTCATGTCACCCATAAATTCACCAGTAGGAATATCATATTCTCCAGCATGAGACACATAAATGATGCTATCTGTGTCATAGCATAGAACACGATCATTTACTTTTTCGAGATAACTATACAGCTTAAGGCGTGCGAGGGCGGTCACATATGAGGCTAGTACAACATTGACTGTCGAAAAAGGTTCGCAACACTCTTCCTTGTACTCCCAGTTGACAATAATAGTATCTTCGTTGATTGAGAGTACAGTATTGACATTGATTGAAGGATTACTCAACATTGAAAATAATTCGGCTGGTTGATTAATTATAGATGTTTTCGTCTGACGCTGGCCAAATTTACCCCAGAATGAATTCAACATAAGTTTAGCCAAAGACCTTAAACCGGGGTTGTTTGTAACGTTTGAGTATTCCAACACAACTTCCTCTCGCTGTAAGAATCTCTCAATATATTGTTCATTTTCCTTTGGAGTTTGACATTGTTTTGGCCAATCGCTTGACTCCTGTTTGATTTTGATGAATTTATTCATCATATCGGTAAACATTATTGCTCAACTGCATAGTTTCATACGACCATAATTCGAAAATTTCAAGAATTTCATATCCCAACTCAACAGCCTTCACAACTTCTTCTACAACCCAGGTTCCGGTAAGAGCACGCTCTTTCGTAGAATGCTCACATGTTTGACACATATTGTTGCCACAACTCCTACATAGTGTGAACATTAATTCAATATTCATTTTTTGTGGTAAAAGAGGATGAAACAAATCGTTTGGTGGTAAGATCTTACACTTAATCATACCAGAGAGAGTGGACAGTTTTGATGACGAGCATTCTTCACCAACGAAAATCTTTGGGTGTCCTTTCGGGAAGTGGCCGTACTTGCATAATATATATGGATATAATGAACATACATCAACATATTTGATTTTTTCACTGCCTGTAGTCTTATAATGTTCATGAGTATTTCCACATCTACCCCCGTAAAAACAGTCTCTTGGCTCAAGAGGAGATTCAACAACAAGAGGGTGAGTTTCTGTGTAGTTAGGTAATTCTTTACGTTATTCGATAAAATACGTTTAAAACTACACTCCCACATCTCTACAATTTCATACCCCAGAACCTTCAATCTCTCGATTTTGGCCTGAGTGGCGACGTATCGTGTATTTAACGACTCAGAAGGACTGTCTTTGAGAGGATCATCTCTTTGATAATTGAAACAGTTCAAGCACCCGTGTTTCAGAACAAAACCCATCCACTTTAACCTCAGAAACTCTATCTTCAGAACCTTTAGGGGCATAGTGAATGTTAATATTTCTTTGTTTTTCTTCCCAAACTATCCACGTCTAAAAACCTTGTTACAGGTGGAAGCAATTGTGGTAGCCTCCATAAAAGGGCACACATTTGTTACTTTTAGCATCAGCTCTCAAATGGAGACAAGACTTGGTTAGAATGTCGACATCTGAAATACAATATTCGACGAGTTCCGTTTGAAAATCGAATATATAATTTTTCTTGACTTTCCTATCATACCATATTTTAAAATCGCGAAGTTCCTTCTCGGTCTTAAAATTACCAGGTGTGTAAAACTCAGCTGATGGTTTTTGTTTTGTTTTCTATACGATTAAATTCATGGCAAAAATACCCCTTCGATAATTCGGAGAAACCAAACGCCTTTGGCAGTTTTGAAAGTGCCATTGGAAAATAGTTTAGAGAATCAAGAAACTTAATATTGACTAGAGACATAGAAATTAATTTGGTATCCCTCATGATTAGATCTGGTTTCAGATGGGTTTTGATTAAAATATGATTCAAAATGAACTGATGATCGAATCCACCACCATTATGAGCTGAAACGATAACGTTTTTGAAGAGTTTTCTTTGATTTAAAACAAATTCTATGAACCTTTCTATGGCGTTATTTTTCATAATATGAAGTCGAACACCACATTTTTGACATATGTTATTTTTGGAGGTAATACAATTGTCACAACACTGAAGGTTTGGCTCATGGAGAAGTGAACCATCAGATTGAACAGAGGCCTGTCTAGTCTCGAGGTCATAAAATATGAAAAAAAAATCTTAAGTTGGTGGAGATTTTGTATCGGGTTGAATGTAGCAAAGATGATGAAAAGGACAGTGTTGCTGACAAATCTTACAAAAGTCTTCTCCACTTCGATCAGAAGGAACAACCTTGAAACATTCCTCACATCTACGAATTTGTTCACAGATTTTATGTCCAATATGTTTAGCAAAGCATGACTGTCCTCTGAAGGATCTTTTGCAAGTATCACAAACAATTTTCAACCTATCTTTGCTACAAACAGGAGATTGCTTACAACAGACGCACGTCTTTGAACATCGATGTTTGCGTTTATTATTGTAGGGAATGTTACACTCCTCACAAGAATAAACACAGCAAAAAGCTGCTGTATGAGATGTTATAACATTGTTATGACCCTCGTGATACAATAAATTCAACGTAGGTCCATCCGTAATTCCTTTAAAAAGTACTTCTATACCCTTAGTTCCATATACATAAACCGTAATTTTATATTTCTGCAGATAACGCTGAAACTTTTGGAGTTCAGATATTCCAGCACCCCCTTCAGGAATAGTAACCCCAGCAGCATCAACTAATTTGGTAGCCTGTATCAGCTGACACTTTCCTAGATCTTGTCTGATTTTTGTGCGTTCAGGATTTTTTTCAACGTACGCTTGAGCGAGTACAAGAGCACGAGGAAGAAAGAGGTTATCCTTATTATAGATAGGAACAATGCCATGATGTTAAGTACATTCTTCTTCAAATTTATTGAAATTCATAGCCCTCTCCTTCCCCATAGGCATTCGTACCGTAGTTACCCCCAAAGAGAAAGTTTCAGTGTTCAGACTTGAGGAATTGGATTGATAAACGGATGATATTGTACTCCACAAATCATCCGTAGATATTTTTTCTGTATCTTTGAAACTACTGTAGCCTTGTCCACTCGAAAACGCAAAACCAATTTTATCTGAAGGTTTCAATCCTTCTGCCCCTTTGAGGACGATTTGCTCAATAGCCGATTTAATCCATTCTTCCGGTTCTGTACCGTGAGGTACGGGTAAGACTCTAAATTGTAGAGTACGCCCCTGGAGTCGAAAACGTGGGACGATTTTTGTAATATCTTCAATTATCAAAATTTTTTCCATTTTTCAAAATTAGATTTTAAAGAAAAAACTGAAAATTTTCACAAAATTAAATATCTTAACACCAATACGTGTTTGACATCTCACAGTAGTTGGAACAGCTCTTAGCCATGTGCCATGATATTTGGTTGAAATCCCAATATTCACTCTGAAAAATACTCCTTCAACCTTCAACCATCCAACACTCCAACTCTCACAAAATAAATCTCTAAGTGGTAATATTTTACGTTTAGCTATTGCTCAATAGGTGGTGCTGCCACATCAAGATGTTTTTATTTCATATTTTTTAGTTCAGCTAGTTCACATTAGATGGCGATGTGCTTCTGCCGAAATATTATACTTGTTTGAGCGTTTAGGAAGACTTCAAATAAATCATATAATAATGTTTTTACTTCAACTGATTTTTATTAGATGGCGTTACGCTTCTGTCAAAACATTATACTTGTATAAGTATATATGAAGGCTTCAAATGAGCCAAACTGAAAGCATAATTTTAGTTAAACTGTTATACCAGATATTGTTTTGCTGACAAAACTGATTTGTGTTGGTATACGTTTTTAGTGAAATCACAAGTGAGTATATTTTACAAATTGGATTGAATATTTAAAAAAATTATATTTTCGTTGAGTGATCATCTCCGAAAAGTCATAAAACAAAGCTCTCAGATAGCTTAGAATCATTCTCTCTACGACGCTCTTAGTAGAAAGACATATCAGTCATTCTTTTGGTGAGTTCGTGTTGAGATATTTAATTTTTGTGAAAATTTTAAAAAAGTTATAAAACAAAGCTCTCAATAGCTTAGAACCATTCTCTCTACGACGCTCTCAGTAGAAAGACATATCAGTCATTCTTTTGGTTAGCTCGTATATGGATATTTAATTTTGTGAAAATTTTCAGTTTTTATTTTTAAATCTAATTTTGAAAAATGGAAAAAATTTTGATAATTGAAGATATTACAAAAATCGTTTCACGTTTTCGACTCTAGGGGCGTACTCTACAATTTAGAATCTTACCCGTACCTCACGGTACAGAACCGGTAGAATGGATTAAATCGGCTATTGAGCCAATCGTCTTCAAAGGGGCAGAAGGATTGAAACCTTCAGATAAAATTGGTTTTGTGTTTTCGAGTGCTGACTTCAAACGTGGACAAGGCTACAGTAGTTTCCAAGATGCAGAAAAAATATCTACGGATGATTTGTGGAGTACAATATCATCCGTTTATCGATCCAATTCCTCAAGTCTGAACACTGAAACTTTCTCTTTGTGGGTAAATACGGTACGAATGCCTATGGGAAAGGGGAGGGCTATGAATTTCAACAATTTTGAAAAAGAATGTACTTAACGTCATGGCATTGTTCCTATCTATAATAGGGATAATCTCTGTCTTCCTTGTGCTCAAGCATACGTTGAAAAAAATCCTGAACGCACAAAAATCAGACGAGATCTAGGAAAGTGTCAGCTGATGCAGACTACCAAATTAGTTGTTGCTGCTGGGGTTACTATTCCTGAAGGGGGTGCTGGAATATCTGAACTCCAAAAGTTTCAGCGTTATCTGCAGAAATATAAAATTACGGTTTATTTATATGGAACTAAGGGTGAAGAAGTACTTTTTGAAGGAAATACCGATGGACCTCCGTTGAATTTATTGTATCACGAGGGTCATTACAATGTAATAACATCTCTTACAGCAGGTTTTTGCTGTGTTTATTATGGTGGGGAGTATAACATTCCCTACAATAATAAACGCAAACATCGATGTTCAAAGACGTGGGTCTGTTGTAAGCAATCTCCTGTTTGTCGCAAAGAACAGTTGAAAATTATTTGTGATACTTGCAAAAGATCCTTCAGAGGACAGGAATGCTTTGCTAAACATATTGAACATAAAATCTGTGAACAAATTCGTAGATGTGAGGAATGTTTTGATCATCTTTGCTACATTCGACCCGATACAAAATCTACACCAACTAGAGATTTTCTTTTCATATTTTATGATCTCGAGACTAGATAGGCCTCTGTTCAATCTGATGGTTCACTTCTTCATAGGCCAAACCTTTAGTGTTGTGACAATTGTATTACCTCCAATACTAACATATGTCAAAAAAATGGTGTTCGACTCCTTATTTTGAAAAATAACCCTATAGAAAGGTTCATAGAATTTGTTTTAAATCAAAGAAAACTCTTCAAAAACGTTATCGTTTTAGCTCATAATGGTGGTGGATTCGATCATCAGTTTATTTTAAATCATATTTTAATCAAAATACATCTGAAACCAGATCTCATTATGAGGGGTACCAAACTACTTTCTATGTCTCTAGTCAACATTAAATTTCTTGATTTTCTAAACTATTTTCCAATGGCACTCTCAAAACTGCCAAAGGCGTTTGGTTTCTCCGAATTATCGAAGGGGTATTTTTTCCATGAATTTAATCGTATAGAAAACCAAAACTATGTTGGGCCGATGCCATCAGCTGAGTTTTACACACCTGGTAATTTTAAGACCGAGAAGGATACTAGCGATTTTAAAACATGGTATGATAGGAAAGTCGAGGAAAATTATATATTCGATTTTCAAAAGGAACTCGTCGAATATTGTATTTCAGATGTTGACATTCTAACCAAGTCTTGTATCCATGATGCTAAAAGAAACAAATGTGGCTACCACAATTTCTTCCACCTGTAACAAGGTTTTAAGACGTAATTTTCTCAAAGAGAAAACCATAGGTATCATTCCTAAAAATGGTTACAGATGGCGCGAAAATCAATCAAAAATCTCCATTCAGTGGATAGTTTGGAAAGAAAAACAAAGAAATATTAACATTCACTTTGCCGCTAAAGGTTCCGAAGCTAGAGTTTCTGGGGTTAAAGTGGATGGATTTTGTTCTGAAACAAATCAAGTCTTTAAATTTCAAGGGTTCTATTGTCACGGGTTCTTGAACTGTTTCAAATACCAAAGAGATGATTCTCTCAAAGACAGTCTTTCTGAGGCGTTAAATATACGATACGACGCCACTCAGGCCAAAATCGAGAGATTGTAGGTTCTGAAATTGTAGAGATGTGGGAATGTAGTTTTAAACGTATTTTATCGAATAACGTGAAGAATTACGTTACCATACAGAAACACACCCTCTTGTTGTTGTATCTCCTCTTGGGCCAAGAGACGGTTTTTACGGGGGTAGATGTGAAAATACTCATGAATATTATAAGACTACAAACAGTGAAAAAATAAAATTTGTCAATGTATGTTCATTATATCCATATATATGCAAGTACGGCCACTTCCCGAAAGGATACCCAAAGATTTTCGTTGGTGAAGAATTCTCGTCATTAAAACTGTCCACTCTCTCTGGTATGATTAAGTGTAAGATCTTACCACCAAACGATTTGTTTCATCCTCTTTTATCACAAAAAATTAATAATAAATTAATGTTCACACTATGTGGGAGTTGTGGCAACAATATGTGTCAAACATGTGAGCATTCTACGGAAGAGCGTGCTCTTACCGGAACCTGGGTTGTAGAAGAAGTTGTGAAGGCTGTTGAGTTGGGATATGAAATTCTTGAAATTTTTGAAGTATGGTCGTATAAAACTATCCAGTTCCGCAATAATGTTTCAGGATTGTTTACCGGTATGATGAATAAATTCATCAAAATCAAACAGGAGTCAAGCGATTGGCCAAAACAATGTCAAACTCTAAAGGAAAAAGAACAATATATTGAGAGATTCTTACAGCGAGAGGAAGTTTTGTTGGAATATTCAAACGTTACAAACAACCCTGGTTTAAGATATTTGGCTAAACTTATGTTGAATTCATTCTGGGGTAAATTTGGCCAGCGTGAAAATCAGACGAAAACATCTACAATTAATCAACCAGCCGAATTATTCTCAATGTTGAGTAATCCTTCAATCAATAACAATAGTGTTCTCCCCATCAACGAGGATACTATTATTGTCAACTGGGAGTACAAGGAAGAGTGTTACGAACCTCTTTCAATATTCAATGTTGTACTGGCCTCATATGTGACCACCCTCGCACGCCTTAAGCTGTATAGTTATCTCGAAAAAGTAAATGATCGTGTTTTATACTATGACAATATAGCATCATTTATGTGTCTCGTGCTGGAGAATATAATATTCCTACTGGCGAATTTATTAGTGACATGACAAATGAATCAGAACATGAAGGGGTGGATGCATATATTTCGGAGTTTGTTTCTGGTGGTCCTAAAAATTATGCGTATAAACTTTGGTCTACAAAAGAAAAACAATTCAAAATCGTTTGTAAAGTGAAAGGAATTTCGTTGAAGTTAGATATCCAACAAAAAATTAACTTCGAATCAATCAAAAATATGATTTTATATCCGTCACAGCCAATTAATATAATTTCAAAACTAATCAGACGAACACAAGAACACGAGGTAATAACCGAAGAATGTATCAAGAAATATCAAATTAATTCCCTGACAAGATGATTTCTATCAGATTACAGCTCTGTCCCATTCCGTTTAAAAAAATCAATAACCAATTAAATTTACATTAAAACTATATTAAAATGATTTTTTTTTCATCTGAGAACGATCAACAGATAATCCTACAATACTATCAAAGTCTTGGACTTAATTTCTTTGACATCATAGAACCACCGAAATGATAAAAAAAGGTGCCAAATAGGCAAGAGTTATTTTTGGGTGAATTATTGAACCGTCTTTATCAGTTTAAAGATAAGTGTTCGCGATGCCCAGACAAAGATGACACCATCCGTTAGTATACTAGTGTTTAACTACAGCCAATGAGAAAAAAAAACGAAAAAAAGTCATTATTTCATCGACTAACTAGCTCCAAACTAGAATCGATGTGATTAAAAAAATTGTCATTTTATGTTGGTATCCTATTCAATACCACTGGGATTGAGTCCAAAACATATGGCTTTGATTACTGGAAAAAATTAAAAAGTCTTTTTCAAGACTCGTTCTCAAATGAATCCATATTATGGTAGGCCTGTAAGTAATTTTATGTTTATATTTTGCATAAAATTCTAGTGTGGATTCCTATAACGAAGCCACAAACACCAACAATAATCGTAGATTATTGACCTCCTGGGTTGGCTATGGAAAATGGTGTTTTCGTTATCATACTCAAATAAAATGTACTATTTATTATATTATATACAACTGATATGTGTGCATTGTGTTTTTCCTTCATACAAAGCTGACATCTATTTAGAATGTTAATGTTTTCGAAATTCATGTTTGCTTTTTCATTGCACTGAAAATCTTTCCATTTCCTCCTCGAAATACCCCACACAACCCCTGTCCATCTATTGACTAACGGTACTACTATTCATTGTACTGATGTTATTCCAACAGAAAACAAGTTTCGACATTTCTTCCCAGTTCCTCTGGAAAAAATTCCTCTTCAAACTGGTACCGCTTTGCCTCTCAACAAATATCAATAAATTTACCTCGTTCAAGTATTTGCTTTTAATAAGCAAGGATTTTTTCTCAAAATTTAATATTTCACCTTGTGAGTTGAATAATATCCATGAATTATAATTGCGAGTTGATGATGTCACCATGGAAACTGAAATGATAAATGCTAGATGATGCTTGAATGCTCGTCTTCTGACTGAAACATTCATAAACAATAAGGTTAGCTCACGTAGGAAGATAGGTAATTTCGCGTGAAATTGAAATTATCAACATTTTGTGATACGCAAATACCTGCTATACTTGACACGTCGTATACAAAATTGATTGTAATCAGTTAGAAAGCTCAATGGTTGAACCTAATGATTGTTTTCGAAGTATCGTTCGAACCACTGTATGGGACGGACGTGCTTTCTGTGTGCTCTGCGCAAATTTACGAGTGCTAATTATCATAAAGTGTAGTGAGCCACTTCAGTCTCTATTGGCATCGCCATCCAATATAGACTGAATATTCTTCGAAGAAGAGATTCGTTCACTCCCTCATGAGCGCAAGCTCAGGGGGAAGTTCAAGAGGGTCCAGCCGAAGCGCACCACCATGTGCTGGACGAGCCAGAGCCCCATCCAAATACCAAAGGGTTGGCTCCGTGACGTCAAGAAGCGAGACTGACACGAAGAAGTCACTCAAGAGGACACGTCCCGAAAAGACACCTACTAGGCCTACTACATCGAAGCCTCAAAAGATCACGGTTCAGCAACACGTAGTGATCCCTACTAGAGATGTGTCCAGCCCGAACTCGAAGCTCAAAATTACCGAAACGTCGTTCTCCCGCTCTTCAGGCTCCCCGCCGGATAAGAAGACGAAGATCGACGACAAGAAGGAATCACCAGCGGTCCACGCTCCAGCCGCTAAAAAGGGTGAGTCGACTTCATTATGCATGTAGAATGTTGTAGTTTTTGAGGGAACCTCCGATAAAAACATACAACTCCTCGAAGAAGATGCCCAGAAAATGGAAAGTGTGGTGTCCCACTTGGAAAAATTGACTCCAGAAGATCCTCTTGGATCGTAGAATCCATCGTCGAGCCGCAAACTCTGGATGAAAATTCTTTTAAAATCTGGGAGACCACCACGAATATCCCGGTTGCCACCACCACAGAAGACGACTTACCCCCAACGAAGAAGGAGGAGATCGCGGGAAACAGCATTTCCCCCATCCTGACAGTTGGTCGTGACGTACAGCCAGACAATGATGATGACTCCTCCACGCCATCCAACAGAGAAGACAAGGGTGATAATCCTTCATCAGGCCAGGTAGAGACCCTTCAGCAAGCAGATGAGAATACTGATCAACCCGTTTTTCAACATCATACGATTACGATATCAACTCCACCTGCTGAAAACCCACCTCATCAAACTCCACCGGATCCGACACCACCCTTACCCCACCCTGAAGTGAAATCAACCAAAATGCCGGACTTCGACCGAAACTGAAATCGTAAATCTGGAAAAAGTTACAAGTCCGAACGTTCACCACACTTCCGAACGGACTTGTGATATTTCAGACAAGAATCAACGACCAAACGAAAAGTCCGAATCTCACACGATTGTCTGTACACAATCTACAGAGCCGCCGCCGTCAATATCAATGCCGCCAATGCCGCCAAATGTGCTGCCACCGCCGATGACTAGAGTATTCGAGCCGACCATCCAAAGGCCTACTGCGCAATCGCAAAAGATTCCCGAGACTACTAAATCCTTTCAGGAGCAATGGGAGAATCTCTTGAGAAGAGAACAGAAGCTGCAAAACACACGAAAATTTCGTGTGAAATCCACAGAGTTGTAGTACATCGAGAAAATTCGCCAGATCGTCTAACAGGTATCCCCTATATAGGCGCAAGTGATACACACCCACTTCCCGGAAATTTTGAAAATCTAGTCGGAAGTCAGGAAGGCGTATGGAATCCCAACCCAAGCATTCCTGGCTCCATACAATTCCCTGGATCACAGGAGCGTCCTGGAATAATGGGAAGTGTGGTGAATATAAACGAAAGTGTGGTGAAAAAATCAGAAAATCGACTAAGTCCAATGGAAAGGGTGTTGAACACCACAGGCATTGAAGAAATATCAAAGTTCAGTTTGCCACAAATAGAAAGTGTGGTGAATGAAAATAAAATCACAACACTTTTGGAAACTGTGGTGAACGAAAATAATGTTGAGAAAACAAGTTCAATCGAAAGTGTGGTGAATTCCATTGACAGAGTCGCCAGAAATTTACCAACAGAAATAAAAGGTGTGGAAAACAATATGGAAGGTGTGGTGAACGACCGGACTTATAAAAATCCTGAAGAAAAAGTTGAACTTGAAGGATTTAAGACAGCCGTCATCCACATGATGAAACGGAAGGAGGAGGATGAAAAACGAAAAGAAAGGAAAAAACTACTCGAAGCTAGAAAATCTGTTTTACCCAGAAAATCATTAAAAAATTTCTCTAGCTCTGATTCCGACGAGGAAG
This sequence comes from Chrysolina haemoptera, assembly GCA_958298965.1. Taxonomy (NCBI): domain Eukaryota; kingdom Metazoa; phylum Arthropoda; class Insecta; order Coleoptera; family Chrysomelidae; genus Chrysolina; species Chrysolina haemoptera. Next base: position 18,791,215 of record OY282589.1, on the reverse strand, counting down.
AACAGAAAAAGAGGAAATTCAGAGACAGAAGAAGATCTCGTGATTCACCTCCTCCAACTGTTACCTCGGGAAGCCTGGACAAAAGGGTTGAAGAACTACAGAACAAAGTCACTGAAGAAGTGGACAGAAAGATGGAAGAATTCCGCAAACAAAAATTAATTCAACCATCCGCCATCGTTGACATCCCTGAAAAGGTAGTGAAAGAAGCTATGGAGAGACCGATTCAAACTTTTTATACCGAGAAGTTCAAAGCCAAGTATGCCAAGGAAATTGAACATGTTCTCGGTATAAGAAAATTCATTAAATCGCCACAGAAGAGCAAAGATACTCTCACACCACTACCTGACAGAGAGAGTCTGGATGAGGATGGCTTTGTAAAACCCAAAACTCCAGGCCGACCAAGAAAGATCAAACAAGCTTCCACAATATCGCTAAATGATTCCTTCGAATTACTTAGCGATGACCATCAGGATAATGACGAAGGCAACCAACAGAAGGTCCCAACTACCCTTCCAACTCCCCCACCAAAACCTAAGGAGAAGAAAAAAGAGGCTCCAAGGAAAATCAAAATGCTCCCACCCATCGTCATATAGGGGAGGCTGAATCTTGATAAGGAGCTTTCAGATCAACTAAAACAGGAGTTGAAGGGGCACTTCAACTTCAACTTCAACTTCAAATATACGGGCAGGGAAACCCAGCTCTTCACTGCTAATGAAGGATAGAGATATCATGTTCAATATAATGAAAGAGATGGGTACAGAGTACCATACGTACACCCTGCCCAAAGGCAAGACCCATGCCTTCGTCGTTAGGGGCTTGGACGCAGACATCAACGAAGATAACGTTCTTGAAGAATTATACAAAGTATATGGCGTTTAAGCCCAGCGCATCATGCGGATGAACACCAGATTCAGACCACTCTACCTGGTCACAACAGCAAAGGATGTGACCCTTGAACATCTACAGAAAAACGTCAGAGTGATTCAGCACATTCGCATCTCCTGGGAATTGCGAAGGAACGAACGAGCCATCGTCCAGTGCCACAGATGTCAGCGTTGGGGCCACGCAACTACCAATTGCGCTCGTGCCTCACGCTGTCTGAAGTGTGCCGAGAACCATCTGACACACACCTGCAAGAAATTCCGGGAGGTGCCAGCGACATGTGTGAACTGCCAAGGATCACATCCTGCCAATAGCGTGGACTGCCCGGTATATTTGGGAAGAGTAAAATTCCTAGAGGATAAGAAAGTCCAGCAGCTTCCCAAAGATAGAAGAAAAACCGTCCCTGCCCCACCCCCTAGTACCAATGCATGGGCGGACATACAACAAAGAGCAGCGCAAAGTTCCGGAGTTCCAGCGGCAGCAGCCCAACCACAACAACAAAGGAGCAGAATGGTGAGCAATCCCGGTTCCTCACCCATCCTAACCACACCCCAACTTCGCTCCCACAAACCCCACAACGTAGACAACCTCCACGAGGGAGCGCTGCTACAGATATCACGTTATCTGGAGTTATCCAAGAAATTCATTCCCTCCTGGATGTCTCTGCTCTTTGCAAGACACTGAGAGAATCGGTGACAAGGCTCTCTCTTATTGACTTTGTCGACAGGCACAAGGTTGATGTGAGTTTCGTATCTGAGACGAAGATTCAGCCGTATCAGAGACTAAATCTCAGGGGATTTACGACCGTCCTCACGCGGTGAGGGGGGGGGCGTGGCCATCCTTGTTCGGAACGGGATCGCGCATGCGCAGATTCCACCAAGACAAAGTGCTATTGAGCACGTCGGAATCAAGTTCGAGGATGGGGTCTGCGCGTTCGCAGTCTACAACGCCCCGAACAGGAAATTCACACAGCTTGATTTGGACAATCTGTGTAGCACTGCTACTGGTCGGGGATCTTAATGCAAGAAGATCTGCGTGGACCAGTGGCCAGCCCAATGCCAATGGCAAGACTCTGTGGGAGTATTCCGTCAATAATGAGGTGGTAATCGTGCACTCTGATGAGCCGACACATTATCCCTGGAATGGGTCCACCCCTACCATTATCGACTTGGTGATAAACAAGAATGTCACCGATCTGAGCGACCTCAGGGTCATACATAAGATGACTTCGGATCACGATCCGATCATGTTTCAGTTGAAGTACAGGGGTGATGATATTCCCCCCACGTTTAAGTACGACTATGGAAACACGGATTGGAAAGAGTTCCGAAGGCTCTTGAACGCTAGGACGTATATCGAGTCAAACATCTCTAAGTATGACATTGGGGAGGTAACGCTCGCTCTGATCAGGGATATTCAATGGGCGAGAAATCGCACCACCAAGAAGATACAGGTTAGGGCTGACTGAAATATTCTTCCGGCGGTTGTCAGAGACCTAATCAGTCTGAAAAACTCAACTAGAAAGCGATGGCAAGCTACACGCGACCCCATCGCTAGACAGGACATGCTCCGACTCGGAGCAGATATATCAGACTTGATTAAGGAGAATAGCAACCGGAATTGGAAGAATAAATTGGAGAAGTTAAACGTTCGGGACAATTCTCTATGGCGGATGGCTAAGCGCATCACTAGACGCTTTGACCCGATTCCCGCCTTGGAGAAGGGTGACAAACGTTTAGTGACGGATCCTCGGAAGGCCGAATTAATGGCGGAGTACTTCTCGGAAGTGCACCGGAAAGCGCCTGACGTTGGTGAGGGGCAAAAATCGAAAACAAGGTTTACGGAAGTTTTCCGGGACACGCCCCTCACGATTGGCCCTCATCGATTGGCCAAAATTTTGACCAATTATGAGGACCTGACGGAAGTCATCAAGCGACTTCCGACGAATAAGCCGCCCGGACCGGATGGGCTGGACACTATACCCATAAAAAATCTACCAAGAAAGGTCCTCATCCAGTTATTGCACATCATTAATGCGATCTTCAAGTGGCAGTGCTACCCCGATTGCCTGAAGAAGGCTGTGGTGGTTCCAATCCTGAAACCGGGTAAGGATGGCCACAAGCTTGAGAGCTATAGACCTATCTCACTGCTGAGTGTCATAGCGAAGATCATCGATAAAATCCTCTCGAGACGAATGATGAGCCTTGAGGGAAAACTCAAAGTGATCCCCGATGAGCAGTTCGGCTTCCGCCCAGGTCACAATACGACTTCGCAGGTTGTCCGGATTGCTCATGAGGTGAAAGAGGGTTTCCATCGAGGCCTAGTCACGGTCATGATGCTGCTGGATATGCAGAAAGCCTTCGATACCATCTGGGTCGAGGGTCTCATCGCCAAACTGCTTAGAGCAGACATGCCAGTATATATGGTTAAGCTAATTGATTCCTACCTAGTCGGCAGGACTTTTGAGGTGAGAGTTAATCGCACTCGCTCAAAAGCATATCCAATCGAGCCTATCGCCGCACTTGTACTCTCTATATACGCACGATTTCCCTCGACACGAGAGAACGAAAACGGCAATGTACGCGGATGAAACCGCAATATATTGCCAATCGTTCTCCAGCGATGTCGCTGCATATCAGATCCGGGTCAGACTGGATAGGGAAATCCTGCCGTATCTGGAGGAGAACAAGATTGTGGTGAATCCGGATAAGACCGAGATCATTAACTTCACTCGAAAGTATAAATTTACCAAAATTTTTCGTGATGTTGTGGTCTCGGGCAAAGCCATAAAGGCGAAAAGCCCTGTGAAATACCTGGGAGTTCTTATGGATAGGCGACTAACAATGAATGCGCACCTGACGCTTGCCATTCAACGAGCGGCAGCGGCGGTAAAGAGGATATATCCCTTTATTTACCGTACGTCACATCTCTCATTAGAGAATAAGATGCTGATGTACAAGCAGATGGTGCGCCCGGCATTGTTATACGCCTGCCCAGCGTTCTGCAACCTCTACAATAAACAGTGGAAACGACTGGATGTTATGCAGAACAAAGTTCTCCGTATAATCCTAAATATGGATAGTTACACTCGTGTGGATGTGCTGCGAGCGCTTGCGGGCGTCGACTCCATCCCGACATATGCAAAAAAAGTATCTTACAAGATTTATAAATACTTTCTCCCCAGAAGTCCACTGACTAGAGACCTAACTAGGCTTAGGATCCATGATAATGAACCCTGCAAACACGGCGGAGTTCTTTATCAAGCCCTCGACCTTTTCCATGAACGCTGGGAAGAACCGGCGGAGGAAATTCCACAAAAACCAGGAATCTGAAACTTACAGAAAAGGGTGCTTAGATAACTAGTCTTTCATTATAAACAGACCTTCCAAGCTAGTTGTGTCACTCACAAAACCCCCCGAAAGTGGGACAAGTACGGATTGTTGACAGGTGAAGCTTTGATACAAGACTTCAGAAAAGGCCCCACTGTACCCTCTCTTTGTCCAGAGGAGTGATTGATGTCAATGTCAGCTTGTGAGGAAGAGTATCTAATACCATCCCAGAGTAGTAATTTGTATGCCAAGCTGATCAGAACTGCCCCATGTCTCTGTGAAGTTGAGCTATGGTATCAGCAGCACATCGAGCAGTCAACTTTGTTTTTTTTATCACGAAACCCATTCGATTTCACCTTGAGAGTAGTGTTGTACATCAGAGATAGGTATCCCACGTATCCCAACGTACAGCGTTTGATACTTTTGTTGGCAATACCTTCACTCCAAAGAAAATAACTCCTTTGGGTCCTTCCTTTTTTGTACAGGTATGTTGACTGTAACGTCTTGTATACTGTACCTATTTACTTAGTACTGATCTTCTTTCCGTCCATGTAGAATCTTCAGATTTATAACAAGAATAGCCTACCCCGGGTTACTCTATCTCAGTACAATATCTTTTGGGGTCTCCTTTGATGCAGAAGAGATTGCACGTATCCATATTTCTCAAAATTAATTTTATTAATTATTTTCCATATGATGCGTACTTTGATTGGTACTTTCTGCCCGTCAATTTAGGATATTTCATACGAATAAAAAATATTTTCGATTCTGTCAGACTTTTTGCGCCCCTCGTATTAAAAGTAGTCAATCCTGAAAATGACTTTCGATGCTGTATGATATGAACTCCTTATATTTCAAAAATTCCTCTTGGTCCAAGAGATATTTAATTTTTCCACCGATCTAGGGACACAGTGTATATGAGATATCACTAAACTGGAGTAGAAATAAATGGTTGGCATGAATCAAATAAAGAAATATATTTTCGTAACACATAATTTAATCCCGTCCAAAAATTCAGTGTAATTAACTATTTATCTACAAACTGCTTTTTGAACGAACGGAAAAAACATTGCCCAATTACTATTGCATAGTGCACCATGAATCCTTGTTTAAGTTGAAGAGACTTCAAAATGTGTTCGTATTCAATTATATCAGTCTATTATAAAGATATATCAAATTATATTCACAGCATATCAATACATAAACAGTAATAAATAATTTTATATTCCGACATATGTCATAATGACATTATTATATACATACATACATACTTTATAGGAATGAGAACTATAATGATGCATTAAAGTACTGAGGACTATAATGAAAAAATGTAGGTACAAAAACTGAAAATACTACTGTAATGCAACAAGAAATCTATTTTTAAAGAAATCGTCGAAATATAAAATTTTGTATAAAATTCGTATCATAAACAGTCATTATGGTACTAGCTGTGTTCAGACTCAGACTCGGCTGATGCCTCGTCTGATAATCTTCACAACTAGTACCATAATGATCGTCATTATTATCCTTATATCATAAATATCTATTATGCGAACAAATTGTTACAAAAAGTCGAAGAGGATCATAATTGTATTTTATTTTTGTTTCCCTTTGATAGACCCAGTTTAGTGTTCATTGAAAAAAAATAATTAACATTCTGATAGAGAAATTTTACTAAACTACCCAACTGGATTGAATCAGGAAAAAAATAACGAGAAAGACTCTTCATTATTTCATGGCATCACACGTTGAAATGTAACGCCTGCGTCTTCCCTAGCTCGCCCAAGTCTCTCGAGGACTTCTGAGTGTGCAGCTAAAAATGATAATTTAACAATAATAATGAGATTGTTTCAAGAACGGACGTTATCAGTATTTATCATGAATTTTGCCTTTCAACGACATTTTACTTTTCGAATCCACTAATTCCCAAAATTAAAGTGTTTGTAGTGTACCAATACGTCTCCTGCATGAGCATATTGTGTATATGACATTGACACCGACTGGAAATTTAGAACGAATCTCTATCTTATTTTATTATTTAAAAAAGGTTGAAGATACCTCTAGAACACTATAATATTCAAAAAGAAAAATGCGATTATGATTTTCTTGGACTACATAAAAAACTTTGATCCATTTCAATCACATTCGAGATACCGAAATTCATAAAGTCTCACTTACAAAAATTCGATAACTGTCTTACGCAAATTATTTCTAAAAATTGTCCCGTATTTCGTAAGATATCTGACGACTATTGCGAGTTCAAAATCCATATTCTGTTTGAATCGAATTTTATAATATTCAAGTATTCACGTTGTTCGGAGCGGACAATATTCTGCGAATTCTTTCTAGCTCACTGTTGCTCTAATAAGTAGGTTTCATCTAATCATATTAAAATTTTTCAATGATATATTTTCGATTCTGATTTTTTTCTTCAAGGGATTCACAAGACACTGTTTTCGATCTAATACTATTACCTCTCATTGGGAAAGGAACCCCCTTTAAAATATACTGAATTTCTTCCAATGTTTTTCCTTTCGTCTCAGGAATGTAAATTTGTACGAATATAGCCGTCAGTAGTGTACAAACTGAAAAAAAATAGAAAGGCATATCTTGTCCTATATACAGCACCATTCTTTGATAAAGCTCCACTGAGATCCATGCGAAAAGAAGATAAAAAAAGTCTGCCATGGTCATTCCCATGGCTTTAACTTTAGTTGGAAAGAGTTCTGCTGTCAAGACGATTGGTATAATCCCCAGGCCAAATTTGAATACTGCAGCATAAACCATGATGGCAACTAATGGAATCCATGAGATGCCATCAACGTCCATGCCACTTCTCTTCAATGTGAAGAATACTGCTAAAACTAATAGAGACAATCCCGTCAGTAAACTGGAAGATGTGAGAAGGGCTTTGCGTCCAAATTTGTCTACAACAAAATCTGCAATTGTTGCCGATATCAGCATCATTGCAGCGAATAATATTCCAGCAACTTCAGAACTCAGATAGACTGAGTCGGCTGCTCGAAGAATTTCATGTAGGTTCATCAATATCACACTGATGCTGCTAAAGTGTTGGGCACCGTTCAAAACGAACATTATCAAAACTGCCTTTCTGTTACTTTTCGACAGAAACAAATCCTGTGGTCTTCCTTTTTCCTCCCGTTGCCGCTCGACAGCTGTTGAAATCTCTTTCATTTCGATATCTACGCTATCGGTCCCACGCAGCCTCTGTAGATGGAGTTTTGCTTTTACAGGTTTATCTTTGGACAATAAGTAGTATGGTGAATCTGGCATGAACGGAAATACAATAAGCTGTGTAGAAACTAATACTGCTCCTATAACTGAGGGTACATAGTATGGCACGTATGGAGTTACAGCATAGATGATCAAAATACCAATGAGCATCATAACGTAAATGATTCCGGCAAGGAAGCCTCGGATTTTTTTATCCGCTATTTCTGCGATGTACATTGGAGACGCTACAAAGGCAACGTCTCCAGACAACCCAACCATGAATCTGGCTACGTAAAGATATTCAACTCTATTTGCCATCCCAATCATTACCCAAACAACCAGAGAAATGAAGGCCGATATCAGAATTGATCCTTTTCTTCCAATTTTATCCACGGCAAAAATTGTAACTGGTAGTCCCGCCAACCCACCAATCATGTAGATAGATTCCAGCCATATGTGGTTCATTTGCTCGAGATGAACCGGACTATCTTCTCTTTCCAAGACCTGCAGCCCAGGAGCTGTCCAGCCATAGTGCATGCCATCGGAAATTGCTCCAAGGGTAGCTGAAATCAAAAATAATCCTGAGAAAGCTATAGATACGATAGATATAAATTGCTGGAATTTAATAATAATAATTAATTCAATGATGGAAATATCATGATCGGAACAATTCATGAGGATTATGTTATGGAAAGCAATTGCTGTTCTTACTAACATCTCTGTAACAACTGACATTGTTATGTACTGATGGTTTACCCTAGATAATTTCGGTCCCTACTGATGATACCGTAATATGTTTTTTTTCAATGAAATATTTTTGTTGTATTGTGTTCAGTACCATTTTCGTTCGAAATAAATCATACTTACATACTCTTCAAACTATTGACGAGATGGAAACCTGATATTGGTAGTGTGCTTATCCCAACGAGACTAAACACTGATATGACTATATGAGGTCTTTGTATGCGACAACTTTGCGATTTGCAGACAGAATCTACAAACTGCTTAGGCAGTGTTTTATGGAACTTCTTGCCTGTACTGTGCAAGGATTGAAAAGTTGCGGGGAGTCAGAATTCGCGATTGTGTGACTAGGGCAGCACATCCTAGGGTAGTTTGTTATTTTCAAAATAAAGGTAGTAAGTTTAAGGAAAATATCCTATTCAAATATGAGTTGATAATAATGATAATTTAGATATCGAGACACCAATTTGGAATGGGATCTGACAGACAAAATCATTGGCATTTCATTTTGGTGAGTGCTGGCTTCTAGATATATACATATAACAGTAGAGCAAGCTTTCATATATTTTGTGAGAGCGTTTGCCAATATCGCGTGTATGCATTCTTTCGACGTAATTTATATAATGTTTGATTTTTCTTTCGAATTTAGTTATTTTCATGTTGCACATATTTCACGACTTCATTATGTTCATAGTTCAAATATTTTTCTCCTTTTTTTATGGTTAGTGGAACTTTGCTGACTATCATTTACTCCTTCAGTCCCTCATACAAAGTCCACGTATTTGTGAAGCCGTTGCTGAACCTGCAAATCTACAACAAGTCCTTTGAGATTATGGTGAAATAGGTAATCTCCTAGGGTTGTGGATTATAGGGTTGATTAATTGTTCTGCTTTTGGAAAGGCTATCCCTTGAGGTTAAATCCGAGCCATTCAGAGCAGCAAATTCAAAACTATACTTTGGTTTGGTTACAGCCAAGAATTCAACATCCTATCACTGTACTGCCAATGATGATGATGGATGATAGTTATTTGATTTGGTGTAATTTTGGAATAGAACCAAAGATAAATGGTCATACCCCACATCTTAGGTCGATTATTACACCTCGACAAATATTTCAATACCAATATGAAGGTTCAACAACTTCCATTGATCCAGTGCGTACCCATTTCTTATTTACAACAGCAGTGATTACTTATACATATCACAATATATTTCCTTGCGTAACAACCAATCAGTGGATTTCAAATTTTGAAATTCAGCCAATAGAATCGGAACTACAGTGAAAATATAGCTTGTCGCTGTATTTTCACGGTGATAAACCTGCTTAGTTTTTGTTTTACTATCTGTCAAGTGAAAATAATGATTTAAATTATAAACGTCAAATTTATGTGTTTTGACTAGTTATCTTTATTTATCAATATGAGCGATCGTTGGGGACAAATGTCCATTGGTATCATAGATGAGGCCGTGGAAAAAAGTATTCCGTTGAATACGGCAGAAGTAAAGCATCAATTACCAATAGACACGATTTTTCTTTATTTCAAATCGATATATTGTCGTCCTAAATAGAATTCGTGTTATGATAAAACCTATAATTTTTTGAAATATCAATTCATTGGCAATCCCAATGCAAGAAAATACAACTCGTCCTGCGGACTCGTTGTATTTTCAGCTTTGATATTGCAATTCATTAATATTCCAAAAAATTATCTTATTATATTTATTACCCCTTATAATATGATCATAATATGCGTAAATGATAATTGAAACTAATTGGTCTCTAGACTTGAGTTATTCAGATTATTGTGTTTTAAGTTGAACAGCTTTCATTCGATCCCATATGCCATATGTATTGTGACCAAAAGTTGGGCTCTCAATCTTGCGCGTGTGGTGGTAGGTAAGGTTTGATTGGTAAGGAAATCTTACTCTATAATATGATGATATCAACTGTGTTTCATAGTTTTCCATAGTTTTCTGGACCTCGATCTTTCTCTTCTCACTGTAAAAAACTCATTGATTGAAATCCTTCTAAACGACACGAATTATTATTCTCTTTCGATTTTAGAATGCCAAAAGTTAAACAAAGATTATCATTCAATAAACACAACCTCAAATGGACATTTGCGGGCATGGAAAATGAATACATACATTTTGCGATAAGTAATCATTTAGTATAATTGAACCAGAACGAAGTAACCGTAAGTACGTTGACATTTAAGTGCGAATCATGAATAACTATTCTCATTAGATAACCATTGGAAAATACATGTTGTCGAAAAAGGCTGTCGGATTAGATATACCATTCTGCAGAGTTTCGGTACCTGAAAAGTTTGGAGTCGAAAAGGGACCCGCCAGTTTATGCTAACCGGAGAGGCGGCCTAAAACTCGGCACAGCCTAATGTTTTAATCCCAATCTATCTATCTATGTATACGGTTTAATTATTTCCTGAATAACCTCCTAGAATGAGCAACATTTTTACCCTGAAAAAAAAGATGGAGTAATTCTTTACTATGATATAACCAGAACGAACTAACTTTACGTAGACATTTGAGTGCTTGAAAATTGCAAACTGCATTATGTTAAAATAATATTTCTTTCAATATCACATCAGTCTATTTCTTGCAAGCAGAGGAAGGTATTATTTATGTACTGAGTTTAAACATTTTGAAAGTGAATCTTCTAATCCCTGTGCCGAGCTTGACTATTTTAATTTCGTATATCTTAGACATGTGCCAAGTTTGTATTGCCCCTACCGGAGAGTTTTTTTCATATCACTAATTGTTTAATGCCCTCGGGTACTTGAACACTTGGAATAAGAAATAATTGCTTCAAAATATGAAATGAGAGAGCTCCTGTTCACGAGTGGGTAGCCACTATCAACAATTTGATAAGAACATCTGGTTTCGAATTCTTCATATTACCTAGTCATTGATTGTGTTGCATTTTTTTACTCTTTAAACTGATACATATTATTATGCATGGTCTGTTTGTAATCAGTACAAATGAATATTTCAAATATGTTGAGTGATTTGGACGAACTTTTTATATGTGAATGGTTCCTGATATGAAAAGATTTCAGTATAACACTGTATTGTTCAAAGAACATCGTGAGAGACGATGAAAAGTAGGTAGGAATTGGTGTTCTTGAATTTCTGAAGACTCTATGCCTCAGGGACCTCCCCAGGCAGCGAGTTTGAAAGCTTTGCCGTTCTGTGGAAAAACCCCGTTCTGGGAAGATGTGCGGCATGTTTCCAAAGCGACGGCATATGGATGTGAGGACTGAGCTCGACGGGTCAATCTCGATGGGACCGCTAACGATGGGACCGCATCGTCCATGAAAATATCCATAAAACAGGCAGATCGCCAATCTTTCTGCGATGTTCCAGAGAAGTGAGGGAGCTTGTGAGTGAAGCATCACATTAAAAGTTTCAATATGTGTGTGAAGTAAAATACTTCTTGGCGCGAAACAGAAAACCAAGTTTTTGAGAGGGACTCTTGCAATGGACCTCACATGGTTCTCCCATGAGGGGGTACTGCTGATGGTGATGCCGAGCATTGAAATGCAAGATTTCATTGGTATAGATACTCCTGACATAGTTACACTGGCTGCTGTGGGATCGGCCTTTCTAGAGAAAAGACATGCTTGCGTTTTATTCGCTTTGAATTCCAGCAAATTGTTGGATCCCCATTCTAGAATTTTTGCTAAGTAAGTATTTATTTTATCCACGATTCTTCCCCGTTCATTTCTGCATTCACTGGCTCTTATCGGAGCTTTGGAAGAGAAAGCGGCATGAAGGGTACTATCATCTGCAAAGTTGTTCACTGGACATGAGGTAGCTCCCAACAAATCAGTGATGTTAAAAAGAAACAGTGTTGGTGCTAGAATGGACCCCTGCGGAACACCAGCATTTATTGGTAGAGTATCAGATTACACTCCATCGACCACCACGTGGAGAGACTGGACTGAGAGAAAGCTAGGTAGCTGGAAACACAATTGGGGAGGCAAGCCATAAGATGGAAGTTTGGCTATGAGTCATTGGTGCCAAACGCCTTGAAGATATCTAGTGCAACGGCCAGAGTTTCACCATATTTTTTTGATAGATTGCGGCTACTAAATATGTGAGACATAAGCAAGCACCGGTTCATAGGACTCATTCTACCTCTATATTTTAGTTATATTATTCAAAATTATCTTCATTCAGTCAAAAAATCAGAAAATGCCGATATTTCTTTCTTTCTGAAATATTGGGTGGCTGATGTTATGGACACGAATTTGAGATCTTTTCCCAGTTTTCGTCATACCAGGCGGTGACTGGGACAATTTATCAATAATGAACATCATGTCAAAACTTTATAATTATGAACAATTCAATTATAAAATTCAAGACAATATGTTCGTTTATTTGTCTTTTTTTATGTGACCAATTATCGACATGCCAATTCCCAATTAATAGATTTTATAAACCGATATTAAATCACAGGCCGATAAAACGGACAAATATATGCCGATAGTTGGGACACATTTAAATGCACATACAATTCTAATAATTTATTTCAATAGGCGTATTGGTGAAAAAAAAATACACTATATTGGGGACAGATAGACATTCTTCTTGAAAATCCTATTTTGATGTGGATCAATCACCTCAGCCTGAAATTTCCAAAAAGCAATGGCTTGACCTACCCAGTTCTGAAAGCCTAGTAATGTTTACAATAATCAGTATTCCTGATATTATTCCCACAAATTCAACGGAATACCACTGTAGAGTCAATGAAAGAACTCCTCGTCCATCAGAATCTATTTCGTTACCAATAATTGCGTCACATAATGATTCAAGAAAATATTCCAATACATTCAAAAAAGTACTTTTCTGGAAACCAAAAATTGGCGAAAGACTTCTGACGAGAAACAAAAGCCAAAGGAAAACATTTCTGAAGTCGCTGTTTCTGTTAAATGGATAATGGAGTTCAATAATGAAAAGCAAGCGAAGAAAGAATATGACGAAGAAAAGAAAAATAAAACGAAAACAACAGAGTTTGGAAAAAAAAATAAACGGAAAGAAGAATCAATATTTCTTTTTCTTTCGATTTCTATGGAATCCATATGACAGTATGATAATTATCATGGATTATCATTGGACATATGGAAATAATTATTCAGAAGTTGAAAACACGTGAAATGACATGAAGTGGGCAAATATTTGCGTGTCTTATCTCCGCAGTTTTATAGTGTCAAGTATAAATAATAACAAAACAACAATAATTCATTGTCTGGTTACGAAATATTCATGAACTGGCCTTTGTTATGATTTCAAAGACTAGCGCTGATTCTATACGAAATCATGATATAAAATATGCCGAGCAGTACCTATTAGAGAATAACAATAATCGAAATCTTATTTACCCAACCAACTGTTTTATATGGTTTATGATTGTCCCATACAGTGAAATTACGGAATATTCTAAACACACACAAAAATAAATATTTGTGACTCGATATTTACTGAACCCTGAGAAGGGTGGTCTTGAAATAAGAAAATGTTCTCTGCTTAGAATTGTATGAAATAGTGGGTAGGTTTCTATACAAATTATTCCTGATTCCGATATTCAACTCCTTGATATTACTTCAACTTGCATTTTTTTCTAAGAAATATTTTTAGTTTCATTTCTGGTAACTGTATACTTAAATCCAAGATCAATAACTTAGAAAATAGTAGAAACTCACATGGTTTTGGTGTTTGGATATTTCTCTATGTATTTTTTCTTTCACAAATTATTCTTGATTCCGATAATCAACTTTAAAATTTAAAAAATAGTCAAAATTTACATGGTTCTGTTGTTTGGATATTTATATATATATATATATATATATATATATATATATATATATATATATATATATATATATATATATATATATATATATATATATATATTTGTATCCATAACAAAGGATCCAAATAATGATACAGTGTCAAACTCCATTCTCTGAAAATGTATGAACTAGTGTGTAGGTTTTTTTACAAATTATTTTTGATTCCGATAATCAACTCCTTGATATTATTTCATCTTGATCTTTTTTTTCCAAGATATAATTTTAATTTTATTTCTGGTTACTGTACACCTATATCTGAGATTCATTAACTCAGAAAATAGGAGAAATTAACATGGTTTTTGTAATGTTTTTATGTCTCTTTATTTACTTATGCTGGGGTAGATCGTGTATTAAGGCATAACAACTTATCGAAGAGAGATTTATTAACAACAATTAACTTTTAGTGAACACAATGACATTAGCATTCAAATTGTATCTGACAGCTCACTGACTGTTCTCTGTTTAAAACAATATACATCACATGCCCCTTCAAAGGAAAAAATTAAAAAGAAAATAATGAAAGTAAGAAATCAAATAAATTACAATTCGATATTACGGGTGGTTTAACAAGATGACCACTGGGATTCATCACTAGTGCATATTGCAGTAGGTGGATTATTGGACTTGAAATAGAAGTTTCAGGTGGAGGATCAATATAAGGTTCAGGTGATAGTAATCTTAGTGATCTCGGATGCCGTCGATTCCTTCGGTAATCTGCATCATTAACCCATACAGCATAATCATTATGACCAAACAATTCCTGGTTTCCAGTTCCTCTTTCCAACTTGTACCAGTATCGATTGTTTCGGCTGCAATTTTAATAACCTTGAGTTCAATTATTGTAATAATTTATTTGTATATTCTGTTTAGTTTCTGATTTATTTCTCACGCCTTCAGTAGAGTTATTCGGTTTCAGAATACTTTTTGCTACTGAAAGAGTTGTTCTCAACCTTCGCCCTATCAAAAGTTGACTTGTAGATGGAAAATCATCTTTTGGGGTTATATTGTAATTCAAAATTGATAAAAAACGGGTCCTCGCCGTCTTGTTGAAATTTGTTAAGTAACCCTTTTATCGTCTATATTGCACGTTCAACCATACCATTGGATCTAGAATAGTAGGGACTAGATGTGGTTAGTTTGGTATCGTATTTCTTAGCAAACTCAATAAATTCTTAGGAATTGAAAGGTGGTTCGATGTCGCAACAAATTTCTAACGGAATGCCGTTCATAGAAAATATATTTTTCGAAGTGGATATCACACTTTCAGCAGTTTTACTACTTAGTTTGTAAATTAACTGAAGTAGTCAACAACAACGATAAAATTTGAAGATCATATTGTTTTAAAATAGATACCTATCTTCTATCTATAGCATCTTGAAGACGCTTTTCATTTTCAACAGAGGTTGAAATTATGCTATATACTCGTAAATTGGTGTCTGAGTATTCTGTGTCAATGGTATTCATACTAGGCGGCACACGGCTCAATGTATCTGGAATATGTAATTTTTTTCCTGGTACATACTGTAATTCAAACTGGTATCTCAACAACTTATGAGCCAGTCGTTGGATACGTGGTGATAATCCATCGAGAGGTTTTTTGAGTTAACCTAGAACTTTGGATATTATTGATTCGTCCAAATGTGAAATAATGGAATCTTTCACAACCATACACTACAGCTAAGAGGTTTTTTTCTATATGATCGTACCTCTGCTGGGTAGGGGTGAGTGAAACAAAAGCATATTCTATAGGGTGTCCTTCTTGGGAAATAAATGCACCCAATCCGAATGGTATCCACTGATAATGTCAATTTCTTATTCGGGTTATAATGAGCCAAAACAGGAGTTGCAGTTACTAGCTATTTCAAGCATGCAAAACACTTTTCTTAATTTTAAGTCCACTGCCATTCTGTACTATTACTCAGAAGTTTTCGAAGAGAACCGATTTCTTCTGACAAATTAATAATATCTTGCATATGATTGTAAAATATTGTTCGATATAGTGATAATAGAACTTGATTCCTAATATCAGTGGTTGAAAATGGAATGAAAAATTCTATGTTTTCGGCAATTGAATAAGTAACATATTCTCTACATGTTAATTAGTGTTGTATAACAAATACTTCGCAAGTTCGCCCACAATAGTGCATTATAAAGAACGATACCCTCGTGTCAGTCGAATAAAAAACAAATAAAAACTCAACCACAAAAAAAACGGCTGAAACTTAATTATAGTCCATGAGCCAACACCACCAATACAAGGAACTGGTGATAAATAAAACCACTTATTGTGAGCAGCATCGATAATGTCCATCACCAATGAAAGAATACTCGAAGAGATAAAGAAAAATGGACGAAAACTGAAATCGTTGATTGGAGCAGTGGTAGTAAGAACAATACTGAACTTCGAAGACGTTAGTCGGTGACTCAACCACCTGGAACAAGAAAACATATCAATTATAAACAACATCAAGAGATTATACAGAAAACCCAAAGAAAATAATATTATCATATTCGGCTTGAGAACTATACCGGCGGAGATAACAATTGATTACATCAAACAAGAAATAAAAAACATAGTTGATGTGAACATTGATGAAAGTGATACCAACAACTTTTATCAATTGGGCAAAACCAACAATCCACCAATCAAAATCGAATTCACTTCATTTATGAAAAAGACAGCTGTTCTAAGAAACGCTAGAAACTTGAAAGGCACTGATATTTCGATAGCTAACGACTTAACAGACAAACAACGACAAGACTATCGTACCTTGAGGAAACAACTCAACTTCGCCAGAGGGAACAAAGGGGAAAATTGTTACAAAAAGGTAAACAAATTACATGTGAACGGAACAATCTACACATCAGAAGAACTAGAAAACTCGGGAAAACCTCAATTTACAAATAAGGAGAAAAAACAAAGTGCTCCCAAAGAAACTGCGAAACCTAATACAAAACCTTTCGAGCCTCCAGTTGGAAACCAACAAGGAAAAATCAATACCTCAACAGCATCTGGAAAATCATCCAAAGAGTTCGTAATTGTCCAAACAATATTAGATTCAGTCTGAAAATGTTCATTTGAAATATCACAATCACCAATTGAATCACCATGGTACTCATTGTCCGTAATTTCATGAACATTTTGATTTCTACAAAATTTCCGAAAATGTCCTTTCGTTTTACAGCGTCCGCAAAATCTATAATATGCTGGGTGGGCACTTAACTTGTGAATGTTGATTCCCACAATTTTTGCATTTCCCAGTATTACCTGATTTCGGACTTCCGTATGGTCCGAAAGCTCTAGAAAAAACTGAAAACATCAGTTTGGCTCCTCCATGAATTGTCTCTACCATCCAGAGCATTAACTGAACCATCAGTTTCGCTCCGCTATGAATGGTCTCTACCATCCTCCAAATTTGACCTTGAAACTGACAGTTTATTTTTTCTCCAAAATTTACAGCGTCGACGAAATTTGTTCCTTACGAAGGCGTAGGGGGGTAACGGTTTTTTCTTTTTTTTTTTCAATCACGAGTTCTAACTCGGGATCTCGACATCCAGACTCATAACTCGGGATCTCGAAATCCCGACTTAGACGTCTGACTTATAGTCCGGTTCACAAAGTGATATTTTGTCAAAAAGCTGACCTGGAACACCGAAAATTATGATTTTGGTCTCATTCGTTTCGGAATGGCATCTAAGTAAAAAAGTTGGGGCCGGCAAAAATTGCACCAATTAAGTAAACACAAAAAGAACGGTTTGTCTTTTTGCAGATATGTTAAAAATTATTTGAGATAACCAAGATTTGAATAAAATATTCTCAAAGAACAGGACATTTCCTATAAAGAAGTCTTTCCTCTTGGTACTGTACTGACAATATTTATTATTTCAATTCATACGTGAAACTGGGAATCAAAACGAGTAGTGGTCCTTACACGTGCATCGACCGATTCAGAAGCATGATGAAAAAAAATTACCCATCAAATATAAAAATTAAGGAAAACAAATAATTTTATACTATCTAAACACATAAATGAACAATAATAAGTCAACAATAAATGTTTACCCCAATTTTTCTAATAATTATGGTTTTGTTAATTAGTTAATTATTACCTGTTGAAAGTTGACATAAAAGCGCTGATTATTTCTAAACTGAAAACCTGGATTTTGTTTTTACTCCTTAGAGCTATTCGTGAAATGATTTAGAAAAGATCTCCGTAGGAAAAATCAAAAAATTTCTATTTTTCATTTTTTGTTAACAATCTAAGAAATTGAAAAATAGAAATCGTAAAGTAGGCAATCAGATAAAATTGTTTCTCCAGTCATCCTCATTATGGTTCTTAACGATTATAAAAAAAATTAACTTCCTTTGTTCAAATAACTTTAATAAACATATGCATTACTAATAAGATTAAAAAAATGATTTATAGAATAAAAATGTTTCTTAAAAAAATATTGCAGTATTTTTTTAGTAGGTATTGTTTTAGTATTTTAAAAAAATATAATGCATAAATTTATTTATTCATAACAAATGGTTTGTTTATTAAACAAATGAAATAAATGAATTTTTTTATGATATAAAAGAACGTGATAAATCATGTTGAGAAATGGTTCCTCAATATAAACATGTAGCAACAAAAATGAATTGTACTCATGTACAAGATAATAGGCAGAATTTGAGAAACATTTTATTTTAGAATTGATGAACGTATTCCAGGTCTATGAGGATGAGAGTAAAATTTCCTCATTGAAATACTATTAAATATCAACTGTGGATCAACTACAATGTCTGTTTCTTTGATCGTATTGATATTTTCCCAAATGAAACACCATGTAAATTATTATTAGGGTTTATTCGACGGTTTTTCATTAGGGTCAACGATACCAGGTTCAAAAGGTACGTTCAATGTAACATATAATATATTGAGTAATAGCGCATCATTTTCTCCATATTATACTTATGCTAAATGTGCGAATGGAGGCTTGGTTGACCCGCCAGGAGGAGTTTCTCCTTCACACTCCTTGAGCATCAATAAAATAATCGGATATATTCCCATAATAATTCGATACAACCTTATCAAAATTAATTAGACCAATTTTTATTATCTCCTCCTTGAGTTACATTATCAACTTGAAGTATTAGTTTGATCATACCAGATAGAACACACTGTATAATTGACCATCTGTAATGACAACAATGAAAAATATTTCCCATGTTATCTTATATTGATGAATGTTTAGACCTTAATGACTCAGAATAGTGAAAATTATTCAGGGTAACGTTGTTTGTTGTTTAACAATAGAGAAAAAATAAGAACTTTCAACGCCCTCTAGCGTCAAAACTAGCCTATAGAAGAACTTATGCCCATTGGACTTTTTGTTTGGAATAACTTGGACTACAACATATCAAAAATTCAGTCGATTCTACAGAGGGCCACTTTCCCTATTAAAGAGCGCGGTGTCCTTTGTGCTATAACGTAAAAAACTAAGTCGAGGTTTAGAATATAGGTGAATATAAAACTGATATTTCTGATGGAGAAAAAATATTATATATAGCGCCTCCAATATGGTGGACGAGTTTTGTGATTATGGTCCAATTTGATTCTGAATTGGTATGTGGGGGTTTTCGGGGTCGGAGATTATAAATTTTCTGTCAAAATCATGAGGTAAATATGGCGGCTGCAAGATGGCGCATGAGTGTTGTTTTTATGGTCCGATTAAATTTTGAATTGGTGTGTGGGGGTTTTCGGGGTAGAAGATACTGGATTTTTTGTCAAGTTTCATACATTCAATATGGCGGTGGAGTTGTGATTAGGTTCAGATTTTATTTTATTTTCCGGGTCGGAGATTATGAGTTTTTGTCAAAATTCATAATATCAAGATGGCGGGCGGGTTTTTCGGTGATGGTCAGATTCTGTTAAAAATGTGTATGTGGTCGGATATTGTCAACATTTGAAAATCCAAGATAAAGGCTCCTAGATATTTTGCTTGAGAACTAAAAATTTGAAATAAAATTAGGTAAACATATTTCTTTAAAGGCAAGCTTTCATTCAAATGCACTGAAAAGTAAAAAATAAGTTCTTTAGATTTGTGACGTGGGTTATTCTCTGAGTGACAGATTAAAAAGCTTGTCACTTTTGCATTCAAACTGAAAACTGCACGGCAAGCTTTTAATCTGTAACTCACAGAATAGCCTATGTCACACATGTAAAGAATTTATTGTTCACTTTTCAGTGCATTTGAGTAAAATCTTGTCTTCAATCCATGTAACTCCCAGTGGTACATTCACATGTTATAATTTTTTTTTGCGGGCATTATATTGTTGATATCGCGAAAATCAATTGGTATTACCTTTCAATCTGCTCATACCGTTAGATGAAAATATATAACGTTAGATCAGAAGGAAATTTTGGTTTCTTGTGCACTCTGAAGTGGGGTGAAAAATGCTTTGGCTGTATACATTTTGCTGGCACTAACAAAATATAACTTTTCAGATTTAAGATTTTACATCAATGTGTAGTCATTTAGTGACACAATATGATATATCACACATGAACTTGTTTTAGTGAACAATGAGATCATTGTTTCGAAAAAAAAAAAAAATGATAATTCAATAAATTGATGAAAGTAGCTGTGTATTATTTACTAATGACAATTTAATAATCCACTACGATTGGGTTTTGAGACAAGTATCGATTCTAGCACTACCAAACTTGGTGTGCTAGTAGTTGGAACCATGATAAACACGAAAAATAATTGTTTACCAAAATTCCAGGGGTGGAACATATTTTTTTTCGTTTATAAATATATGAATAGATTTTTGCTGTAATCTTGGAAAGTATATGATTTATCGAAAAAACAACTCAACATGGTGAAGAACAATTCAATTTTACACAAAAATTGTTCTCAGTAATTTCTTATGAAATGCGCTCGTTTTCCCAGAAAACGTGATTGAACGCCGACATCAAATTTCAGGTTCACCCTTACCCGCCGCTGAAAGTTCTGATGGCGGAGCCGAATATTTGATCGGTCATAACTCTGCTAAAAATGATCGAAGAAGGAAAAAGAAAAGTTCATATCTTTTCTGAAGACTCCTACCTTCTCATGCAAATATAATATGCGAGTATTTGGGTACCTACAATGTGATTTGTCGCACTTTACGGAGATGTTTGCGGATGATCCGGAAATCATGAATAATTCAGTAAATATGGAATAATTATACTGAAGCAGCAACCCATACCCTGTTTGGACTATATGCAACAATTTTAAAGTATTGTGACAGGTCCCATTTACTGAGGCAGGAGTAATACCCAGTTTTTTCTTTGGCATGTTTAAGTGAGACTTGTCTCATCAGTATTCTTAAATCGTTGCATATGAGTAGTATGTCAAGGCGGATTTCGCCTCATTAATTTGAATTTTCGCTCTCGATGGCATCTGGCCATCGAGATCTCCGCCATTTTGGTTCTTCGGCGAAGTTCTTCAGCAACCCCAACGCCGAAGAAGGTGGGGGGAGGGTTGCGGAAGAAAAAAAAAAAAATGTTTGTCCCCGAGTGGGGCTTGAACCCACGCCTATTGGCATGGCAGCCGAGTGCGCTACCAATGAGCCATGAAGGTTCCATACTAATGTCGATTTAAAACTCGTAGCTTTGATAATGGGAAAAAAAAGCCGATTGGCGGCAGTCGCAATAAACATGGCGGTGTAGGGTGTAGCGTGTGGGGGTTGAGAAAAATTGCAGGTACATGATAGGCGTAGAGAGCAATTGGGTGTGTGGGAGAAGAAAAAAACGACCTCATGTGATTCGTTGTGTCGAAAAAATGGCCGTCGAAGCAACGCCCCCCTGCGGTACATGATAGATGTAAAGAGCGGAGGGCGGGGGGCGGGCGGGCGGGGAGATCAAAACGACCTCATGTGATTCGTTGTGTCGAAAAAAATGGCCGTCGAGAGCACCACGCCTACGATAGCAATGGCCGCCGAAGCATCTCTCTCGACTTAGAACAGGCAGCAACATGTCCAGACTTGAGTTGGAATTCCGACGCTCCACAGTTTAAGTAAACAACCACATCCGGTGGTTATTTACCCAAGTTGAAATTCCGAGAAATGTCCACTCAGCATTTTATTACTGCGTAGTTTGGGTTTTCCCCCCAGCATATTCAGCGTGGGCAGACGGCGTGGGTCACGTGACCATCGGCGTGGGGTCACGTGACCATCGGCGTGGGTCACGTGTCCATCGGCGTGGGTCACATGACACAGAGAGTTTATACATACGTTCACAGCGCGCGCCGATGACATTTGATAGCCTGCCTCCGAAGCAACAACAAGTGTTTTGTGCTGCTCATCTGCCTCTCGCTCTTCATACAGTTTTATTGTGAGTGCCATTCATTCGTGATTTGCAAAAGGTTAGTAGATTTCACATATGTTTTCGCGAGTGTTTCAAGTGTCTATGTCATTCGATTCAGTTGTTATAAAGTTCATTCATCTCATACAGAGTGTCTCATAAATCGTCATATTTTTCTCATACAGTATACATTGAATATTTTTGTCACATTTCTCGTACAGAGTGTCTCATAAATCGTCATATTTTTCTCATACAGTGTAGATTGAATATTTTTGTCATATTTCTCATACAGAGTGTCTCATAAAGCGTCATATTTTTCTCATACAATGTACAATGAATATTTTTGTCACATTTCTCGTACAGAGTGTCTCATAAATCGTCATATTTTTCTCATACAGTGTACATTGAATATTTTTGTTACATTTCTCTCATACAGAGTGTCTCATAAATCGTCATATTTTTCTCATACAGTGTACATTGAATATTTCTGTCACATTTCTCTCATACAGAGTGTCTCATAAATCGTCATATTTTTCTCATACAGTATACAATGAATATTTTTGTCACATTTCTCGTACAGAGTGTCTCATAAATCGTCATATTTTTCTCAAACAGTGATTTTTTGCCATATTTCTCATACAGGGTGATTCGAATTTTTTTGTCATATTTGTCGTACAGGGTGAATCACAATAATGTTTTGAGAGAGTTATACAGCGTGTATCAAAAAAAAAAAATTTCATTATTTTGAAACGTGCATTTTTTTCACAGATGTCTCATCTCGACGAAATTTACAAGGTCTCCTTGGCTTGCAGGAAGGACCTGCACAAAATACAAGAGCTGCCGAAGGACGAACCCAAATTGATCCTCGACGCTCAAACCAAAACTACAAAGTTTGGGGAGTCAATCCTTGTGGAGTTAGAGGACTGCGTAGTATTCCTTCCGAATCGAGTGACTGGAGCATTGAAAGCGAACCTCGACAAATTGACCGAGGCCCAGCACGTGCTAATATACAGGGGTGAAAAGAAAATTGCCAATCGAGCTCATCCGCAGCAGCTGTTTGAGATCGCCAAGGCCTGAAGACGTCGCAGCCGTTGGAAACAGAGAGAGTAAGTTTCTTGTATTTTCATTTGACATTTTCTTGAAATTTTGTGTTGAATCATGTCATCTGACGCCATTGTTGAACAAAGTGTGGAGATGGTGGCAAAGTTGCTTAAGGCGGTAAAAATCCTCAAAAAGGGCTGTTCCGATGAAGAGTGCAAACATTGGTTGGCCCAATGCCAGCGCACCGCTCGCCTTATTAATAGAGCGATCGCAGCGGTGGAAGGCATAGGCTCTCTGAGAAAATTGCAAACTTTATGTGGTCACTTAAAAATTATCCGAAATTCAATCAAAAATTCAGGCCAACAGCCAGTCGTCGTGGGGGAGGGGCTCAAATCAAAATTGACATCTCGAGTAAAGTGGGAGGACTTGAAATCGGCATTTTCTTCGCGTCTGCGCACAGGTATAATTATAAATTTAAAACATAAAGAAATTGGGCAATTTTTCGGGGACGCATTCTCTCTATTCAAAAACAGAATTCAAAATTTATTGAAAAAACATTCACTCATTAAAGTCAATTCGACATTTTGTGGGAAATTCGTGAAAAACTCTTTGAATCAAGAACAAAAAATCGACTTCAAGTATTTCAAAACTAAAAACGCTGTTATCGATAGGGGTACATCTTTGAAAGAGTGGTTCTTGGAAAATGTCATCGATCAAATTCAAAACAAACTTTCTGAATTCGCGGACAAAGAGAGCGGATGGAGTCTCGAGAAAATCGTTAGTTTGGAAATAAATATCAACAAATCCGGCATCGGCAACGGTTCGTCTTTCATCGAGTTGCCGAAATCTATTGCCAAAAAACGAGCTTGCATCAACATCAAAAATGATGATGATGCATGTTTCGCTTGGGCAATCGTCTCCGCCCTGTATCCTGTTCAATCTGGTAAAAATACTGATAGAACATCGTCATATCCGCATTACTCAAAGGCATTGAATTTGGACGGAATCGACTTTCCCATGAAATTTAAACAAATCACCAAATTTGAACAATTAAATAACATTTCCGTCAATGTGTACACTTTGGAGTTAATTCAGCCGAAGCCGGACAAGGAGGCATTTTTCGTGACTGTTCCAAGTCGACTCACGAAACAAAAATTAGGCAAACATGTCAATCTTCTCCTCATTCAAAATGAATATCACCCGAAATTAAATGATTACGAGGCAACGCCACTGATCGACGATGACACTGACGATTCAGACATAAAATTCCATTATGTTTGGATAAAGGATTTATCTCGCCTACTTAGTGCACAACTCAATAATCATGGTAACAAAAAATTCATTTGCGACAGATGTTTGAATTATTTCACAAGTGAGGAAAAATTGAACAGTCATACTGTTGATTGTCAAAAACAAAACACATGTAAAATTTCTTTCCCCCACTACGATCATGTAGAATTTCGCGACTTTGTACATAAAGAAAGAGTGCCCTTCGTAATATATGCGGATTTCGAGTCGATTTTGGAACCGTTCAAAGATGCCGCCGGCGCCGGATGCAATTCTCAAACGGAAAAGTACCAAAAACATATTCCGTTCAGTGCCGGATTTCATTTCAAGTGTGCATATGACGACACTTTGTCATTTTACGATAGTCATCGAGGTCTCGATTCGATGGATTGGTTTGCGGAAAGAATGGGGACCATAGCCAAAATTGTGCAAGCCAAAACATTGGACATTGTTCCCATGACCGCATCACCTGATGAGGTGAACGCGCCATGTTGCCACATCTGCGAACAGAACAACCTTGGAAAACTGACGACAAAGTTGTCCGTGACCATAATCACTACACGGATGCCTTTCGCGGATATACGCATGCGCAATGCAACCTGTTATACAAAAAGTCTTTTGTGGTGCCGATCGTTTTCCATAATTTATCCGGATACGACAGCCATTTTATTATTCGAGATATAGCAAAGAGGGGGCGAGTCAGCTTGTTGCCTGTCAACAAAGAGAAATACATATCTTTCACCCAGTATGACGACAATACAGACATCAAGTTCAGATTCATCGATTCGTTCCGTTTTATGGGCATGAGTTTGGACCATTTGGTTCAGACTTTGACAGTGTACGATTTGAAAATATCCAAACGCGAATTTGCACATCTGACAGCCTCGCAGTACGAATTACTCACTCGAAAGGGCGTATTCCCATACGATTTCATCGATTCGATGGAAAAGTTGGAAGTTGAATGTTTGCCGGCGCTCCATCATTTCTACAACAAGTTGAACGATTGTCACATTAGCAAGGCAGAATACGAACATGCGCAGAACGTGTGGCAAACGTTCAACTTAATAACACTGGGCGAGTACTCTGACTTGTACATGAAAACAGACATATTGCTCTTGGCTGATATTTTCGAGAATTTTCGAAATATCGGTCACGTGACATATGGCCTGGACCCCGCGTGGCATTACACCCTACCCGGCTATACGTGGTCGTGCATGTTGAAGTACACCCAGTGCGAGTTGCAGATTTTGAAGGACGTCGACATGCTCATGTTCATCGAGCGAGGAATTCGCGGAGGCATCAGTCAGTGCTGCAACAGGCGCTCCACGGCAAATAATAAATACATGGGTGACAGGTATGACGTCACTCAGCCCTACACTTATTTGCTATATCTCGATGTGAATAATTTATACGGGTGGGCCATGATGGAATATTTTCCGTATGGGGGATTCAAATGGCTCGAGAATGTTGCCGATTTGAATGTGCTCGAGGTGTCAGACACTTCGCCGATTGGCTATATTCTCGAAGTCGATTTGGAGTACCCCGAACACTTGCATGACAAACACAAAGATTTTCCATTATGCGCCGAACACCGTACTCCGCCAGGCTCAAAATTACCCAAATTAATGACCACCCTGTACAACAAGGAAAACTATGTTGTACACTACAGGGTGTTGAAACAAGCACTGATGCACGGACTTGTACTTAGAAAAATTCACAGAGTTCTGCAATTCGACCAATCAGCGTGGCTCAAACCGTACATTGAATTAAATACGAAATTGCGCGCAGAAGCAAAAACCACTTTCGGAAAAAATAACTACAAATTAGCCAATAACGCAGTATTCGGGAAAACGATGCAGAACATACGAAAACATCGTGTAGTGAAAATGGTCTCAAAATGGGAGGGGCGATATGGCGCGAAAAATTTAATTTCCAGCCCGAATTTCAAGAATCGCACCATTTTCGATGAGGACCTCGTCGCTATCGAGATGGCAAAGACGGATCTGTTGTTCAATAAGCCCGTGTACATCGGAATGGCGATGTATGATTTCCACCACGGTTTCATAATGGAAAAATAAACGAGCGATCAGTGCAAGTTGATGTACACGGATACTGATTCGCTGATTTACGAGATCAAATCCGATGACATTTATCGAAATTTATTAAAGTCGAACCTGGGAAAATTCGATACAAGCGATTACCCCATCGACAACCCGTATGGGATTCCCCTTGCCAACAAAAAAGTCCCCGGCTTGATGAAAGACGAAGCGAATGGCCGAATTATGACAGATTTCGTGGGACTCCGTTCAAAGCTGTACACCTATAAGATACAGGGTGGAACATGCGTCAAAAAATCCAAAGGAGTGAAATACAGTGTTGTCCAAAATAAAATCACATTCGACGACTATGTAGAATGTTTGGAAAATCAGCGTGAGAAAGTCACATCTCAACGCTGTATTCGCTCCTTTGCGCACAACGTTTTTAGTGTGAAGCAAACAAAGATCGCTCTCAGCCCCCACGACGACAAGCGCTGTATCCTCCAGGGCTCCCATGACACTCTGCCGTGGGGCCATTACAGTCAATTGGATATTTAACTATGCGCATCTCGCATACAAACGCTTCATTGGCTTAGGAGATGATGATTCGGAACTCGATGACTGATTCAACGCACAAAATCTCGATAAAATGTCAAATGAAAATGCGGAAATTGTGCTCTTGTTTGTTCCCACACATCGTATATCATATAATCAAATGTATATATTAATGTTTGAATAAATCAGCATGTAATCCATGTTTGAATATTATTTCGTTTCACCTCCACATTAAAAAAAATAAAAAATCCCCACAATTTTTGGGTCATTTCTAAGGTGAAAAAACATACACTTTTTACATCAAAAAAGTATGCATTTTTAGGGTTGAAAAGTATCGTTTTTTGACGCGAAAAGTGCAATTTTTTCACCTCAAAAAGTGCCTGTTTTTGGCCTCAAAAAGTCACACTTTTATTGACATGGTGGAAAAAGCTGAGTGAACAGTTTTTGCTTCACTCAGCCACTCAGCTTCAACTGAAAATGACTCACTGAAATCGTACCACCATGTCAATAAAGTGGTTACTTTTTTTCACCCAAATTTACATGTATTCTTATGGGAAAATGGTCATTTTTTGATAAAAAAAATGACCGAAAATTGACATGGTGGAAAAAGCTGAGTGACGGCTGAGTGAAAGCTGAGTCACTGCTGAGTGACTCAAAAACGACTCACTGAAACCGTACCACCATGTCAATTTTGGGTGTTTTTTTTACCTTAAAAAGTGTCACTTTTTGACGTCAAAAACATGCTCTTTTTTACCTCAAAAATGAGCATGTTTTTGACTTTTTTTTTGGGACCGAAATAAAACAAATATTCTAAGACACATATATTTTTAAAAGTGTAGTGAATGGTGCTCTACAAACTGCGCATGTGTCGCACCTGATGGCGCACTGCGAGCAGCTCACCAAATGTCTACATGGCATAAACAATACACTTAGTTCATTGACAAGACAAATACGACAAGTCATCACTGTGTTCTGTGAGTCTATGCTGGCAGTATTGACATCTGTCTCTTTGTCCATGTCACCTGTCACTCGTCCCTCTGCAGGGGCGCCATCTGTCGGTGGTGGTTGCGAGGTGTCATCTGTCACTTGTCCTTCTGGAGGAACGCCATCTGTCGGTGGTGGTGGTGGTGGTGGCGAGGTTTCATCTGTCACTCTGCTGTCAGCTGACACTCTTGGTTCCGGAGGAACATCATCGCCATCTATCGGTTGGATGAGTTCCTGATTGTGGAAGAATTCACAATGGGGGCTCCATTCACGATGGTCAGCCATAGGATCGTCATGGGGCTGCCATCGGAACCCTTCTACTCGGCACGAAAGACATTTAACTATGTCTTCCGAGCCGGTATACGTAAAACCGGCTCCGGCTAACTTACTTGGAGGAAATGCCGAAGTCCAGCTTCGAAACGTGTCGAGTCGTGACTGCATCTCTCTCTCTATCCGAACACACACTCACTGCATACTGAAATGCAATTGCCAACATTGTTCAATATATACATTTATTTCGATTCATAATCAAACAGTACTTTGTCAGGCAAATAATATAGGCATTCACGAAAACATAGATGTTTATCATCTTTGGACGATATAGTACACAAATTTATAGCCTCGTCAAATGTCAAATCATTGTTTCTAGCAAGAACTCTGGCACTAGCTAATATATCATGGTAATATTGACAAAAGTTCATATTCAATAAATATTCAAATCTTCCCGCCAACACTGTGACATCCAAATGCAGGATTTCCTGGATTTCGAGCTCCGTCAAGTAGAAGTAGGTGTCATCTTTGGAAACTCGCACTGTTGCACTATTTCCATAAGTGTGTAATTCCAAGTCCATGACATCATCCCAATCGAGTTTGATTTGGGCGGTCTTGTTGTCGGCCGCATTCGAATCAGCTCGGTTATTGTAAAGCCGATTAATGGCTCCCACGAAAATGGCCCACTTGAACATGCTGAAAGGCAGGCTGAAGGAGATGGTGTGCGGGATTGTGCACACAAGTCTCACTGCAGGCACGAAACTTCGAGCAACACTTATTCCACATTGCACAGACAAAATTGATGTGTTTCGGAACTCGTCGGTGGCGCTGCACAAGTAAAATCGTTCCTTCTTGATGGCGTCTTTGTACATGTCACAAACACGGTCCAAATCGGCAACACGTTCTGCCCACTCTCTTGATGATGATGATGACTCCGAAGAATCCTCCTCGACAGACACTAGGGACGCAGACATCGACTCGTAATCGGTCGTAAGATCGTTAGACTCGAACTGCACTCCACCAAGCATGATGATCGACTGACTCATCGTGCCGCTGAACGGTTTGAAATATTTCGCAGCCGGCTGGAGAGAGGGAGGGAGAGACGAAAGGCCCCCAATTTTATGCGCTAATGTGTCTATTTTCTATTGAATTACAAGCGATTTGTCGAATCTATCCAGGAATTGTGAGTACTGTCAAAACCCAACCATTTCACCAGGACTTTTCGGCCTTTTCGTCTAATGATTTTTTCCACGAGATAGACGTCGGGATTCTTCGTCTTTTGCAATTCCTGTTCGTAGAAAGCGCCGCTGATTGGTCGCCCCTCCAAGTCCTCCAGCAAGTACGTGATTGGTTGGGTGATTTTCACTTTGACGACTTTAAAAATTTCAGTCGTCCAATTGGGCGTATACCCCTTCTCGAACACATGTTTGGCCTTGCTAATTCGCACAAAGTCTCCAATTTTGAACTTTTTTTGGCCAGCTCGTCCCACATAATCATACGCATACTTGTACACTTTGTCTTCATTGTCTTTGGTGACGTCACAGGGTTTCATGCCGATCGTCCGATGTTTGCGCTGATTGTAATTTTTGGCAATGTCCGGTAAAATGTCCAGCCACTTGTAGGTGCCGTTCAAACTGGAATATTTGAAGAGTTTTTCTTTTAGCGTGCGTATCATTCTTTCCGCAATAGCTGCTTTGATCTTCGTGTACGTGCTGTAGTGTTTGATGTTGTACTTTTTCATGAGGGCCTGGAAGCTGGCGTTGTAGAATTCAGTACCCAAATCAGATTGTAGGAACGTAGGACTTCTGTTCGCTTTCGATAATATGTCCCCCATCGCTTCGGTGACGTCTCGACCACCTTTGGTCTTCAAAGGCCGCACCCATAGGTATTTCGAGAAGGTGTCAATCACCACGAGAATATAATTGTAGTTCTTATTGACTTTCGAGTATTTTTGAAGGTCAGCCAAGTCCATCTGCCACAGATCGTCGATTCCTTTGATGATGGTACGTCTGCGGGGAAATCTCTTTCTGGCCGGAGCATGGAGCTCATCGACCAATTGCTTTTTGGCTGCGGACGACTCCATTTCTCCCAAACAACTGCGCAATGCTAATGCGCAGCTCCATTGTTATACTCTGTACTAAAGTCCAGAATCGTTGGCGTTCTCGACATTTCTTCAATCTGCTTTTTCAAAGTATCGTGTTTCTTCAACGAAAGTATCATGAATTTCATAACTCGAATGTCCAAGGCCTCGTGAGCGTGTTTCTGCGCATCCAATTCTGCTCTGAGCTTCACTATGACGTCATCAACGTAGTTTTTGTTGACAACATCATTCGGAGTAGTTGGCGTTTCGACATTACATATTTTCACATGTTCAGCGTCAATGTCCCCGTTTGCCGTGTAGTTGAGTATGACACCGGGGAAATGATAAGGCTGCTGCTGAGCGCGGCGAGCTGAGGAACTTTGACCGAACTTGTTGATACTCATGATGGAACTGTGGGGTGCGAAACGTTGACGCTCGTATTTATCTAATATAGCCTGCTTCTCTCAGCCCATTGATGATGGCCACGATCTCGTTGTCGGTAGAGGTGCTGCCAGCATTCTTAGCTGCGACGAGTAGCCTATATCTGTCAACTAGCTCATTGACGTCGTCCCAGTTTACGTATTCTACAGGCTTCGTATTATATGTCAATTGATCTGGGATACTGCCGCCGCCCATTTTCGATTGACTTGGGTCTTTGAACAATGGACGAATCAGAGTCTCGTATTTACTCGTCTGAGACGGATTCAGCCGTCCTTTCGCATCCAAATGAGCACCTGTACTCAACAAAATTTGCTTGTATGCCACCAAGTCTTGTCTCTGGTATTTCGGATTCTTGTAGAAAATCAAACTATATAATCCCGGAGTACCCTGGTATGTTTCGCCATCAATGCGAATGTCCCCCGTATCTTTATGCAAGTCCATCAACTTGTTGCCGAGTATCCATTGCGCTCTGGGTCTGTCGTAAATGGGGCCGTAAGTCACATCGATTTTGCCCGATTTCGCACGATGTTCATTCACGAATTTAGATGCTACTTCGGGGTAAACTTCCAGCAATTCTCCATCATCCTCCTCATCGTCGTCGTCGTCAGACTCATAGTCATCTGTGTGATAGCTGTCTTCGTCTTCTTCTTTCTTCATGGTGGTGGTGGGGGAAGGCGTCCTCGATGATGGCGGTTCTTGTTTCTCTTCTTTTTTCACCTTCAGCTGTCGTCGCTTAGGTGGTGGGGGCATTGCTGCATTCAGTCTCTTCAGCGGCACCGTGATGGGTTTGAATAATTTATTCAGCGCTTCATCCTGCTCGGATTTGCCGAGTTTCAAAGACAAATACTTTTTTCGAACAACTTTCGCCAACTGACTGACTTGACGTTTTCGTTCGACTTTGGCAATTTCGGAGTCGACACGTGATGTAGTCGGTGCCATTGCTACACACAGAATGACATATTCGAGACACTACATTTGAATATATCTGTCAAAACCCAGTCGATAGCGCCCTTTGGATACATCAAAGTCTTTGGCTATGACCAAACATCCGAATTTTTCCTTCCAACAGGTGGCGCACATGCGTCGAAATTCATCGAAGGTGTAGTCCGGAGAGACGTGCTCGTCAAAGGCGTGCTTCAGGTTCACATCGTCTTGCCGAAATAGCACTATAATGTTGCAATTGTCTCTGATCAACTGTTTGGGTATTTTCGAGTAGGTTTGACATAAATATGCAACGTCCACGGATTTATGACGTCCCATGGCATAGTACTCTCTGATTTTATCCTGTCTGTCGCACGAAACATCATCAAATATAAAAATTGAGTGCTCCTTTGCCATTGACGGCTCGATAATCTCCTCGTTGTCCCTGTATGGATAATAGCCCACTCCTTTGACTTGTTTCAATACATCGTGCAACAGCTGATATTTCGGCTGGTACAGTGATTTTGAATATACGTAGACATTCTCGAAGCGGGCTCCGTTCGGGCTGAATAACAAACTCAGTACAGCGTTGGTCTTGCCACATCCGCTGGGACCACAAAATATTGCTCGAAATGAATTCGGTAGCAGAGGACCGTGTTTGCGCACAACATTCAAGTTGCCGCCACCTACGAAATCCAAATTGGCTATTTCCAGGGTCGGCTCTTGTTGCACCACTTTCATTGTATATTTGGAGAAAAAATGTTACATGTGACCACGCCCACATCTGCCGTTCGACTGACAGTTCGAGTGCTCGAGCGGCGGCTATGTAAGTAAGTGTGCAACGCCAATCGCGTCATTGTCATGCTAACCTTCGAGCACGAAGGTCGTGGAGTGGTTAACTCTGTGATAAATCGTCTGCCATTCGAGCTACATCTGCCCGGATACCAATACTGCGGACCTGGCACCAAATTGAAGAAGAGGTTGGCACGCGGAGACGCTGGTGTGAATCCCCTAGACACTGCTTGCAGATCACACGATATCGCATACTCGCAAAGCAACTCTCTGGACGATAGACACAAGGCTGACTGGGTGTTGGAAAATCGAGCTTGGGAACGTGTCAAGTCCAAAGACGCGAACATCGGCGAGAAAGCTGCAGCTTGGCTAGTCACCACAACTATGAAGGCGAAGCGTAATTTGGGCATGGGTATGAAGTCATCATCAATGGCCTCTGCTTCTGGTGCAAAACGGTCAACGAAAAAGAGGTCGTTCAAGAAGGATGTTGTGTCGAAAATCACCAATCATCTGCGGAAGGCACTGAAACCTGAACAACTCAAAGATATGAGTGCGAAGGCTCTGCGAAAATCCTCGTTGGTAGCACTGCGTGCAGCCCGAGCTCAAGTCAAAAAATTGGGCGGTCGCAAAAACATCAAAGTACCTCGAATAATACCTTTCGAAGCAAAGAGTGGAGGTGTGCTGCCTTTGCTTCCCATCCTCGCAGCTTTGGGAGCACTGGGATCGTTGGCTGGTGGTGCCAGCACCATAGCCAGGACCATCATCTCCTCGAAAAACGCTCAGAAGAAATTAGATGAAGAGAAGCGCCACAATACTGCGATGGAGAACATCGGAAAGCAGGGATGTTGGGTTTCTGATGGACTGTATATGGTTTTTGTTTGTTTATAGTATAGTTTTCTTTAAAGAAACTCGTTGAAATCTGGACTGACTTTTTAATCGTTCAATCAAAATACAGTTGTCATTAATTGTCTCGCTGACATTACATAATTCTCGAGTATACAATGTGATACTAAAAATTATTATCAAAAACTGGTGAGGTAACAAGAAAATCGAAATGAAAGAAAACATAGTTCATGAACATGGCCCCGGCTTTGAAAGATTGCAGTGTCTTTCAATTGGAAGAGGGCACAACTTCGCAAAACTCCGCTTAACAACACCAATGTTCGTTTTAACAGAGGCTACGCGTCCAATACCATCGGATCCAAGATGAATATGGATTACACGACCTAGTCTCCACTCCGTTGGCATAGTATGATCATCTTTGATTAAAACTAGAGAACCAACTTCCAATTGACCTTGATTTTTTTTCCATTGGGTTTTTTGCTGGAGTTCTGATACATATTCTTTACTCCATCGACGCCAAAAATTCTGACAAGCTTGCTGGATAAGTTGGAATCTGGTCAAGCGATTGATTTTTTCGTCGACCAGGTCATCGTCAGGGGCTGCTACTAATGATCTTCCGATGAGAAAGTGAGCCGGAGATAGGGGACGGAGGTCATTGGGATCAGAGGTTAGTGGACAAATGGGACGAGAATTAAGGATTCCCTCTATTTGCGCAAGCATTGTGGTTAATTCATCGAAGAGAAGTTTGGTATTACCTACAACGCGCCTTAAATGATATTTGAAACTCTTCACACCAGCCTCCCATAGACCACCGAAGTGGGGGGAATGAGGAGGAATGAAATGCCATTCAATTTCCTCTTTACTGCAAAATTCTAATATATCATTTTTCCGAGAATTTAGGTATCTGCCTAATTCTCTACTGGCACCTACGAAGTTTGCCCCATTATCAGAATACAATTTAGAAGGTTTGCCCTTTCTAGCCACAAAAGCTAAGATGAATGATTCGCTCGAGAGGCTAGAGACTAATTCAAGATGTACAGCCTTCGTAGCGAAACAAATGAAAATACTGACATAACATTTCGAAAGTTTACTGCCACGCCCTTTCCGATCTCTGATTTGAAACGGACCGGCATAGTCAACACCAGCTACTGTAAAAGGACTAGTAGGCGTAACACGATCGTGAGGTAGATCACTCATAATTGGTTGCACAGTTCTTGGATTGAACCTGAAACATCGAACACACTTTCTGACCGTTTCCTTTGCTAAATTTCTGCCAGAAACTGGCCAAAACTGTTCTTTTATTGATGATAGAAGTAAATTAGGTCCGGCATGAAAAAGCCGTTTATGTTCATATTCAAAAAGGAGTTTTGTGAATCGATGTTTAGGACATAAAATAATTGGAATTTTTTTATCAAAACGGTAAGGTGAATTCCTCAAACGTCCACCAACTCTAATCACTTGTTCTTCATCTAAAAATGGAGTGAGACCTAAAATTTTACTCCTAGAGCTGACTATCTGGTTTTTCATCAAATTGTATAAGTCTTCCTGAAATGATTGTAATTGAGACAATTTTATTAAAATTTTGAGTGCCCTATCGAGCTCAAGTTTAGTTAGAACGCCAGATTGACGCTCATCCTTAGGTTTTGAACAATTTGAACTAAATCTGAGTAAAAAAGCTGTCACACGTTTCATTCTATTGAAACAAGAAAATCGTTCGAATGGAAATGTTTCTATAGTATTGCCGAAGAAAACCTTCGTCTTCAATTCTGGTATTTCATTCAGTTTCCATGCCTGTTTTGGCCATGCTTCGATCTCCATTCGAAGCCATGACGGACCATTCCACCATACATTTGAATTGATAATTTGAGAAGGATATAGTCCTCGTGATAAAATGTCGCATGGATTATCCTCAGATGGTATGTGCATCCAGGAAAATAATTCTGTTAGAACTTGTATTTTAGCTACTCTGTTCGCAACGAAGGTCTTTAATAAATTGGGACTAGTTTTTATCCAAGCCAATACTATCGTAGCATCGGACCAGAGATAACATCTCCCAAAGGTAATTTTCATAGATTTTATGACCTTATCGGCTAATCTTGCAAGTAGTAACGCGGCACATAATTCTAACTTTGGGATGGATATAGTTTTTATGGGTGCTACCTTAGATTTAGCACATAGAAGATTTACAGAGAATTCACCGTTCTCATTCATACTACGTATATAAATCCACCGTAAGCACGCTCCGAGCTGTCAGCGAATCCATGTAAATCAATACTCATAGGGTGATGACACACAACGTGTCTGGGAATGATTACCTCATTCAATCTATTCAAGTCACCTTGGAATTTCATCCATGTGGATAATATTGATTTTGGTAGAGGATCATCCCAATTTACATTGGTGCACCAAAGATCACGCATTATCAACTTTGATATTACTGTACAGGGACTAAGCAACCCTAATGGATCGAAGATACTTGCAATTACAGAAAGAACGAATCTTTTCGAATAACCTTTAGTATTAGGGATATTGATATTATAATGAAGTCTGTCAGTTGTGCATGACCAAGTCAATCCTAAGGTTTTTGTTCGCTCATCTGCTGAGAAATCTAAAGATTTCGTCAGCAGATCTGATTCAGTGAATTCTTTCAAAATTTCAGTTTCGTTGGAATGCCACTTTTTTAGTTCGAAACCTCCAGTTTTTAGAATTCGCGATATTTCGTGAGATATATAAGTTGCTCTCTCTAGACTATCTGCTCCCGAGAGCAAGTCATCGACGTAAAAATCATGTCTGATGATTTCAGAAATATCTGGTTCAGAAACCTCACATTCATTTGCTAATTCAATAAGGCTTCGTATTGCCAAGAAACTTGCAGCTGCTTGACCGTAAGTTACTGTATTGAGAGTATAGTATTTGAAGGGTTTCAATGGATCTGATCTCCAAACAATTTTTTGAAGATTTCTTTGAGAGGGATTCACGAGTACTTGCCGGTACATTTTCGAAACGTCTGCTGATATAACGTACCTATATTTTCGGAATCTCAAAACGATGGCTAAAAGATCATCTTGTATTTGAGGTCCTACTAACTGTATATTATTCAACGACAATCCGTTGCTTGATGGTGATGATGCATCAAAGACAACTCTTAGTTTTGTAGTAGTACTTTTCTCATTTAGGACACCATGATGTGGCATAAAATATTCGATTTCATCTGTACTTGAAGTTTCTGTGACATCAGTCATATGTCCAAGAGATTCGTACTCATCCATGAATTGGATATAACGATCCTTCAGTATTGGATTTCTCTGAAGTTTTCTTTCTAGCGAATAAAGCCTTTTTTCAGCATTTATTCGCGATTGACCTAGACTACTTGATGGTTGTTTCAGAGGTAGTGAAACTATAAATCTACCATCTGAAGCACGTGTTGTTGTTTCTCTAAAATGATTTTCACATGCAAGTTCTTCTTCAGATAATATTTTCGAAGACTCAATTTCTTCTATTTGCCAGAATTTCTGAAGTAACTTGTCTAAATTGATTGTATTCAAATTGCATGAACTGAATTGCTGTTGAGGAACACCTAGCCGTCCCGAAATAATCCAGCCTAGCTTGGTTTCTTGGATTATTGGCTGATTTGAACCAAGTATAATTTGTTTAGAACACAATAAATTCCAAAATAAATCTGCGCCTATCAACAAATCTATCTGACTAGGTTTAAAGAACCCTGGATCAGCTAGTGATATATTTTGAGGTATTTTTAGGGTGTCAGTGTTTATTTGAACACTTGGTAAATTGCTCGTGATTTCTGGAAGGACGAAACATACTAGTCGTGAATGGAAAGGAGTATATAGTGACTGAAATGAAGTTGGAAATACCGTAAACAGATAAATCAGCATTACTCATTTCTAAATCTAGAATCCTACACATTCTTTCAGTAATGAAGGATGTTTGAGAACCACAGTCCAAAAGTGCACGGGCCTCGTGGATTTTATTTTTTTCCTGAATCCTCACTATGGCTGTGGATAGAAGAACTTGGGAAGATACACGATTGGAAACATGTGCCGTAACTGACTCCTCAATAGTATTGTTTTCAACACTGTTAAGGGTCTGTGAATTCTCTTCGTTGTGTAACAGACTGTTATGCCATAGCTTGCATTTTCTGCATGGGCCAATTTTACACCTTTTTGCTGGATGGCCTTCTCTAAGGCAGTTTTCGCAAAGCTTTGAAATCCTTACGAAATTGATTCTCTCTGATATGGATAATTTCAAAAAATCATCACATTTATATATAGAATGTTCTTTTTTGCAATAGGAACATGTGTAATTTGTTGTGATTAAACTTCTTGAATTATAATTATTATTAGGTTTGCTATCGCGCTTTGAAAAGTGTTTCTCATTATTTTTCAATTCAAGCGTTTCCAATAAATTTGCACGTTTTTGTAAAAAATCTTTCAAATCGTCCCATGTGGGCAGTTCAGTGCAAGTACTGCTCTGTTTTTCCCACTTTCGGACACTTTGATCATCAAGTTTTGATGTTATCATGAAAATTAATAAAGTATCCCAATTTTCAGTTTTTTGTTCTAGCTGTTCTAATGACCTCAAGTGCTTAGAAATAGTATCGATCAATCTCCTAATTTTGAATGATGACTCTTTCTGTATTGTTTCTATAGAAAATAGTGCCTTAACATGATTGTGAACTAAAAGTTTTTTATTATCGAAACGATCACAAAGTGTGTTCCATGCCACTGTGTAAGATGCCGATGTGAATTCAATAGATTTGATCACTTGTGCAGGACTCCCTTCTAGTGAAGCTCGCAAGTAGTGAAATTTTTGTATATTGGATAGAGAATTATTTTTGTGGATCAACGACTCGAAGGTATCTCTGAATTCGAGCCAAACTTCGTAGTTTCCCTTAAATTTTGGAAGCTCTATGGTAGGCAATTTCACACCTTTTGAATTAGCCCCTGAATCATAAAAAGTTGATACAACAGAACCCTCCCTAGATTGCTGTGGAATGTCATCGGCAATAGTGTTATTTTGACATTTGAGAATATTTCTGGCTTGAGCAATTGAAGCGAAATAGGAATTTTCGAAAGAAATTTTCTCTTCAAGTTGTTCATCTTGGTTATCTACAATCATTTCTATATCACACTGAACATTATGGAATGCCTCAATGATACCTTCAATTCGTGAAAGACGTTCTTGAATTTGAATGATATCTACACTATATAAATCTTGCTTCTCTTTAACCGAATCAATGAAATTTTTGAATGTAGTGAGAGAACTTTTCAAATAACCTCTCTTTTTGATTAGTTTTCGTAACTCGTTTTCTGCCATTTAAAATTTACTGATCAAATTGATAAATTTTACAACAATACAAGTGCAATAATAGAGGGGGCGGTGAGGAACGTTTGAAAAGGGAAAAGAAAGGAATTGAATATGGAAAGGTATGACTCACAACCTTGTTGAATTTGTTTCTTGGTTTGTTATCGACCTGACTTATGTACGCTGTAGGGACTGACTTGCCGTTTCTTCCGCTGCACTGCGTACTTCAGCCTATATCGTTCGACTACCGCTGTAAACTTCTTTATGTCCGGTTCGTTAGGACCATGTTGGGTTTCTGATGGACTGTATATGGTTTTTGTTTGTTTATAGTATAGTTTTCTTTAAAGAAACTCGTTGAAATCTGGACTGACTTTTTAATCGTTCAATCAAAATACAGTTGTCATTAATTGTCTCGCTGACATTACATAATTCTCGAGTATACAATGTGATACTAAAAATTATTATCAAAAACTGGTGAGGTAACAAGAAAATCGAAATGAAAGAAAACATAGTTCATGAACAAGGGATCTGGCCTGTTTATGCGCAAAACAA
Organism: Chrysolina haemoptera; assembly: GCA_958298965.1. Lineage (NCBI taxonomy): Eukaryota > Metazoa > Arthropoda > Insecta > Coleoptera > Chrysomelidae > Chrysolina > Chrysolina haemoptera. Next base: position 18,751,696 of record OY282589.1, on the reverse strand, counting down.
GTCGCGGAGGCTATGGTCTTTTCCTCAAGAAGTTTGCAAAAAACTACCAGTGAAGCTGCCCAATAGCAAGCGACCTTTGTACGATGTGGACTTGGTCAAGTATGCCAAACGTCTGAAAATTCCTAATTTCGTTGGGGTTTTTATGCGCGACAACCTACCTCAATCTACGCCCATGTACAAAGAGTGCGCCATTGTCAATCTGGACTCGATAAAAAATCGTGGAACGCATTGGGTAGCTTACGTGAAAAGTGAACTTTGTGTGAAATACTTTGACAGTTTCGGTAATTTGAAACCGCCAGTGGAACTCGTACGATATTTAAATGGCGGTGGAAATGTGAAAATCTACTACAACAACGATCGCTATCAGACATTCGATCAAGCAAATTGCGGCCATTTGTGTCTGAAATTCCTCTACGATCAAACTCAACACAACGATGGATAGGGTCGTCAACAAAAAGACAGTGACCTTTAATGAAGAGCGCAATACGGTTCATTATATGGTTGTGTGGCGATTTGCGTACAACACTTCGCGCAAATCCGATTGGCAGCGTATGGCTATGGACAGGATCCGTTTCGCTAGGCGAATCTCCAAACTTGCCTACATAATTGACCCCATTTTGGATGTGGAACACAGGGAGCGAGTGTGGAAGTCTTTAAATGAGAGTGCATAACCCCCAAAGTGTCAGTCATGTCTTTGCTGTTCACCCTGACAGGTCACACTTCTACGCTGACCGCAGACTTTGCTCCGCCAATTCAATTGGACGAACACAGCTCTTACGGCTTGGCTTTGATTGGTTTTCATTCGTACAACAGCATACCGAACATAACCAAGGGGAAGTTCTATTACTTTGCCAACGGAGCGCCATCTGTTAGCACCATCAGCATACCCACTGGCTGTTACGAAATAAGCGACTTTGCCAAGTTTATTCACAAACACATCGACAAACCAAGAGAGGTGAAGAGGAAGAAAAGAGAAGTGGACATCGAGAGAGACAGCAACAATAACGCTAAGGCAGCAGTGTTCTCTCTCAAACCCAATACCAATACGCTACAGTGCGAGCAAGTACCACACCATAGACTTCACTCCAGAGGACTCTATCGGACGATTGTTGGGTTTCTCTCCTCGAATTCTCCCAGCTGGAATCGTTCACGTGTCTGACCTGCCCGTCAACATAGTCAAAGTGCGAACAGTTCACATTGACAGTAACGTCACATCGGGTGCTTTCTTCAACAACCGACCCTCCCATACGATATACGAGTTTGCCGTTCGAGAAGATCCCGGATTTGCCATCGACGAGACTCCCTCGAATCTCATCTATCTGCCTGTGAACAAGACGGAAATACACAACATAACCTTGAATATACTCGATCAGGACTTTTGTAGTGTGAATTTCCGTGGAGAAACCATCATCGTACGACTGGTGTTGCGCAAGCTGTCAAATGGGGTTGGTATTTGATTGGAACGACAACCAACAGCATAAAAGTACTGAGAGCGCAGACGTCAGTACAGTTGCGCAGACGCAGTCAACGAGAGCACACACCAATCATACGCTCTCTCTCTCGAGCGTACAATTCCTCATATCTCAAGGGCATCATGTTCAAAATTCGATGAATCCATCCAGAGAGTGGAGACTCGAACGTACCACCCGTACGTCAAATCCTTCCAAAATAATGACATTGTCGAAATCGTCATTCAGCAAAGTGACACATGGATTCTGATGAACGACGCTATCGTCTGTATAGAGGGCACTCTAGTCAAGACCGCAGGAGATGGCAATGTGCGATTCGTCAATGTACTATGAAATCAACGGCAAGGAGGTGGACTCTGTTCATTTGCCGGGTATAGTGAGCACCCTGCGAGGATACACCTGTTACGCAGACGCCGATTCTAGACACTTGGCTACTGCCGGATGGACATATCCAGGTGGAGCTATTCGCAACGCCAACGACGGCTCGTTCGCCATGTGGATTCCGCTTAAGCATCTGTTTGGCATATTTCACGACTACAGATATGCCACAATCGGACGACAGTGCATTCGTTTGGTGAGAAGCAGAAACCACAACAACTGCATGGTTATAGAGGAGATTGCGAATCCGCAGGTCGCAACCACAGCCACCCTGACGATCAATAGCATCGTGCTCAAAGTCAAAAACGTCATTCCCAATGACGATATTCGCTTGCAGCTGCTGCAATCCATAAAGACTGACAAACCTGTGGTTATTTCGTTCCGCAAGTGGGATATGCACGAACTGCCTGCACTCACGCCTGGTTCCACCAAAGAAATATGGTCTGTCAAAACTTGTACGGCAGTGGAGAGCCCCCGATTCGTCATTGTCGCCTTCCAAACAAATCGAATGGACAACGTTGCACGAGATTCCAGCTACTTTGACCACGTTGACATCAGAGACATACGCCTAACGTTGAACAGTGACAATTACCCGCATGAACGCATGCGCTTGCAATTTGACAGAAACAACTTTGTGGAAGCTCATCGCGCCTATACGGAATTCTACCCAAGCTATGCGAATTGTTCCCATAAACGCCCTCTGCTGGATTACGATGCATTCAAGGATCGAGCCGCCATCTTCGTAATCGATTGCTCATGGAGAGCGGAATTCATGAAATCGTCCACCGTCGATGTCAAACTTGACATAGAAGCCACAGTTGGGTTCCCAGCTAATAGTCGTGCGTACTGTGTAATAGTGCACGATTACGTCATAGAACACTTGCCTTTAAGTGAGATCGTACGTCGTCTGTCATAAGACACAAAACACTTCAAGTCATACGTCATCTGTCATATGCCTGCAAGATCGGCGGGGGAGCGCTGGTTGAATGCGCGTCGCAAGGAAGCATAAGCCTATGGATAGGAAAACAACAAGAAGAGAGTGGGGGTGGTGGGGGAATCCTCTCTCCGCACAAGCATAGACAGGTTTACCGTTGCCGTCAGCGCAGTTCACAGTCAGACTTCCACGATGAAACTTGTAGCGTGCGATATACAAGGTTTCACCATAGCCGGCGAGTTCCAGCCAAAAGAACTCGCAATCACCGACGGTCAGTGCACGAATCACTGCATTTTCAAACCGGGTGTGCCGTTCCGAGCCCTGAGTGTCGCTGACAAACAGCAAGTGCGATACCTCGAAAGAAATCATCACGGAGTGCCATATTCCTCCGGGTGTATCGACTTGGAGGAGTCCCTCGCCGAAGTGCTCCAGCCCATTGCCGATGCCGACTTGGTCTATGTGAAAGGCAGCCAGAAATTTGATTTTCTCTTGAAATACGTTAACACGTTAACCTCGAAGAAACCTCACATCGTCGATATTGGGGCCACCACCAACAGCACGCTACAAGTTCCATTATTCGAGAAAGTGGCCCCGCTGTGCCTCCATCATACTGCCGCAGTATCCAACAACGAAGTTCACTGTGCCCTGAGACATTGCTTTACGGTGTGGTCATGGGTCTCGAATCAATTGATATGGTAGTGGATGGCCCCAATAACAGAGGCGGTGCCCCCGGAGACTCCATACAGCGTCACATAGACAATCTAAGGATTTTGAAGTGCCAGATCGCTGAATACGAGAACAAAATAGAGACTTTCAAGCGATTCAGTAACATACACATCAACGATGGCAAATGGGTTTTCACCGAGGGCCGAAAAGACAGCTCATCACCGCCCCCACGAGCCGCCAAAGCCGCCACGAGCCACGACGAGCCACCGCCGCTGAAAAAACGACGTATTATTTGATTTTTCATATGTATTGTAATTATAATTATCATTTTATTTGTTAATCAATAGATGTATTAAACGAATTTTCTGGAATTTCATTTTGTTGGATGAATGACAGAGAGCGAGAGCGAGTGACAGTATATCTTTCCATCTTATTTCACTTTGCGGGGAAATGTGCACGCCTTTCCTCACAAAAAATGAAATAAGTTCGAAAAATATACAACGAGAGAGAGAGAGAGAGAGACATTTCGTGTGTTTGTTTCAATATGGTTTCAATCACATACACACACATGAAATGTCTTTCGAGAAATTTCTCTGAGAGTGTGTCGGTGAGTTGTAGACACTGATAAATATGTGCGTATTTTCCCCCATATATTGCGCAATGTTTTTCAGTGTGCTCCGAACCACCGCCATTTTTTTTTCTCTCTCAAGGTGTAAGTGAGTGAGTTGTACACTGATGAATATATGTGCGTATTTTCCCTATATATTCATGTGACATGCGCATTGTTTATCAGTGTACTCCGAACTACCGCCATGTTGACAGGCTACGTAATTTTGACAGCTGTCCTGTCGAACGTACTGTACATTAGCCCACCTTACGAGGCAGGTGAAATTCTTGTTTCTTTTTTCAATCAAAACAATCAACAAATGAATAAATGGACTAAAATGTCGCAAGATCTCATGAACGATGGATTGTCTGTGCTAAAGGCCGAAATTCCTCCAAATGCCAAAGCATACAAACTGAGAAAAGTCTTTCGCAACAACACTTGCGAAGACACTCGTATGATGCCACTAGCATCGCCGACAGAGGTGATGACGACCACTCAAACGACGCCTAATGTGCCCCGAATGCAGATGTCGACGACGACGCCGACGAGTTCCTGCCCAAAAGACGTCTGTGACGGATTCATGTTCTTTGTGAGTTTGGCGCTGATCTACCAGTTGGGCGAGTCATTCTACAAGTTCCCGATTTTAATCAAGCAGAGATACGCAATTGCCAATGAAAATGAAAATACTTATATCGATTATGGTACTGATGTGTAATTTTCAAGCGAAAAATAAATGATTTTTCACTGTATTTTTGCATTTTTTTATTTCAAGTCTCAACACGAACAAAACAATCTTGAATTCCCTGAATTCGTTTGTTTATTCAACTCTCTCTCTGTGTCGAGTCGAGAGAGCTACGTGACAAACGAATAACCTTTGAAAAATCTCCCAATATTGCGTTTCATTTTAATTCCAACAAATAAGTCTCCTCCGAGTAACCTCGAATCTTGAATCCCCCCGCCGCCCCGCCCGTAGCATCCTGCCCCGCAGCTATCCGCGTCATTCTCAAAGACAAAGACACACAAAAAACCCGATGAGTTAGAGTGAGATGCCAAACATGTCTTATTTCGCTGAGTCATCATTTCCTAGAATCACACACGCCGCTCGCCAGTAAACACCAGATGTTCATTCATGGTGACGTCACACACGATTCTCGGAATTCCAACTCGAGTCTGGACATGTTGCTGCCTGTTCTAAGTCGAGAGAGATGTTTCGGCGGCCATTGCTATCGTAGGCGTGGGGCTCTCGACGGCCATTTTTTTCTCCCACACACCCAATTGCTCTCTACGCCTATCATGTACCTGCAATTTTTCTCAAACCCCATACGCTACACCCTACACCGCCATGTTTATTGCGACTGCCGCCAATCGGCTTTTTTTTTTCCCATTATCAAAGCTACGAGTTTTAAATCGACATTAGTATGGAACCTTCATGGCTCATTGGTAGCGCACTCGGCTGCCATGCCAATAGGCGTGGGTTCAAGCCCCACTCGGGGACAAAATTTTTTTTTTTTTTTTCTTCCGCAACCCTCCCCCCACCTTCTTCGGCGTTGGGGTTGCTGAAGAACTTCGCCGAAGAACCAAAATGGCGGAGATCTCGATGGCCAGATGCCATCGAGAGCGAAAATTCAAATTAATGAGGCGAAATCCGCCTTGACATACTACTCATATGGTCCAAATAGGGTACTGATTCCTGCTCCAGTATAATTATTTTATATCAACTGAAATATCCATGACTTTCCGATCCTCCGTAAATATCATAGAAAGGTTATGTGAAGTGGGACAAAACTCCCATGTTATATTGGCATGAGGAAGTAGAAGTCTTCAGGAACGATATGCACTTTTTCTTTTTCTTCTACTATAGTTTTTAGCAAAGTTATGACAAATCTAATTGTCGGGCCTGCCTGAACTTGCAGTAGCGGGCGCAAGCATGAAATGTGACGTCGGCGTTAAAACACGTTTTCTGTGAAAACGAGCATATTTCAATTAATTCTTCACTTTTTGCTCAAGTTTGTCTGTCGTTACTGGATTATAATTCATGTATAAAAAATCGCATATGCCACAGTGCAATTGTCACTTTGACAGCGGCAAAAGTTAGCTTTAACTTTTACAACGACCAATACACTAGGGGTTTTTTCACTTATTTCTTTGTTTATCAATTATCGCGGTGTTGGTTGCCAAAATGAATAGTTTGACATTGATATATTTCTGATTTCTTATTCATTAAATTTTCCTGCTGAATTATACTCAAGGTTTGTATTGATATCGGGTAAATTTGTGTTGCTCAAATTCTAAACTGTTTCCTTTAGCAATTTGACTCGAATAACTGTCAACCTCAAAACACTCCACCTTCGGTGTCGTGTTTTTTATAGTTGGCAGTTATTCTCGTCGAATTGCTAGGAAACAGTTTCTCATTCAACAACCCAAATTTACCCTATAAAATACAAACCACTCGTGCAATTATAATTGAAAATTTAATTCATGTATAAAAAATCGCATATGCCACATAGACCATCAGATAATGACATATTTTGTTGACTCATTGTCTCGTTTCAGGGATTTTAACCACTGAAAATTATGTCAGTGTTGAGCTCAAAAAATGAAAATTTAGCGATCGGACGTGTGCTAGGCATATGAAAAAGAAAATCCCAAAATTTTCCGGCCGGAAAATTTACTTAAAAAGCTGATTGGCTTATGGGAATTTCTGTCGGGTTCCTAACGATATCAGATTTCATTCTGTCTATTGCCATAAGCGAGAAAATGCGTCAGCGATCGAGTATTCTTTTACAAGATTGCTCCCTTATTTCCACCCTTTAAGGACATTCAAACCTTATGGCTTTGGTTTTTCACTATTAGATTGTTCCTACCTGTTAATGTGTTGAAATGACATAAATGAGAGATTGAAAAAAAAAACAATTTTTTTTACACAAAAACAAATTAATTTTCCATATGCCTAGCACACGTCTGATCGCTAAATTTTCATTTTTTGAGCTCAACACTGACATAATTTTCAGTGGTTAAAATCCCTGAAACGAGAAATTGAGTCAGCAAAATATGTCATTATCTGATGGTCTAACAGTGCAATTGTCACTTTGACAGCGGCAAAAGTTAGATTTAACTTTTACAGCGATTATTTTTTTCATATGTCAAAATCTGACATTTTTGTGGTTTCAACTAATAGCAATGCATTATTCTAGCCAATCATTCAGTATTATACTGATAAAACTGCTTCTTCATCGATAATACCTTGTTTACATTGAAACGTCAAAATTTTATTCTGAATTTGCCATGATAGAGTGCTTGAAAAATTAACACAAACAGATTCAGTGCCATCACCCAAGAGAATATTGAAGATTTAATACAAAATTCCACTCCACAAAACACAATCAAATCATTAAATAATGCAGGTGAAAAAACGACGTAGAATATAATCCTATATTTAGTAAAACTTGCCAGAGTGGGAATAAAAAATGCACTGACACAAAATGGTTGACACAAAATGGTTGACACCAAACTCAGAGAATCCTGAACGGTTCCCCATAAGATTGTATAATAAGCTTGTGGATAAACGCGGTAAAAATATCAAGAAGAGACATCTGTTCTTGCTGGCAAAACTCTTTACGAAAACTGTGTATTCAATAACTGCAATTTTTCAAATAATTAATTCTTTCTCTTGTTCAAAAAGTTATTATCTTATGTATTCTTTGAGTTCAATAAAATAATAAAATGAAAAAGATAAAGCAAAATCCTTTTAAATTGCTGAAAAAAATAATCTTCCCAAATACAAATCGTTCTTAAAATTTTATCAGATAATTTTTTATTTTCATCACAAAATCACTCGTCCTAACGGACTCGTGATTTTATCAATCGGTTTGTTTTTATATTTTTGCCAAATAAACAAGTTTTCGTGGAAAAGAAAAAATTATCGATAAAATTTGAAGTACTCGTGGTATTACCTTTGATAATTCAACTCATGTATAAAATCGTCCATAAGAAACGTCAGTTTTGGCAGTTTGATATCGGATCAATAGGAACGTAACTGTTTACAAGTGGATAAACTATTATTTACCTTCACCACGGCAACAATAATAATAATTGTCGTATGACTTCAATGAATCCGACGCTGTACCCAAGGACGCGTTGCTATCAACAAAGCCAAATGACAACAAATTTTCATACTTTTTGTTACAAAGTGTTGTTTTTAATTTCAAATGAGCGTTAACGTTAGATTTGGTAGTGCAACTACTCAAATAATAAATTCTGCAATAGACAACGCCACTTCAAAAAACACCAAAAAAACCAAATCATCAATTTGGAGGCAGTTTGAATTATTTTGTCGAGAAAAGGGCTATGAACTATTACCTTAAACGTCGCAGCCGGAAATCTCAAGCATATTGGCAGATTGGGCGTATAATATGAAGAAATCAGACGGAAATGACTGCAGAGCAATTTAGATAAAAGAAGACAAGGTTCTATAGCATTAAGTAAAGAAGAAGTTATGACAATGGCAGAGCAGTGGAATGAAAATACTCGAATGGGACTTCAAAAAAAACTTTTCCATATCGCCACTTCTGAATTAGCCTGGAGAGGTGGTGAAAGTGTGCAGTGTAAAATTTATTATTTCAAAGCCGAAAAATACAATAATGGAACATTGACAGGCAGAGTGGAGTACAACATGGTCTTTTCTAAAACAGCTCAAGGTGGAGATAAAAGGTGCAGTGAAAGTAAGTGGTTGACTAAAAATAAAGAAAATTCGAACGTGTGTCCTGTGAGGTTGTTGAAAATGCTTCTAGAAAAACGAAACAAACATATTTCTTCAGATAGATTGTTTCTAACACCAAATCCGTTTTGGAAAAATGAAAATGCCAAGGGATGGTACAGAAATGTGCCCATTGGTGTAAACAAAATTTCAAAGTGGACCAGAATTTCTGCAGAAAAAATTGGTCTAGATCTGAAAAATAAAATTACTAATCAGTCCCATAGAGCTAGCACTATTTCTACTCTTGCCAAGGCGGGAGTCTCAGAACAACAAATTATCAAGCTGACCGGACATTCGAACGCCAATTATTCTCTGAAGCCATACCTTCAGTTAGACTCACAGCATCATTCCACTTTAGTGACAAATCTAAGAGAGGAAAGTAATCAAATTCAGCAGTCTTCTTCGGGTATGATTGTATACCAAAACAGTATTTTCACTAATTGTACATTTAAATAATATTTCATGTTAAATGTACTTTTTGTTCAATGAATTATTGATTTAATTTAATAAATTATGTTCTATTCACTTTTATTTAATAATTCAGTTATTTGATTCATTAAATTATCTCACTTAATACCACTCGAGGTTTTGTTTTCATCCTATAAACTTTAATTTTGTTCCACTTAAACTTGGTAGCTTGTAATATGACTCGACCAATTAACATTACGACACCGAAGGTGGAGTGATTTTATCAAGTTATTTGCTCTCGTAAATTACCAAAGCAACCAAGTTTTCGTGCAAATTGTAAGTTTATCCAATAAAGTAAAAACCTCTTGTGGTATTACCCTCGACAAATACACTAGTGGTTTTTTCATTTATTCATTTGTTTATCAATCATCGCGGTGTTGGTTGCCGAAATGAATAGTTTGACATAGATATGCTTCTGAATTTCTTATTCATTGAATTGTCCTGCTGAATTACACTCGAGCTTTGTATTGATATCGGGTAAATTTGTGTTGTTCAAATTCAAAGCTGTTTCCGTCAGCAATTTGACTCGAATAACTGTCAACCTAAAAACACTCCACCTTCCTTGTCGTGTTTTTGATAGTTGACAGTTATTCTCGTCGAATTGCTAGGAAATAGTTTCTCATTAAACAACCCAAATTATCCCGATGAAATACAAACCATTTGTGCAATCATAAGTGAAGAAAAAAAATTAGTATTTATTTGATTTACTCTGATATATGTTCAGAAGGAACTAACCTTACGTAGAGATTTGAGTGCGCGGAAATTGCAAACTGCAATATGTTAAAATATTAACGCATTTAATAGCATATCAGTCTATTTCTTGCAAGCAGAGGGATGTATTATTTCCTGAATAACTTAGATTGGGCGACATTTTCACCCTGAAAAAAAGAAGGAGTAATTTATTGATTTACTCTGATATATGATCATGAACGAACTAACCGAACGTAGAAATTTGAGTACACGGAAGTTGCAAACTACAATATTTCCTGAATAGCTCAGATTGGGTGACAATTTTACTCTGAAAAAAAAAAGGAGTGATTATTTGATTTACACTGACATATGTTCAGAACGAACTAACCTTACGTAGAGATTTGAGTGCGTAAAAATTGTAAACTACAATACCTATGTTAAAATAATATCGCATTCAATATTACATTTATTCCTTATACCTCAGACATGTACCGAGTTTGTGTTTATGTTTGGCAACATTTTTCCACATTGTCGAACATAAACACATATTCAGGTACTTGGTTGAGATATTTTTACTATGTGTTAAATTGTCATTGGTAGTGAATAAGAAAAGCCTGGACATTGGCAGCGCAATTTTGAAATTTCAATTAGTTTAGTCTATATTACCAATGATTTTAAAGAAAAAGCTCTATCGGGTCAAGTGACCAACTTGACAACTACAAACTTCCGCAAAACAAAAATTGTAGCTAGCATCAGAATTGGCTGAAGATATATAATAATATTCTCCAATCAAAACTTTTATAAAGCTCTTCCCAATGATTTTCTGCTCCCCCAACTTGGCAACAGCGCATTTCTTGCCAAGCAAGAACAGGTTGAATAGAATGATGTCCACTTCGATCCATCTCCATATCAGTTTCTACTAATCAGAAGTAACCAACTTGGCAACAGAGCATTTCCGCAGAATACAAATTGTAAGTGCAACTTGGCAACAGGCATTTCTGCATAATTACCTACATTAATTAATATGTTATGGGCCCAGTGTCACAGCAAGAACCGCCATTTGGAATAGAATAATATCCACTTCGATCCATCAGATTTCCAGTAATCTGAAGTGATCAACTTGTCAAACAGATCCTTTTTTTTTAAAGAATTTCCAGTAAACCAAATCTTCATTCACCAAATGAAGTTCATAAAACTTGACACAATATTCTATTGTCTTTAGAAGTTATGAAATATCGGTCACCAGTAAAACTTTCGTACAATAAATTACTATAACTTTGAAATATGTTTTGTTACAGATACATAAGTTGGAAAGCGTGTTTGTTTTTTGGTCTTTTAACGAAATAATTCCTGTGATACCCATGTAACACTCGACTAATACCTCGAATTCCCAACTAATGCCCATTAATTTTCGACTAATATTCCTACTCCCGACTAATACCCAATAATTTTTAACTAATACCCATACTTCCCGACTAATACCCCATAATGTTCAACTAATTCCTCTTAGCCTCCACTAATTCCCAACTAATGCCACTAGTATTCAAGGCATGTACACCAAAATTTTCCAGCGGTTTCCCTTCATTTATCGGTATCAACTCAAAGTAGTTCATAATGAATGACCCATTATAGTTATTGAGCAAAGAACTGAAACTTTTATTGTGGATAGCAATATTTTTCTAACAATCTAATTTTCTGTAATCATTCACTTTTTTCATAAAATGTTAATTTTATGGTGTTTTTAATAAATGATCTGAAACACACGATTTATTCTCTCGCAAATATACACCATGTGCCAAATCTTGGCGTAAACGATGAATCTTCGCAGATCTCTTGATTTCGCCATAATAATATTAAATTATCAAAATTTTCATAAATTCCTGGGACTTCGTCTATCGGATAACCTAATAGGTATGCTTGAGACAAATAACCACACTGGATCGACCTAAGGAGAAGATGAAATATCATAAAAATTACACACAATACACAGCTTACGAGAGGTATCATTTCTATATTCCACGACATAAACTTTCAGCTAGTACATAGCGATACGAAATATTTCTAAATATATTAGGTGATACGAAAGACAGATCACGAATTCATGAAATTAGCTGTCAAAATTATGATAATTAATATTATAACCGAACCAAAAGGTCTGCATATATTCGTTTCCGCCAACATTTGGCTAATGCTGAATATTTGCGAAAAAATCAATCGCGTTTTGCTGATTATTTATTATTAGAAACTGACCATAAAATTAGCATCAGACATTTTCAGGTAGTAGAAATGTGGATGTTTACTGAAAATTAGATTTTTATGAAAGTATTACTATTCACGAAAACGGTTTAGGATCATTGCTCAATAATGATAATGAGCCAATACACTCTAAATTATTTCAGTTTATTTCCATAGCGGGGCCTATTGAACGATCATTGGCATGGTCTATTCATTTAGTTTAGTAACACCTACTGAAGAACTCAATCACATGTGTGTTGAAGAGGGATATCTTTTCGTTCTCATGAAAAATTGAAATAGTGATTCACAACGGGGCAGTCAACAAAGGAACTTGTGTTGATCGCCCTGTATAAATGGTCTATTATACTATACTATAATACTACTATAATTTCAATATGTGGTTGAAATTCTTTCAAGAAACCCCACTCCTTTTTTCCAAAAAGCATTTTTTCGCCTATTCTTCGTCAAACGTTGAAAATAGCAGAATTTGAAGCTTGACAAAGCACCTTCAAGAAAATTTTACATCGATTTTTCCTCGGATTTTTCTATATAAGCTATAGTTGACGAAAAAATCGATGAAGATTTCCAAAATATGGATTTGCGCGCGAATGTGTTGATTAAAATATCTTCGCGCAGCCTATCGAAAACTACGCAAGCTAGAATGAAAAATCGGTGACACGTCAGAATAATATTTTCAAATAATATTATTTGTAAAAATAACACAAAAAAATATCATTTCACTAAATCAACATAGGAAAGAATAACATTTAGATGGAATAACATTATTAATGAATAACATTAGGAGAAAATATCAAACGAGAATAGAACCGGGTATGTTAGGTTAGGTTGTATTCCCTTCTTTTGCCTTAAAAGACTGGATATGTGTGTTTTTATTGTACTATGATATATTTTTTTAATGTTATTTTTGTATGTGTTATTTATGTATGTGATATTATGACGTGATATTTTGTATCTATGTTATTCCGACGTGGAACCGAAAAATCGAATTTGGTTTTGAAGGTGATGGAAAATACTCTTGTTAAAAGTATAAAACAAAATATAATAATAATATGTGTAAATATCCAACATATTTGGTGTTCATAACTGAATACAGCCCTATACGAAAAATGAAGTGCTTTATGGTTATTTAACGAACAAGTGTATTAATAAGGGCGATTAACAATCGAGATAATTTAACGCGTGAGCGGAGCGAGCGCGTTAATGTTTGAGATTGTTAATCGCCATTTTAATTCACGAGTTTGTTACAAAACTTTTCCGTCGGCAGTAGTTTTCGAAAATAGAGATATCTCACTTTCAATGTTTATTTATCTAACGTTACGATAAAAAACAATCACTATTTCCTATTTATATTAACTCTACTCAAAGATAGTTTAATTTTTCTTAGTGGTAGTTTTGTATAATTTTTTATTATTTATTTTCAAATTGAAATAAAAAAAAAAAAATTTTACCATCGATGGGTTTTGAACTCTCTTAGTGTTGCATGACACGTGAACTTTACCGTTACGCCACGGGACCATATATGGTTTTGAGTGACAATTGGTGTAATGAACATTTTCTGAAATTTTATTTGAAAATTGACAAATAAATAATGACAGATAGTACTAACCAATATAAAATGTATAAGATCAATGTATGTTGGGTTGCATATAATCAAATCGTTGATTAATAGAAAATCATTCATTAACAGGGGTCATTAATCAATGATTTTGAGTGCGTTAAAATGCATCATAAATAAACGGTCGACGGAAAATAAGATTAATAAATTCATTCAGTCATAGTTGAATGGTATTTTGGTATGGGTATTACGGAAGGTAAAAAATTATTAAAAAAGTCGCTGAGATTAATTTTTTCTTCATATGTGGAAAATAAAAACACGAGAATAGGGAAAAATATTCCGGTAGTTTTTCCATGTCAGATATTTACTACTAATCAATTCCATACATAGAAAAAAATGAAATGAATGAAAATGAAATAATGTTTCTTATTTTGTGTTCTTTCAACCTTACAGAAAAAAATTTTGCATATTTCAATGTTCTGGTAATTTTTTCAAATGGAATATTTTTATTTTTTATGTTTTGTGCATTGAACTAATACAATTCTACTATGACTGAACAAATTCATGAATTTTATTAAAACCCTTTATTTTTTGTAGGGTCATATGCAGTTATGAACATGAAATATCAGTGGATTATTACTCTTATTATGTTTTAGTGTATACTCACAAATACCTATGATCATTAAACATGACAGGGACTGCAAATATTTGTTATCACCTTCAAACCCCAATTTGATTTTTAAACCTAGCTTGTGTAGTTTTCGAGAAAGTCGTTTTTATTGATAGGCCGCACGAGTAAAAATTCAAATGAACAAATTCGCGCGCAATTCCATATTGGTATTTTTGACAAAATTTCGGCATCGATTTTCACGTGAATTATCCTTGGAGACGTTACTCGTAGTGAAACTAACTTTAGAACAATAGGTTAGTGAGATCCATGAAACAGAACAAATTCTGTAGGTACACAATAAAAAAACACAACACAATACAGTTTCAATTCCAAGAATATCCACCATTTCACTGCGTTCGAAAGACGCCACTGCACTTCTTAAAATAAATAATAGACCAACAGGTTTTATCAAGATTCCAAGCAAATAACTCACCTGTCAGTACAGCAATAAGCTGCGGGTATGTTCCTTGAAACATGTAATAAATGGATTTTTCACGCATTACTCCAATCTAACACTGGCAGGCTTAGAGTAAAATCTAACTGGCTGCTCACGCCAGTTCCCAAATCTATTTTGGTGTGCTGCGGACCAGCGGAATTGCAATGGAATCTACGCCTGAAATGCGGCTACTGATTACTTGGGTAACTGCACCATGTACTAAAAGCCAACTTGTCGAAGGGGTACTGCGAATACTTCAGACAGGTGGTGGTGTACCTACTTGCGGCTTCAAAATGTAACTGCAAGAAGAAACACAAAATATCTACCATTAAAAATCAATTCACTATCAATTCAAAATATTACAATTTTCCGTATATATGCATAACAACAACTTTAAGTGGGAGTGATTAAAACATAATTTTACAGTTCTGTATAAATATGAACTCCATTATGATTTACGGGGCAATTTTCATTCCTAGAGAAATGTCACTACCACACAGAGAAAAAAAAAGTATTGAATCAAACAAAATTTATTTCTTTCAAACAAATTTGTTGTTTTAATATGGCGAAATAAACCTATTATTTCAAAGAAAACGGAGGTTTATTTGAATTCCAAAACAATTATTTGTTTGCCACAAAAAAACATTGAGGGATGTCGAGTATTAAATTTTTTCAACCAATTCTTTTGTTTTTTTTTTTATACTTCAAAATTAGCATTTCATCTGGAAATATATAGTCTTGAATGAAAAATTTGGGTGTTTTGAATCAAATGAATGATTAAGTGAATTCAGAATTGATAGAATTGGTTCAAGAATACGAAATATTTGACTACAGAATGTGAGTCACTTAAATGGAAAAACATATTTATTTGAGTTGAGGAAATATATACTTTGATTCAAAGCCTATATTTACTTGCTTTCAGAATATGTAGCATTGAATTTAGAGTACTACCATATTACCAAATAAATAATTAGGTGAATTCTGAATTGATAGAATCAGTTCAAGTATGTGAAATACTTGAGAGAAGCAAATATTTTTTTGAATTTAGAAAATATTTTATTCGGTCCGTAAATATTTGTTTGAGATTCATATTATACAGGGTTGCCCATAAATATTGGAAATATTTCAGAAACATGGATTTTGAGTAAAAATACCAGTAGAAGTTCCTATTTTTTTTTTTGTAGAACATCCCTTTCTTTGTTATTTTGCACTGAATAGTGCGGCCCTTGGAGCAAATTGTTGATGAAAACTTCCAAATAATTCCATCAATTTCTATGGATTAATTTGAAAGTTATTATCAAAAATAGCTCTCATGACTTATTTCTAGCGGAAAATTAACTTCAAAAAGGAAAAATAAAAAAACTCCCACGTTATTTTACTCATACCACATGTTCCTGAAAGAAAGACCAATATCTGTTGGGTTACTGGAACTTGTATAATAAACAATTCATTAAAAAGAAATCAATATTTATCAGAATTACCAATGTATTGAAATATTGCTATATTGAGAACTTACCAACTTACTCTAAGATACTGTCATGGATCCTCAGAATATGCAGAGAGAGGAAAAATAAAAAAAATCAATTTTTCAAAACTTTTAGTGTATATTGATGTTTTTCAAATTAAAATATAATACTTGTGACGTCTTTTGAAAATCTTGTACAAGAAATGTTTTTCTTTATATTTTGTTCCCAATAATCGATCATCTCTATAAACTATGTGCTTTCGATCTCTTGTATTGATGGGATATGTAGTAGAATAAATTTTATAAAATTAATTAAATTTTGTAACATACAAATACTATATAGTAGTGACACATACAAATGGCCTGCAAGTCGGACGAACTTCACAAATGGCATCAAAATTAGCCTATATACAATCAATCTCATGGGGTTCTAATATATATAAACAGACCATCTCTACTCTCTGGAATGCATGGTTTCCAATGGAATTTCGACAACCGTTCACACCTGGTTTGGAATCTGAAAAAAAAAGTAGAAAAATATCTTAGACTGTGAGTGAAACTTCTCGAACACATTTAAAAATAATTTAAAAGTCAGTGTCTGCTAGAAATCATGATATGAGAAAATGTTATATTTTTTCATAAAAAAATTATATATAAAAATATGTACCACTCAAAGAAAATATATATATATATATATATATAAGTTCCAGTGACTGCAATACATTCGAAACTATTCCTTTCAGAAATATCTTCAACTTTGTATAGATTGTATGGCATAATCCTCGACAGAAATTGAATTATGACAAATAGCAGAACTTTGTTTCAATCTAATGAGGAATCAACTGCAGACCGCTTTGGAATGTTTGCTCCCCATCAGTACATCGTAGGTTATCATGATTGTATACAAGGTTTTACAGTCACTGAAACATTATTGCTCCGTGAAACAATTATCTAATATCTATACCATTTCATGAAGGAAATGTCTTTCTGGAGTGCTCTCTAAGATCTTGACGAGATGCATGCTTGAAAAGACGGGTATATTTCGGTATAGTTTCTATAATATATCGGAATAAATGTAATACTAAATCGAAAGAAATGAAATACTTAATCGAAACAAATGAAATACTGAATCCAAACAAATGAAATACTGAATCGAACCAAATGAAATACTGAATGTAACCAAATGAAATACTGAATCGAAGCAAGTGAAATACTGAATAGAAACATATCAAATTCTTGACTAACTCAAATGGAATACTTTGGAAAATTTTAATAAGTATTTTTAATCAGACACAATTGATAGATAGCACATATTACTTGTAGTGAATATATACGTAATCAAAACTCGAATGAAAATACCTGACCCTAAATGGGAACCAACTTACCTTCGAAAATTTTCGAGTTCCTAGAAATGGTTTTCCTCCAGGAAATTTCTAACCTCGTCTATTGTACGAAGGATAACTGATCAATTGTATCACTGAATAAGCCACTTTTGAAATTTGACTAGATGTTAGATAAATGCACAAATAACCGGACTCTCACATAGTACTCTGAACACTTTGCACTGGGATCTGTGATCTCTTACCGGACGCAAATAGGGCGAACCTCACTTTGGCCATGTGACTATGACGCATGCGTGGGGTCGATGACTGAAGAATGCACTAAGAATTCCCAAAATAAAACATTCAATTCAAATGAAATAGGTATCGAGTCAAAGAAATATGGAGTAGGATATATTTGATACTTAGTTTTTACCTATACATTTATTTGTTATGAATTACATACCTAATCAACAATTAGTTACCTTTATGAGTTTTCTTCACATGGAGGAAGTTACAAATCAGTGAGTACTCACATATCGGTAGGTATCTACCTAATTAACGGCACAAATTAGTGAATACTAATTAACTTCCATTTCAACTAACTTTCTGAGATGATGCGAGAAAAGATAGTTATGAACATACTTAATGTGTTTATATACCAACGTAAAGGTCTGTATTACCTGATTATGATTACACACCATTTTTTAGGTATGCAGGTACCTATATAGATACATGTTTTCAGTCGGTAATGCATATATAAAGAATGGAAATTTTCTTTCTATCTCTCAAGAGAAATCAGACATCAAATATATATTCATATCAGAAACCAATCTGATAAAATAATGACCCAAATATTTTTCAATATCAAGTAATTCAAATTCTTGGACACACGTTTGAAGAATGGTAATTTTCTTTGTATCTGTCATGAGAAATCAGGCATCAAAAATATATTCATATTACAAAGAAATCTAATGAAATAATGAACCAAATATTTTTCAATATAAAGTAATTAGAATACTTGTATATCACAGTTGACCGATTTATTTAATCCAAAACAAAAATGTTTGAGTCAATTGAACATTACTCAAACCAAGAATATATATTTCAAATAAATCGAAAAACTAGATTCAAACATTCCTTTTTTTCTGTGTATTTGAACTCCAGGAAATATATTATAAAAACATTACATAATACTGTAAACAATTTTTTATTGTTAGCATGAATATGGATGCTAGAGAATGATGTGAGATTTCAAACTATTAAGCCATTAGAGATAGACAATCAATTCATGACAATTCCAAAAGTTTTTAAACTTTAATACAAGGTCGAGAAAGATTTAAAAACAAACTATAAAATTTTGCAACCTATTCCGAAGTCCGTAACATTGTCAAAATTGCAATTAAATTGAATTTTGCTGTATACCCGTTTTATATCACGAATCAAGTTTGCAACCAATTTAAGTGTATGGAACATTTTTTTTTTATCAAAAACTAATGTTTTTATCCGATATACTATAAGAAAACATTCCAATATATGTATCTGTCAAGTTTACAGAACTTTTGGAATTTTTTCTTGTGATATACCAAAAAAAAAACAGTAGATTTTGATATAAAAATGTTCCAATACTTAAAGGTTGCAAACTTGATTCGTGATATAGAATAGTTTATCAAACTAATTGCCATCAATTAAAAACTATAATCTGGTTCTCATGAGTGAGTATGATTACCTACTGAAAAATGTAATTATATAATATGAGCGTTGTTTGAGTATATGATTATCAGAATTTCTCCACTCATCCAGATTTCCGTAATCAATAATAAGTCACTTTTGATTTTGAAGTTATTACATCCCTCGTAAGTATCGTTTGATAGTTTCAACCGTTCAGAGAGTGTAACTGAGAAAACGTTGTGAGTAAAAGAAAATCTATACAAGTGTAGAAGGGATGATCATTCATTTAACGCCGATAAGGATTGTTGACAGATTTCATTTGACCGTGTCAAAAAAGATCTTATTTAGCAAGTTTTGAGACCGGAGGCAGATATGGTACTTCACGTCAAAATTTTTTTGAAAGAGACAATAATTTCCTCCTCGTTCCTTTCAGATGGGAAATTTCAGTTTTCAATAGGTTTTTTCATTTTCAGACCAAAAACTACCGTTCACATTTAAAAGTATTTTCATGTATTGTCGTATTACTTGTTATGATGTCATTGACTTACTTTCATATAAATAACGCATTATAAAAATCTACTGAAAGAAAGAATAACAGCATTCCTCAATAAGTATGAAAACATTAGTAACGCCCAGATCGGATTTCGAAGTAACAAGAGTACTACTTACTGATCATCAGGCTTTTATATACAGTTTATATTGAAATCAATAGGGTTGCTGCCATATTTTGCGATTTGTTAAAAGTTTTTGACGGCGTTGATCACGGAATACTGCTTCAGAAGTTTCAGTACTATGGTTTCAGTACAGTTTGATAAAGTAGCTGGAAACATGAAAACGTAATGCGCACCCGTCGAATAACAGACTATAACCGGAATATATCTAGTGATGTGGTACTTAACATAAACGTACGCGCGATTTCACTTGTTCATCTAGTTTGTTTTCCTGTATATTCAGTCCTATTTATCAGGATGTAGTCAGATTTTTAAGAGCGTTGAGTATTCTGCTATAATAGACATCCGTTGTTGAGTTTCCCAAGGATTTTTTTATGGCCACTTTTTTTTACTTTAAGTTAACGATTCAACCTGCACAAATATTTAAAAAAAACGTGTATGAGCTTAGTGAACTAAAATTTGATGACATCAAGAACGTAATAAGTTGGTGTGTATGTAATCTATCTATTTATCTATCAATACGGGTACCACTGATTACAAAATCTTCTCAAAATCTCTGAAAAATCATATGGATGGAAATTCTACATTTGAACATAAAGATACTGCTTTGAGACAAAACTATATTATGGATGTAATACAGTGAAAATTATTACAATTATTAATTACGGTGAAAAAATAGATTTTTCAGCTGCAAAAATAGTATATCACTCGTTTATCGAATCTCACTTGAGATACGAAATCGCATTATTAGCACAAGATCCAGGGGTTTTAACGTGACACTAGACATTCAAAAAATAATGTTCTGCATGCGAGCACCTATGGAAAGTGGGAAACTCGGAAAACGGTTTTCCATCAATAACTGGAGGGGGTTGGAAATTTTGATATATTCTAGTCCAACAAACTTGTAGAACGTGAAAATCTTTACAAAAAAGGTTTCTACGCATTTTCCGGAAATAGCTTCCAATGAGAGATAATGACTGTGAAAGACTGACTGAAATATGCTATGCTTAGAATGAGCTCTGGAAAGAAAATATTGTTTTTAAAACGCGTTGAAATAAAAAATTATAATTTTCGATGGAATGGAAGTAAACAATTGAAATAAATGTGTATTTTTTTCAGCTAGTCATAATTTATACGTTTTTTTCAGGTGAATTTCAGGACACTTACTATGAACGGCCTGCTCATTTGCAAGAATTTCAATTGTACGCAACATATTATAAATCCGCAAATTCCAACATTCAAGGAGGTTCATAATGGTTTGTTTCATTGAAATAATCTCAATTAATTTTGACTTGGTTCTACTTGAGCCGAGCATGCCGTTAAAAAAACAATAGATTTCCTGCTCAGTTGAATTCAAGTTTTCAAGTTTTTTGTTTGAATCAACGTTGAACAAAGGTGTATTTTCAACGTTTATTTATTCATTATTTTTGACGTTTATTAAGCTTAATTGAAAGCGGAAATAAAACAATAATGAGCAACGTTTAGTTTCCATATTTATCTGGTCAAAAACAACGTTGTTTCATTAAGTATCCCTGACGTTTAATAAGCGTGATTGAAAATGGCAATATAAAGAGAATGATCAACGTTTATTTCACGCATTTATTTGGTATAAAACAACTTTGTTCCTCGCGACATTTTTTCCATTATGAAATGTTAGTGGGAAACTAATTTCTGACGTTGCGTTTTCAACCATTTCACGTTTTTGCAACGTCTGTATGCCCATTGGGTGGCAAGTTATTTTAAAAAATTGGCGATTCGGTGTAGTTTTTGATATGATACAACATTCACCATCTTCCACTTGAGTAAATAGTATATTGTGTATCTAGTATTGAAAGCATTACATTTTCGGACGACAGTGGAAATTGTTGGCCGAGATTGTAAGCGGTGGCCAACAAGCATTGAAGTCTGGGAATGTGCGTTTACGACGAGGTACATATACTATTTTTTCTGAATTGGCATCAACCCTATCACATTTTTTTTTTTTCATAAATGTATAACAATTTTTGATTGATGTCATTATTATTGAGACACCGGCAAAATATTTCCCAGGTCGTTTTCGATACGGGAAAGTTCGTTGTCACTGTTTGTTCATTGTTGAGATGCCGGCAAAAAATTTATTGGACCGTTTTTTATATGGGAAAGTTGGATGCTTAGCAACGGACTAAAATACTAGATGAGCGTATTTTGGGGTCTGAAGTTGCTCCCAGAAAGTACGCATTCTTGAGCGATTTCAGAAAAAGAGATATGGCTTGTTTACAGCAATAGAACCTTATTGTGAAATTATATCAATAATTAGGAATTTGAATGAAAACACTTGGTGAATTGAAGTGATATACCTATATTTATTGAGTATACAAAAGACTATATGAATTGAGACGTTCTATTAATGGAGCAGCTTTCTAAATATGTGCCGAAGAAAGTAAACGACGAATAAAAACATCATTTTTGAAAAGATGCCACACTTGCATTCGACTTAATGGCAGGCAATTTGGACACATTTTCTAATTTTTCATTGCCTTTTGTTCAGTTATCAATAAATGACTCTCACTTCAATTCACCATATCATGTCAAAAACTACACCGAATGAAGAATTTTTTATAATAACTTGCCAGGTTCTCTTAGTGATTTTGTTCACAGTATGAAGAGTCTTAATAAGCTAATAAAATAAATAAAGGTAGTGCACTAATATTTTCATTTTGAAATACTAATAAAGGTTTCTGTTCTCACGAAATTTATAGAAGTGTCAATATCTCCATAATTATCAATATTTTACTGAGGTCATATTGTGATATTCTCGTCAGTCATGAGCTGAACTATCAGCCCTCCAAAGAGCGACGTTGAGTTTTCATGTTTTCATTTTGGTCAATAATCCGTGACCATGATATATCCCAAAAAATATCATCTCTCTCATTTTCATTTGAATGGTTTTTCGTATTACATCCAATCTTTAGAAAATTCCTGTAAAAATAACTTAATGAACATTTTTCTACATTCATGCAAAAAGCAAAACTTTATTGAACTATATTTAGTAGAAAAAGAAGTTCTTTATTGCACTCATCTGTCATTCTACTTCAACGTGCTGTCATCATGACAAACATAAACGTTCAAACGACCTACATATATTTAGCAGATATTCTGTGAGATTGACAATACGTTTTAAAAGGTTGATATTTCATATTATTTTGTATTAATGTTAGCAGCCAGATTTAAACAAATAATGCCATCCTGACAATAACTCCATGATCAAAACTGATCATGGTGATAATGAGTTGTTTCTGAATAGACTAACTAAAATATTAGAACAAAGTTCAAATAAAGTGGACATAATAGTTATCAATATTAACTTTCTCAAAGCATCCAATCATAAAGATACATTCATAGATCTCATGCAAAGTTTTGATCTCCATTGTCAGAATACGGAACCTACAAGGATTTTCAGTAATGAAAACAATATGAAATCAATTTCTAAAATGGATTATATTATCACAAACATAGCCCAAAATAAATATAAGGAACGAGTTGAGAATTTCAATATTGGAGATGATCTGGGTCTGATCATGAGCTTTGGAGCTGAAATCAATACACCAAAAACAAATTTACCACTAACAATCAAATCTAGAAACATAAATGACACTTTGATTTTAGTTCGAAAATATGAATAGGAAATTCATAAAATCTTTTGTGAAATCATCTGTGACTGAAAGACAAACTTTAGTCGCTATCTTCCATCATTCAATCTAATTTATTTAATGATTTTTTCAAGGAAAACTAGAAAGAATTAAAAAAGTCAGCTATCTGAATGAAAATGCAAATTTTCACTTTCAGATTTTTTCTTTCCTTTTCAGTTAGAGTCTTTTCACAATATCTATCAGATGTAGTTCAATGTCCAGCGTGGCTTGTGCCGGGGAAGTAGTTGTTTTCTGTTAGATATTACAAATAAGTCACATTTTTCATTTTTCAATTTACATGGAGAATGTTCCCCTTTTCAACATAAATGACACTTTTCTTTATCATCTGAAATATTATTTTTCCTATGAAAAATTTGCAAATGTATATGACATCTATAATGATATCAATGAAGCTTATAGCATTTTTTAAAATATAGTAAATTATGGTGTTGACCTATTCTGTCCCATTGTGACAAAAAATATACAAGGTTCTATGAAATACAAACATAAAGACTCGTGGATTACTGATGAAATTGTAAAAATGGGAAAACAGATGAAAGATATGTTCTGGATTAAAAAAACCCTCAATTGTGAGGAGTATGAAAATCAGTATAGGAGTACAAAGAAATTATATGCACAAGAAATATCTAAATCAAAAAAAGAATATTTTCAGAAATGTATAGATAGTAGGTCTTTGACAGAGAGACCAAAGGAAATATGGAATCTAGTTAAAAAAACAACAGGGAAAATTAAAGTTGCTAAGGACATAGAGATAAAAATGGGAGATGAGGTAATAAAGGATAGAAAGATTATATCAAATGCCTTTGCTAAATATTTTTCTTCTAACCCTAGAGTAGCCATTCAAACCCATTTTGGTGATAGGTGTATTAAAAATATTACCGATTCGCTCATCTCTTGTAATACTTTCTATTGGACTGCTGTAGACTACAATGATGTCATTGAGGTAATTAATAGTCCACCTATATTGAGTAAAGTAATAGAAAGACTCGTATACAATAAAATAATATCATTTACTACGAAATATAAAATCATCACAAATCACCAAAATGGTTTTCGACAAGGCAAATCGACGGAGAGTGCTGCCTGTGATCTATTCGAATATGTGTATACATACCTTGAGAAAAATAGATTAGTAGGAGCGCTCTTCTTCGATTTATCAAAGGCATTTGATACTCTGAATCACTCTATTATAGAATCTAGGATTTAGGGATGACTTTCTCTCCTGGATGATGTCATATTTTGTAAATAGACAAATTCATGTGAAACTCAAAGATGAGACTTCTGAATTTTATGACGTTAACCTAGGAGTTCCACAGGGTTTCATATTGGGACCTTTGATCTTTCTGCTATTTATAAATGATATGCCAGCATATATGAGTACAGAATGCACTGTTATATTTGCCGATGATTGTTCCTTTGCTGTGAATGCAGAAAATTATGAAAAATTAGAGGAAAAACTTAATATAATATCACAAGAATTCACAAATTGGTGTTCTAAAAATTGTTTTAATTATTAATTCCAATAAAACTATTTTCATGCAGTTCTACTCACGGCTAAAGATTACACCTCAAATGCATGTTAATGTGTGTAAATGTCTGATTCAAAGTTTTTAGGAACCTACATCAACTCTGACATGAGCTGGACTCTACATATTCATCATGTATGTAAAAAAATAAACAGTGGCTACTATGCTCTCCTTCAACTGAAAAATATTCTTAGTTTGCCACAATTATTGAATGTATATTATACATATACCATAGTATTCTATATATGAGGAAAAAAATTGTGTAAATATCTAAGAAATTCTGATAATCATAATCATTCAACTAGAAATTACTGCTAAGCATACATCCAAGTTATATGAAAAAAGCCCATTTTATATGGGCATAAAACGCTATAACCATTTACCGAAAGATGTTCGAGATGAGAAAATTTTTTTGCATTCAAAAGGAAACTGAGAGCGTTTCTCGTTGAAGGAATTGAAGGAAGTTTTTATAATATATATATATATATATATATATATATATATATATATATATATATATATATATATATATATATATTGATACGACAAAACTGTGATTTTTTTTTAACGATTTTAATATGTTTAATGTGATCTGAATGTTACTGGTAATGTTCTCTATACCATATGTTTTTTATGACCTGTCTGATGTCACTATTGTGATCTAAAAGATGAATTAACTATCTATCTATCTATCTATTTAATGTTTCCGACTATAAAAGGCCGTGTGAGTCGCCGATTGACATGTAATGAAGACTGGAAGCGCCGTTTGAAATAAAGATAGCTCAGTGAATCGTAGTACATATAAATTAGGTTTTGTAATTATTCTGTTTTAAGTGTTGATAAAGAATTTTTATAGTGATATCGAAAAAGTTCTTTCCATAGGTGTATAGAAGTGGATGTTAATGATAAATACAGAGTGTTCGTGTAAGTAGACAGTTGTGTATTTTGTTGTGTTGTTCGAGTTTTGCCTTCGCGAAAAATAGACAGTGACTGATAAAAAAATTTCGTGAATTGGACAGTTGTGTGCATTAACAGGAGTATACACTTTTCGTGAATCTAACGTTCGTGAGGATTATTTTATAATAGAGAAACTTTTTGTGTGAAATAGACATTGAAATACAAAATGTTTTCAAGGAGAGTTCTTTTGGCCGATTTAAAGGTGTCGGGAATGAAACAGGAGTTAGAGGAAAGGGGGCTGAACACGAGTGGTAAGAAGGCCACGCTCCAGAAAAAACTCGCAGATGGACTGATAGAAGAATGTGAAGACCCCGTAATATTTTCGTTTGAAGTTTCGGGAATATGAGTTCCATAATGAGTAAACTCGACGGAATGCAACAAAATTCGGTGAGTTTGAAAGAATAACTTCTGGAAAACTCTAAAAATTTGAAAGAGAAATTTCTAGAAAAATCAAATAGTTTTAAGGAAGAACTTCAGTAGGAACTTCTAGAAAATTCGAATAATTTGAAGGAAGAACTTCAAGAAAACTCTAGAAATCTGAAAGAAAAGCTCCTAGAAAGTTCGAACAGTCTGCAAGAAGAATTTCAAGAACGTTCGAAGGTGTAGAGAGAAGAGCTTCTGGAAAAGTCGAAGTACTTGAAAAAAGAACTTTGTCGTGTAGCGAGCCGTTTAGAAGAAAGAATGGGGACGGTCGACATAAAGATGTAGAAAATCAATGATAAAATTGAAGAGGAAATGGGAAAATTGATAGAAGTAATCAGTGATGAAATCAGAGGAGGACTCGAGGCGAAAATCAACAAAATAAAGGAGAAAATTGGTGAGTTGGAAAACCAGATTGACACTACCCATACCACACAATCCGTCAATGAAAATTCAATGCTGGAACTGAATTTGAACTTGGATGATGTTCAAAAGGGCTTGGAAGAAGTTAAAATCAGTTCGGAATCAGAAAAGGTCTGCGTGAAACCACCTCAGATTGATGGAAAAATACCATGGGCAAATTACCGCCGACAATTTGAAGCTACAGCAAAGGCAAAAGGATGGAACGCAGGAGAAAGAGCTGTAGCATTAACACTGGCTGTTTGATAATGAGAAAATATATATATTGATTAAAAGTTTGACTTTGTGGAGGAAATCCAGTTCTTGACATAATTTTTTGGGTTTATGACCTTCCACAATCTGAATATGAAAAAATTTTTTAATCCCAAGAAATCTGTACAAGTGTAGAAGGGCAAATTAAATAATTTGCCCGATAATTTACTGCGTTCACAAGACTGCTGTCTTGAAAGAAATTAATTTTTGTCAGTAACGTACCCTACACTGAATTTGCCTATCTGAAAAAATGAGATCGAATTAACATTTTGAAAACTGTTGACGTTTCGGAGGCTGTATCTCCCTCCGTTATCAAAACTTCTTAGAAAGACGCTGAGAAAACTGAATTTGAATTGCGATTTTGGTAATAAGACCTTTCTTTGACAGAGTCAAATGAAATCTGTCATACATTCTTTTGATTGACATTTGGTATCTTGATACATAGGGTGTTCGGTATCAATCAATCACCATTCTATTAGTTCTTATTTCATCTCTGAGGAGGGGTAATCAGGTGCGGTCCATTTCGATGGAATTGGTTGAGAAGCAGTTGTTCGATAAAAGAATGCACGCAGTTTCCTTCAACTTTCTTTTTTCTTGATTTGATTCTCTCAATAAAATTTTGGTATTATTCCATTCCATCATATGATCGCCATCAGATGTTAGAATATGTTCGAATATTTTCGAACCCGTTATTTTTCGATTTCTGATGTAACTTTTATGTTTTTCCTGGCGCACAATCAATGGTCTTGATGTTTCACCTATATATCTCTTACCACACGAACAAGGTATGTTGTAAACACAATTTTTTGAACATTCACCAGCGTTTTTGGGTTTTGTATGTGTGAGTATTGATCTCAATGTATTGGTTGTTTTAAATGTTGTTCTTACATCATACCTATGGCCAATCCGTTTTATCTTTTCAGACAGTCCAGGGACATAAGGTATAATATTGTTTGTTGGATATGTATGGAGATGTCGCATGTCTGTGTGTTGTGTTGTTCGATTGTAAAGTGTAGTACTATTTTCAATTTCATCAATGGTTTTTTCCAAATGAATTCGTGGCCGCCAAAATGAATATTTTTGAAACCCAGTCGATCATGCAAACTGAATTATTAGATTAAACAAATGAAACTAAATTAACAACTAATACTTATTACAAGAAATAGTTGTAGTGATAAAAAAAATACAAAATAATGAAGAATAATAATCGTTTGGGAAACTATTGGCTATTCCGTAGGTAACGGACATAGCTTACTCACTAGTCGCTTAAATAGGCCTTTTGCTGTGCGCACGGTGACTACGCGAGTAATATTATCAGAACCTGGGTGGACTTGTACTACGCGACCTAGAGACCACTTCAAAGGTGGCAAATTTTCCTCCTTGAGACGAGAGTATTTAATGGGATTTTCACTGACGGTCACGTCCATTTACGCCTTTGTTGAAGGGTGTGTAAATATTCACAATGCCACCTCGTCCAGAAATCCTGGTGGAACATCTGGACGAGCTGCCAACGTGTGAGACGAGATAATTTTACAGAGCTCAAGTCATCTTCAAGGGGCACGGTAATAGGGCATAAAGTTAAAAAATGTGCAGGCGTTAGGGGGTTTAGGTCATGAGGGTCAGAACTCTGTGGTGATAGAGGCCGTGAATTGAGGACAGCTTCTATTTGTACTCAAATCGTATAGAATTCCTCATATGTGAGGATCTGGTCACCGACCACACGAACTAAATGAGTTTTAACTGACTCAATCCCTGCCTCCCATAAGCCTCCAAAATTGGGGACTGAAGGGGGATTAAAGTGCCATTTTATGGACTCCTAATCTGCCGCATTCTGTGATAATCGTGCCGCACCTACAAAAGTTGTACCGCAGTCACTGTAGATGTGACTAACTGTGCCTCTTCGAGATATCAAACGGCGAAGTGCCGCAAGAAATGTGTCAGTATCCAGACTGGATACTAATTCTAGATGAATGGCCTTCGTGGCCATACAAACGAATAAGGCTATATAAGCCTTGGTTGACTTGGCACCGCGTGTTCGATTCAATGTTATGAGAAAGGGCCCACCATAGTCCACACCTACTCTGAGAAAAGGCTACATTTGTGAGACTCTGGCAAGAGGCAGGTTTCCCACAAGAGGTTGAATGGGGGTAGGTGTAGCCATGAAGCATTTCATGCACTGAGCTGTGACTTTATGAATCGCTCGTTTGGGTGCTAGAACCCAACATTTTTGGGCTAGAAAAGATTGCAAGGTTTGCATTCCAGGATGCAGGTATCCCGTGTGATAATCTTGTATTATCAATTGTGTGAGTCTGCTGCTACTTGGTGATGAAATGGAATGTTTTTCAGAATAACTAAGTTGACAATGAACTAGTCTTCCCCCTACCCTAATAATATTTTGATTGTCCAGGATTGGATTGAGCTTTCGAATCCATTTTGGCAAAAATTTGCTTCCTAGTCAGGGCTATGATTCCCGAAGAAAAATATTGTTGCTGAGTGAATTTTACAAGGTGACGTAATGTAATATTAAGATCAAATTGGAAGAATGAGTGATGAGATCTATTCCAAGGGTTACGTGAGTTGTGAATAGAACGCAGAATATAGGGAGTTATCCTAAGAATTTTTTTTAGGAAAAGTTCGAATTTTCTATGGTAGTAGTCAAAACTATTTGTCGACGTTCATCAGAGACTTCTGTGATAGCGTCATTAACAATGTTTGGTGGCAATAAGTGACGAGGCTGTTTGAACCAACCTGGACCTTCCCACCAGAGTTTATGACCCAGTAGGTCGTGAGGAAGAACACCCCTATATGCAGGGTCAGCTGGGTTTTCCTCGGAATTAACGTGAAACCACACTGAAGGTGACAGCTTTTCCTGAATCTGCGTGACTCTATTAGAGACGAAAGTAGTCCATTTATGAGGTCAGGCCTTCCCCAAGCGAGTACAATTCTGAAATCTGGATAAGCGGATATTTTGCGTATAGAAAAGTCGACATGAGAGTATTACGTACAAAATGTAGTAAGTCAGCAAGTAACAAAGCTACACAAAGCTCTAGGCGCGGAATTGAAATTTTCTTGTGCGGAGCTACGCGTGTTTTGCTACATATAGGAAAGGTGGATATATTCGTAGAAGCTTGATGACTCAAGTACACTACGGCTGAATATGCTTTTTCTGAAGCGTCACTGAATGCATGGAGTTCATATTCGAGACAAGAAGTATCTAGTATGTAACGAGGTATATGTATAGAACCAAGTAAAGGAATCTGCCCTTTGAAATTTTTCCAAATTTAAATAATACTATGCGGGGGAGTAGCATCCCATTCGAGACCTTAAGTCCATAGTTGCTGTATGAGAATTTTTAGGTATAACGTAACGGGTGCTAAGAAGCCAATCGGATCGAATATTCGAGCAAGTTTTGACAAAATACCTTTTTTTGTGCTGGCTTGACTTTTGTACTTGATAACAAAAGATATCTCTTTGAGGGTCCCACTGAAGCCCTAGTATTTTGAAACTGTATTCAGAATCAAAATCAAGAGAAAGTTTGTCGGACTGAAGTGAAAATGGTGACAATTATGCAAGAAAGTGTTTGTCATTGCTTGCCCATTTTCGCAACTCAAATCCACCCTTTGACAAAGCCATTCATTCTTTGAAAATTGTAAGAGATTCACTGGGAGAGTTGAAACCTCCCAGTAGATCATCTACATACAAATATTCTTCCAGGAGCTTGGCAGCTTTTGGAAATTGTTTTTTTGTAGATTGATACGAGGTGGAGAATGGTACGTATCGCTGAAAATGGAGACGACGAAACACCGTAAGTTACAGTGTTTAGTTGATATTCTTGAATGGGCTCGGAGTTTGAATATCTCCATAGAATTATCTGGAAATCCAGATGAGTGTCAGGAATGAGTATTTGACGAAACATTTTTTTAACGTCTGCTGTGATAGCTACAGGGATGTAATCGGAACTTAATGAGTAGTGCAACTATGTCTTGTTGTAATTTCGGATCAGGTAAGAGGGTATCATTCAGTGATAATCCATTGAGAGACTTTGCCGAAGCATCAAATACAACTCTGAATTTCTTTGGATCATCTTTTGTAATAGCAAAATGCGGGATATAGTATGAAACTGGCAATGATGATGTATGGTCAATCGAAACCTTCTTCATATGTTTCACATCTATTTATTCTTGCATAAATTCTTTATAGCGTGCAGAAAGGTTAGGATCATGTATCAGTCTACGCTCTAGACCGAGAAAAAGCTTAAGCGCTAATTCTCTAGATCCAGAAAATTCAAGAGCAACACTACGAAATGGGAGAGAAACTGTGAATCTATTCGAATGATTCTCAATAGATTGGAGAAATAGTTGTTCAGTTAATTCATCCTCATTTGACCGAATTGGCTTATGCGGAACACAGTCAAGTTCCCAAAACTTCTTAACCTGTTTTTCTAGATTCAATTTAGTTGAAATCAAAAAAAATTGTGTGACTTTTGGAACATTTGTATTGTATTAACTTTTCCCATTATAACCTAACCGAATAGTGTATCGATTGCTGTGGGTAAATTTTGTGAAATTATAGCTATGTTACCTTTGAACACTGAAGCAAATACATCTGCACCCAAGAGCATGTCAATAGCTTGTGACTTATTGAAATCGGGATCCGCTAACTGCAGATTAAAATATTGTGGAAATTTTTCACGTGAAAGTGTTACTGAAGGCTTGTCCGAACATATATGTGATAAAACTACAAAGTCTAACATGAGAATTGGCTGTTCCGCAGAGCGTGATTTCAAATAACAAGTTACCCCATATGACGCTTGAAAAGTCTTAGAACCAACACCCCTAATATCTAGGGAACACGGTATTTTTTTCAAACCAAGTTTTGCGCAACATTTGGTTGTGACGAAATCACTCTGACTGCCACTGTCGAGCATCACACGAACGGGTCGGAAATTATCAAAGGAATCTTCTATATCTACAACAGTTGTAGACAATAATACAGTGCTTTGACAATGAGAAAAAATATTACAGATGTTGCTACATCATGAGAAGTATTAGTGTTACACTATCATTATTATCAATATTAGTAATTTCTGGGTGCGAGACATTGATAGTATTATCTTGTGGAGTATCAAAATGTAGGAGCGTATGATGTCGTTTTCAGCATTTTTTACATGAACTTTGTGCTGGGAAAGAAAATTAATTGTACTTATACCCTAAGCAGTTAGAGCACCAGTTTTTAGATTTGACGAATTGAAATATGTCTTTGGGAGACAGCGAGAAATTTAGGGCAACCATAAACCAAATGAGATTGCTGACATATTTGACAATTATTTTGTTTTTGCTGATAATTAGCAACAAGAGAATGGCTAGGTCGCATTTTTATATGTGAGTTTTTACTGCTTTTTTCTTTAAAAAAGTGCTTTTGAGGAGTTGAATTATCGACATGTCCTTCAGGATTATCTGTGAGTATAACGCTGTCAATTGCATCGCATTGGTTGTTCAAAAAGTTCAAAAGAGTGCTATAATATGGAGTCACCTGCAACTTGTCATGATATTCTAGTTCAAATCTAGTTTTAGTGCCTCCATCAAGGCGATCAAACATCATATTGAAGATAACGAAATCCCAATGTTCAGTTTTATGGCCCAAGTTATCTGAAATAGCTAAATTACGATCAAATGTATCGATAATTTTTTGAAGTGATTCGTAATCAGACGAATTTTCAAGTGTAAGTGCGTTTAAAATGTCATGCCAATGCGACCTGGCTATAAGTAACTTTTTGTCATAGCGTTTGCGTAAATTATTATACGCGACATTATAAGTAGTGCCACGACGTGGAACACTACATTGTAGGCTGCTCCCGAGACAGATGTCAGTAAATAATTGAATTTATCAGTATTAGAGAATCGTTTTTATGTACCATAGAGTCATATATATCTATTGTTACAGACCTGAAATTTGATAAAGACTTCTCGAATTGTTCGAGATCGATCGATGAATTAGATCGAAAAATCTAGAAGCACTAACTTTTGTTCTGGATCAATCGTCGAACATTCTATTTGTGTTCTATTGATTTCTTAAGTTTTCTAGAACTTTATTTGTATATAAAAGCAATGCATTTGTGAGATGAAGAAGTTAGTTAGAAACAAGATGGATAGAAACCCTGGTGGATTGACTGATTCGCTTTTGTTTCACCCAAAGTTGTTAATGCTGTAATAAGATGGGATTAGCTTTCCCGTTGTCAGTAGATGTCGCATTATCAAAAAATAGCCGAGTTTACATTCCGAAGTACTGAGTCATATTTTTTTTGGAATATTTGAAATTTGACTATTTATTACTATGTTATAATTTTTGATTAACTGTGATTTACATTTCATCGGGATATTTATCGTTTTTTTCTGTTCTTTTACTACTTTTCGTTCAGTTCGCAATGATTAGTTATTTGTTTATTGTTGAGTTTTCTGTAATTCTTGTATTTGTAGTGCATAATGTTTTTTCAAGTTTGTACTTGGACATGGCTGCGTTTGTATGAAAGATCTAAGGTTAGTATCATCGTTTAAATATCCCGTACATATCATATATCCAACTAGTTAATTTAAAATTACTGTTCTGATTTTTGATGAAATAAGCACGTTAAACATGTTATGTCGTATTTTTTAACAAAATTGAATAAATACGAAATGTAAACATGTCATGACAATGACAATTGTTCAACGTCATCATGACAAGTATTCATTTATCAATCTGTAATGACTTTACCGCCATCTACGAATGATCGTGAAGCTAATCCGATCTAAATTAAATATGAAGAATCACGTAGGCCGTACCTTAACAGTTTTGGTAGGCCGATTTCACAGGTATAAATGAACGCACCAGGGTTTCTATCCATCTTGGTTAGAAAGTAACCTTGAGTTACCTTGGAAACTAGTATTTCGGTATCAGTGACTTGTATTACAGTGTTGTCAAGTGAAGTTTGAATAATAAATGCAAGTCTATACCAGTGTACACTTATTTTTGAACCCGAAGACGCAACAATTGGTGACAGCGGCGGAATAAGTGTTACTGAAGAAAGAAAAGTAAGGCAGTTTTCCACTATTTGATGGTGAATACTCGTGCAAATAATTACGACGAGATGGCGACATCAGCAGATATCCTTGAGTTTTTAAAGGAACAAGAAGCCATACGAAAACTAGAACAAGAGGAACAAGATGCCAAACGAAAACAAGAACAAGAGGAACACGAAGCCAAACGAAAACAAGAACAAGAGGAACAAGAAGCCAAACGGAAACAAGAACAAGAGGAACAAGAAGTCAAACGGAAACAAGAATGAGAGGAACAGGAGGCGCGGTTAGTCCAGCAGTTACAACAACATGTTGATCTTCTGCAACGTATTAGTCACAGTCAACAGTGCTTCCAGAATGAAATCACCGAAGTACTACAAGAGGTCAGAGGAAAAGTCCAGGAGGTCAAAGGTGAAGTCCAGGAGGTCAAAGGTGAAGTTGAAGAGGTCAAAGGTGAAGTTCAAGAAGTCAGAGGCGGAGTCCAGGGAGTCAACAGAAGGGTCCAAGACGTCGAAAATGAACTGTCCAAAATAGATGAACGGGTGGCACGAGAGGTGAACAAGCAATTCAACGAAGAAGTGGATAGGATCAAGGAGAGGCTGGAAACGTTACACCTTCCACGCTTATTTTTGACCCCGAAGACGCAACACTATATATATGTTTGCCACTGCTTATAGTCACTTGAGAAAACTGGAATAGAAAGTTTGGGAAGTTTCACATTACAAGTTCTTTTAGAATTTGCCGTCAAATCTGCTTGAGCATCGAAAAAGTTGAGAGAATTATCACCTTCGAATATTTGCAAATAAATAGCTTGAACTCCAAAAAATTATTTATCGAATCCAGCGAAAATTTTGTTTTGGGCATCTAAATCCCCGCCATCTTGTGTAGAAACAATTTGAGTGATGCTAGCGTGTATTTTTTCAAAAGTATCTTTTATTTCATCGATATATTTATACCTACACTTCAGATTGTGTTGTGAATTTTTATCTACTAACGCTTCTTTTGCAATCTTTTCAATCTCCGACATTTTAATTATTTCGGTTTGCCGAGTTGCAATGTACTGCTTAAGTTCCTTTGAATCGGAAGACATACTGATAAATTTATATTTACCAAGTGTACAAGAGAATAACAATAATTTCTAATCAAGAACAATGATTATATCTAATCAAGAACAATGATTATATTTAGAGCAACTGAATACAATTCTGTGCTTCAAAAGGTGACCAACTCCCAAACGCATTGAAGCAGTAAAATTTTTGTTTATCACTGGTAAAAAAACAAACAATCAATATCAAGCTACGAAGAATGAAGTAGTGCTGAGAAAATGATTGGAGCTCCAAATAGGTAATGAAATAATCTTATGATTCTGGTACAATAATAATTGAAACCCACAGAAGGCGAAAATTCAAAATGATATTTTGATTTGATAAAATACACCGGCGATCAGCTGATGGCCGTCGTGAATTTTTAGCGCGAGCGAGCACAGAACTTAGTAAATCTGTAGCGAGAGAGAGAATAAATAATAAATTGACAAGTGCGCTTGACCAAAGCGCCAATTGAGGTGCGCGTACGGTTCAAATAAACCTTACCGATTTGAAGCGTTTACCGAGAACTATTTTGTGAATAGGCGGCAAAAAAGGCTACCAATTTTATAAAAAAGAGGCAACCTGTTGAGATTTGACTGAATAATTGATATAAAGTAACGAATGCGCGAATGATTCGTCTCGTTGGACCAAAGTGTTTGAGAATGAGAAAATATAATTCATACAAATATTAATCCAAAAAAGCGGAAAAAAAAATGACCAGGCCTGGAATGATACTGAAACTATTTGTCCACTTGTCACTGTGATGTGGAAAGTAGATTGTCCAAATATGGCACTGTTTCAAAGTTGAGAATTAATGAGATGAATGATACGCACTCGCAATTTGCCGGCTCGTTTTCGTATATTTCTGCCACACGGCGCACACACACTCGTGTCTGTCGGCTGGCGTTCGTGTAATTGAAGTCGCCCGAAGATAGGGTGATAAGGGGCCCATTCCAAATTTAATATTTGAGAAAAGTATAAAATAAAGAAAATTATTCGAAATGAGATTTTGAAAGCTCTTTTTTTGCTTAAAACGTGAACACTGGCGTTGCGTAGAGAAGCAACCAACGTTTTACAAACTCTCACGGCCCAAGAGCAGGAGGACTACCAGCAACTTATTGAACATCTAGAATTGCGGTATGGGCAGTCCAATCTAGAACATGCATACCACTCACAGCTCAAAAACCGCTGCCAGAAATCGAGCAAATCCTTACAGGAATTTGAAGCAGACATTGCACGCTTGGTTCGTCTTGCATATCCAGCCACACCGGAAAAGGTAATGGAGTGACTCGGTTCGGGCATTCCTGAATGGACTTCTGGACCAAGAAATCAGACAAGCGTTGACACTATCTCGTCCAACACATCTCGTGGATGCACTGGCATGTGCTTCGGAATTTAAGGCTGCAAAACAATCTTGCAAGAGCCAAAGTAAGGTCCGGATGATGGAAGAAGAACCACAGGAGCCTTCCACTCTTGAAGCTGTCATAAGGAAGGTGATTAAGAAAGTGTTGCCTGAGAAGAGACTGATAAGATGCCGGAACTATAGGAAACTTGGACATGTGCGTAGCCAATGTCCAACCCTCAAGAGGTCGAGAACAACGAAGGTTGTTGGGAAGGAGCAATCGTCAATACTCAGCAAGCCCTAGTTAACAACGCATATGTGGCTGTCCTTCAACAGCCGAACAAAGGAGCCTTCGTAGACGGATTCATCATCAACAAGCCTTGCACTATGCTGCTAGATACAGGTGCGACTAGGACTGTTCTTGGACCTTCATTTGCCAAAACACCGGCAAAAATTGAACCATCGACTTGGAAGTTACGCACTGCAACAGGGAAACCAGTCACTGTGTATGGTGAATTACTGATTGAGCTGATATTGGACAACACGAACCTGAAACATCTGACATTGGTAGCTGATATCGAGGACGACTCAATCATCGGAATGAACATCATGAATTCAAAAGGCTTCTAGCTGAATTTCAAAGATGGCATACTTCGTGTGAATGGAGAAGAGCTGGTACTTCATAGGAGAAGTGAAGAAATGATTCGTGTCCTGTGAGCTGGAGATATAAGCGTACCTGAGAGGGCTGAAACCATTCTGGAGGCTCGAATGGATGACGGAGCGAGCCGTGGGAGCGTGGTGATGTTCGAGCCCGAGCTTCCTGTTGGGAAAATTGGGAAAGACCTTGCTGCGTGCCAGTAAGGAATGAATGTCAATTATTACCCAGTGACCTCGGAGAGTGGAACTTATTTGGGGCACTGCTCATCTATTTTCTCTGTGATCAGGAGTGTACGCGGAACTGTTAGCCAATTCAACAACTTGCCAACAGAATTGAAAAAGTTAGTCATCATCTCGAAGGGCATTGGACCAGATCAGTAGTTCATATTGAGGGATTTAGTCAAGGAGTATCAGGACATCTACGATACTGGATAAGAAAAAGGCGGCAGAACGAAAGTGGTTCAGCATAAAATCGATACAGGGGATGCCGGACCAATCCGTCAATCAACCGACAGCCCCTGCTCATCTCTAGTTGTACTGGTTGAGAAGGAAGATGGGTCGACACGCTTCGTCATAGACTATCGTCAACTCAACAACGTGACGGAAAAGGACAGCTACCCTCACCCAAGAATAGCCGATATCCTTGACACTTTGGCCGGCTCATTAGTTTTGGAGAGCAGATATTGGCAGGTAGAACTGACCCCAAAAGATAGAGAGAAAACAGCCTTCACTATCGGCTCACGATTGTGGAAGTTTACAGTTATGCCATTTGGCCTTGGTAATGCTTCAGTCACCTTTGAGAGATTGATGGAGACTGTATTGAAAGGACTCTCATGGAAATCGTGCCTGGTATACCTCGATGACATCATCGTCATGGGCGGATCGTTCGAAGATCATGTGAGAAATCTAGAGGAGGTATTCCTGCGCCTGAGGAACTCTGGACTGAAACTGAGCCCTAAGAAATGCCATCTGTTCCAGAAGGAATTTGATTACCTTGACCACATTGTCTTTGGGAAAGTAGTAGCAGTAGACGACCAGAAAATCAAAGCTGTCAGAGATTGGCCCATTCCTAAAGACATCCACCAGCTTCGGAGTTTTCTTGGCCTGTGCACCTATTACCTTCGATACATGCTGTGGTTTGCCAACATCGCCAAACAACTAAACTGACTGAAGAACAGACTCAGTTTCAGTGGTCTCCGGAATGCCAAGAGTCATTCAAGAAGCTCAAAGCAGCCTTGATCAACGCACCGATCTTGAGTCATCCCTTACCCAATGAAAAATAAATTTTGGATACACACTTTAGTAACGTAGAGCTTGGAGCCGTCCTGTCCCAGATCCAGGAAGAGCAAGCAAGACATTTTTACAAATACGTACCCAATGGTACCCAAGTCCAGGAGACAGAAAGTGCCCTGAGAAGTGCATGATAGTATCACCGGCGGATATTTAGGAGTGTGAAGACTTTAGAAACTGAGACAACGGTTCTATTGGCCTAGTTGTCAAGCTGATGTTAAGGACTGGTGTAGGAAGTATGCCGTATGCGCTACCAGCAATGGGCCTCGAACTAGACCTGAGGCCCTGATACGTCAGTATAACGTAGGCAGCCCATTTGAAAGGATTGCAATAGATATCGCTGGCCCGTTTCCCGAATCAGAGCATGGAAACAAATTCATCCTTGTGGCAATAGATTATTTCAGCAAATGGGCAGACGCTTACTCCCTTCCCAATCAGGAAGCCATCACCATCGCAGATGTCTTGGTCAAGCAGTGGATATGCCGATTTGGTGTTCTATTGGAGCTGCATTCGGACCAAGGCAGAACCTTTGGATTCCATTCGTTCCAGGAAATTTGCAAAAAGTTGGATATTTGAAAAACCAGACCACACCCACTATCCGACGGAATGGTAGAACGAATGAATAGGACAATGAACCGTCACCTGTCCAAAGTAGCCTCTGCCCATCAAATGGACGGGGACCAGTATCTTGATCTCTTCCTGATGACTTATCGTTCAGCAGTGCACGAGTCAACCGGCCAAACTCCTGCAAGTATTATTATGGGAAGCGAGCTACGACTGCCTTGTGACTTGATGTTTGGGACGCCACCAAGACAAGACACCGCAAGAGGACAGTATGACAGCGAACTCCGATAGAGAACGTAATATCGAGAGTGCCAGCAACCGTATGAAGAAGACCTATGACATCAATGCAGAAGCTAGCACATTCAAGACCGGTGACGTAGTTTGGCTGTACAACCCGCTGCTTCCCATCGAAATTGCAGAGTTCGTGGGAAGGTCCATACAAGATCAAGAAAGTAATAAATGACCTTGTCTACCGGATCAAAATCCACCCCACGGAAAACCTAGAGTCGTCCATTCCAACAGGTTGGCTTCTTATGCCGGAAATCATGATCAAGTTCGTACCCTTTATCCACCAGAGGGTGAGATGACCTTCCAGCAGTTCATGGCCTTATACTCAAATAGGCAGAAAGTTTCACATGGAGTAACTCAACAAGAGTCACAAGATGTTTTCCAGACAGCTACTGACTATGCGCTAGCGCACTACGTGGCAGAAGACCTTCGAATGTCGAGAGGCATAGCTGTGGTGTTCTCAAAGAAGTTTGGTCAGCTCCAGGAACTGCGGTAACAGAACCCAGAAGTTGGAGGGGCTTTGCAGTTGATGAAAGGCCAGAGAAATATTTTTATCTGTTAACCAAGAAGCAATCTCGAGATAAACCGTCCTATGAAGACGTCTGGGAGAGCCTCATCAGATTGAGAGATATGATGCTGAACCAAAATCTCATGGACTTGGCAATCCCAAAATTATCCTGTCGGCTTGATGGCCTGGATAGGAGAGTCATCAGAAGCATGTTATAGACGATATTTAGATCCGACACACTCCAAAGACGCTCTTTCGGGACGAAATGTGTTCAAGAAGCGGACAATGTCACGGATATATTCAGACTAATTCAAGTAGCGGCAGGCGTTATCTAGGTGAGCAACAGCGAATGAGTGATCCCGCACCATCTGTTAACGAGGAGCGGTAGCTTAGGTCTGCTAGCCGAGAAGCCAATAGAACATCGTACAAAATCTCTTGATACCTCCAGTAGCAATGTTTCATACTATAAAAGGCCCTGTGAGTAGCCGATTGACAAGTATTGAAGACTGGAAGCACCGTTTGAAATAAAGATAGCCCAGTGAATCGTAGTACATATAAATTAGGTTTTGTAATTATTCTGTTTTAAGTGTTGATAAAGAATTTTTAACGTGAAATCGAAAAAGTTTTTTTATGGAATTTCAGTACTTTTCCACTATTCACGAAATTACCTGTCATTAAAACTCTACCAGATTCCACTGCGATATAGAATACCAGAAAGCGTTTATCAAATTTGCAGGAACTATTTCTTCTTCAATCAAATCAACGTGTCACGACATCATGTGTATGGGGTCGGACTAAGAATAGCCCCATGTTTATTTTTCTCGGATGCTGTACCGTCGCCAGCTACACCTCAAGCCTCTTGGGCTTTTTGTATTTTCCGTGTTAGTTTTACAGCACCCACTCCGTAACTCTAGTCCCCTGTACCAGTCTATACAGGTTCTTCACCGTTTAACTGCTGTATTCTTCGGGAGGTTTCCCGAAAATTGCCTGTCTCTTGCGGTCTAATGCCTCGCATTCTAACAGTACAAGTCTGGCTGTTTCTGTCCCTTTACCACATTGTCTACAGGAAAGTTCTCCGTTGTACAGCCCCACTTTGTGCAGGTGTTTTTTCATTGGGCTGTTGTAATACTTTTTTTTTACCAACTGTATTTGAAAATTATTATAAAATGCATTCAAAGTCCTATATTGTAACCATCCGTTTTGCTAGAACGGTCTACGAATAATGTCGCGCCACCCTGTAATGGAAATAAATAAATACTCCCATTGCTCGTTCTCGTCGATCTGCCGTCCAGCCTTTCATACGATAAAGCGCACCTGTGGATAAGATTGTCACTATCAGAGGGTCCGCTTTTTGACTTTTTGCAATACCTTCTAAATCGAAACAGTGCAACTAGGCGCAAACAATAGGTTTTGCCTTCGGGTTGGAACATGAGTTTATTTTCATCAGGAAGTGTAATTTTCTTTTGTTATCTCCAACTATTTCATGTATTTGCTGAGGTTCACCATTGCTACTGCGAGTTTGGTTTCCACCTAGTGGAGAAGTCTCAAACTGTCGAATCAGCAGGAATCGATGATATCGAATCCATTGGTCATCTATCTGTTTGTTCTTTCACTATTGAACTCAGCAGGAGTCGATGTGATGATTGGGTGATGATTTTTGACATGTGGAGAGGGGGCAAAACCTGGATCGGAAAATCTCCAGCCATTTTGTCAAGAACTCGAGTGTGAGAAACAAGGGGTCTAACTTTTGAAAAGTGTTTGAGTAATATTTGTTATTAACATTTGGGGATTTTCACTTTCGGAAATGTGTTCAGTGACCGTGGTGCCTTTTGAGTTTGATTTGTTTTGGTAATTTTGCAAAGGCCGGTCACCACCCATCTTTGGGGATTTGATAGACTCCACTGGTGAGTCACACCAGCCAGTTTTTTTTTCCTTGGCACCACATCTTCAATTTTTTTTATTTTCTCTAGTGGGGATAACTGAGTTTCGCCATCACATAAGAAGAGTCCACTCTTCAAGACAAAACTGTATCTACCCAAAGAAGGGAGAAACAATCAGGAATATCAGAAATATTCCCCTCCTTACCTGTTCAGTAGCACTGTTTCTGTTCTTGCATTGATTGAGAAAAAAACTTTTCGTAGAAGGTAAGTTCTGATTATTTTACTGCCGGTATTATGATTATTTTATACCAGCTTTATGATTATTTTCCACGAGAATTTTTCTTGGAAAAATGCGACATGCCGACTCTTCTTTTAGAGAAATGAAGAGATACTGTTCCCGTCGTCACAAAATACTTCATGCTTATTTTCGTCACAATGATTTTTCTACGTCGTTTTGTTTATAGTAATTAGTTTACTGTTTGTTCATGCAGGGTATATTTTCATTTAGTTCTACGAAAGTGACTTTTCTGTGTTCTTCCTATCAGTGAAAAAAAGGCAATCATTATTATATGATTTCGGAAAATTCAATACGTGTGGTTCATTAAAATTTAATTTGTACAGGGTGTATCTGCCAACTGTAACGATAATTATTCGTTCCATTCAATTAAATTTAATAATTCCAGTCAAACAATCGTAATAAATGGTTTAGGAATTGTCAACTATGTTATACACTAGCCTACTCTGATAATTATACTTTCATTCATTCTGTCATCACCAGTACACCAACACCAAACATTTAATTTCAATCATTGCATCTAACCCGCTACGCGCCATCGGATCTCTAGTCACTGCTAGTTCGGAGGGCGAATGAGATCGAAGATAACTTGGTCTTGCGCGAAGGGTAAAAGTATGTTTTCGGTGTGGAATGCGGAGGAATAGCTCTCTTTGGCATGAGACCGCTGTTGGGTTGACATATGTTGTGGGCGATTGGAGGTTGAATTAGTTATTATCTGGTATGTGACCTATTTTCTATTGATAGCTGATTGAATTGAATAGGGAAGGTGATTTAGTATGGTAATGGTGATTTAGAACTATTGTCTAAATCGTATTGAATAATATGGATTTTGTTTATTAAATGACGCCATTTTATACCTGTTGATTTGACTAATTTTCAATTTGTTCTGACCCGGTCAGATACTAAATTTGAACGTAGGGCTGAATATAAGCTCCATTTTAATTCATATATGCCTTTCCTATCCATATTTTGATATATAATTACCGGATGATTTTTGATATATTATTATGAACGGATAAACGAGGTTAGGTTGGAATTGTATTCAAATTTATTAAAATCATCACGAGTATGAATCAAATTTTATTTTGGAATACACTTTCAGGCTGGGCTCATCAAACTGTAAATTACTATATTTTTGGTCATAATTGAAATTCTGACATATTTTTGCTTAAAATTAAAATCCTAACCTATCACAAGAACTAGGTCAACACCCAACAGATTCTGCTGAAAAGATTTCTTTCGGGGACAAGAACAAACAAATCGTACGAATACGAGTTGACCTTTTGTATTTGCCGAAATAGTAGCTACTCGTTCTAAATTTTACAGCTATATGTTCCTGGGACTGACTAAATATCCGTAGTAAGCCGTACATTGAGAACCAAGAAGTCTAACCTTGGAGAGGGCGTGGAGCTGGGCGCTAGCTGCAGCAAGACAGAAAATCATCACAGTGGTTCCTCAGGTAAGCATTTATTTCTATATTCTCTGATCTATTTTGGTCAAGACTTTCCCTCTGGGAAATAAATGCTGGCCTGAGCGAATTCATCTCTGTGCTGTACGGCGTTCAGTGCATGAATTCCTCTCTGGGTTCGATTATTGAATTTTCTTTTTAATTAAATACTCAGTCACTTACCTGTACAATTCAGTCGTAAGGTCTGCCAGGTGGTATCTTTTTCTATCTTCCACATTTCTGCAACTTGTGTCACATGCAAAAGCAGCATTCTGAATTCAAGAATATCTTGACATTAAATTGATTTAGGAGTTGTCATCCTAATATTATCTTACTTGAATTCAGAAGTATCGGGCCTCTGTAGCCATTTTTTTTCTGATACATTTATCTCTTTAATGTCTTATTATCTTGCTCCTTTCATTTAGAAGGTCTGAGAGCTTTATTAGTTATTTTTTTTA
This sequence comes from Chrysolina haemoptera, assembly GCA_958298965.1. Lineage (NCBI taxonomy): Eukaryota > Metazoa > Arthropoda > Insecta > Coleoptera > Chrysomelidae > Chrysolina > Chrysolina haemoptera. The sequence continues at coordinate 18,707,552 of OY282589.1, read as the reverse complement.
TCTCCAGTATCCTCCGATATTTAACAATTTATCAGAGATTTAATCTAATTTTTTTCTCTTTAAATTTACATAAATTTAAAAATTACTCTTTTGAGGATTTTCAATGTTGCCTTGAGTACCGATTTTCAAGTACCGGGTTATTATAAATTATAACTTAAAATAGTATTCAAACTTATTATCTTTCTCTAGAGAATACTGAGTTCTCTATTATCATTATTATTATTTGTTGAGATAATTTTGAATTTAATACATTTCATTTTAAATATAGTAAAGTCAATAACATTACTTATTCCATTTCTGAAGAATAAGTAATTTTTCATTAATTTAATTACTTTTAAAAATAAAGCTTGTAAATTAAAATTCGGAATATACCCTGAGGTTCTAAGGATATCCTTGCTCCCTTGAACATTGTATAAATCAATTCTGATTCCTTCCGGTTGCTTCGCATGTTATCGAGAACGTCCTATACTGGGAAAAGGATTGGTATCACTAGGAGGTCTAATAGCTGTACAGTGACGGATCAAAGAGGCTCAGTTCCAAGGCACAGTCTATAGCCATTCATCGTAGAGGTCAGCCCTAACTAAGTGGTCACCAGTAACTGACTAGCAATTACGACTGTAACGTTCCGCAGAGGCAACCTGTCCATCAGTCTCTAGACTAGCCATACACAATCCAATTACAGCACTCCATCAGACCAGCTTCGCATAAACCAACCACCCAGGTATCTAACATCCAGTACCAGCTTCGCTTGAATCAGATAATCAGATTTTTCTGCTGTAAATGTTCTGAATTTTAAACTATCAGCTGTTACTCCATATAACTTTGAATTGTGGCCTTCAGCTATTATTGCCTTCAGCAGTTGTGAATTTGTTAATAATTTTTTGCTTTGGCTATTTATGTAGTTACATTTTGTGGCCTTCAGCTATTATTGCCTTCAGCAGTTGTGACTTTGTTAATAAAAGTTGTTAATTGTTTATTGCATATTTATTCTGACTTCTAACCCAAGCTAGATACCAACTTTTCTTATCTTCGGTTTTGTCTTTTGCAACCTGGCGCCCAGATAATCTGAACTAGTCAGGTCAACTGGTGCCCAAATTGTTTAATAGTTAATGAATCTGTAATACGCTATTGAGCAATCATTAGTTGAAACCTACCCACACCCTAACCGTAACAATCTGAGCAGCCTATCAGCATAAGTGATAACTTTCTATAATTTAAAAATCAGGATTTATTCCAAATTTGCATATTGAAAATTTTTAAGGTTACACTTTTGGCGCCCAACGTGGGGCCTCGAAAACTTGACTGTTCTTTTCTTTATCTTTTGTATCTTATTCTAGCTTGGTGGAAGACATAATAAATTTTTCTTCTAGCACATTGAAAAATCTGATCCAAGAGAAGTTGGAAAATATTTATTTTTTTTTATTACTTATCTTTGATATTTTGTTTATCGTATATTATTTCCCTGCCTATATCTTTGATATTTTGTTCCTTGTATATTATCTTTCTCATTGCCTATATATTATCATACCATATATATTATCTGAAAAATTTTGAAGTTTCCCAAGACTATTAGCTTATTTATTCTCCTTATCTTATTGTGCATATTAATTTATTTAAAATGGATCCTAATCACTTGAAGATAAATGAGTTAAACTATGAGTTGAATATTAGAGGTATCGATTCCTCAGGAACTGTTGATTTAAAACGTAAAATTTTGAGGGGACTGTTAAGTCAAGAGAATGCTAATCGTAGTTTTCAAGGTGGTTTTGTTACTCCCAATGCACACACTGTAGAGGTCACTCAAATGAAAGAAACTATAACTGACTTGAACACCATAATTGCTTCTTTTAACGGATCAAAAGAAGATCCTGCATTTAAAAGAATTTCTAGTCGTTTGGCTCATTTATCTAATCGTTTTCACCTTCTCAAAGCTGACGACGCTGCAGAAGAATCTGCTAGAAAAGAGATTCAATTTCTTATGTTAGAGTTGGAAGCTGACTTTGATTTAAAAGTAACTCCAAGTACCTCTACCCCCACTCAAAATAGTAATTCTCAAACATTTCCTAGTACCCCTGTAGTATCTCACAAATCAGTTGCTCCATATAAATGGAATATTTTCTTCACTGGATCAAATCAGAAAGAATCAGTAAATTCATTTCTTGAAAAAGTTGAATTATTACGAGAAGCTCGAGGTGTTTCCAAGCCAGAGCTATTCCAGTCTGCTTGTGACCTGTTCAAAGGTTCTGCATGGACTTGGTTTGTAAACAATAAAAGTAAATTCAATAATTGGGATGATCTTGTTAAAGCACTAAAAAATGATTTTCTACCTTACTTTTATGAGGAAGATCTCGAGAGGGAAATAAATTCCAGAACCCAAGGTGCTAATGAAAGGGTTGCCCTATATATTTCTTCCATGGAAGGTCTCTTTAACAGGTTGACTACCAAGCCTGATGAAGGAACAAGGGTGCAGAAAATTCGTAGAAATTTATTACCTTTTTTTATTTCCAACTTGGCTTTGCAAGACCCAAAAACAGTTGCGGATCTTTCTGATTTGTGTAAAAAGTTAGAAGAATCTTGCTTATGGGCTGATCGCTACAAAGCACCACCCAGTCGTAATACTGGTTTGTTGGAGCCTGATTTGAGTAGTCCTTATAGTACTTCCTTTCCTTCAACTTCTCAACAGTCTTATAGGAAAAATTTTTCTTCAAGTAATAATTTCCCTTCAAGCAGTAAATTTCATTCAAGTAATATTGCAACAGTATCGAACTCTCGATGTTGGAATTGTGATTCGGCTGATCACACTTATCCTCAGTGTAGGAAACCACGAACAATGTTTTGTTTTGGATGTGGTTTGAAAAACATCATCAAACCAAACTGCCCTAACTGCCGTCCAAAAAACGGAAAGCAGGGTGGCGAAAAGCTGGACATTGTCACCAGTCAGCATACCGAAGGTCCAGAATCCAAAACAGCCAAATCTCAATCCAAAAGGTCGAACAAAAGGCAAAACAAACAGGACCATTAAAAACTTCTTTAGTGGAATGGCAGAAATGGTTATCTTTTGTAAAAGAATTTTTGCATCCCGTAAATATTAATCCTATTTTTGTTAGGAAACCTAATGATAATCGTCCTTATCTTAATGTTGAAATTTGTGGTCAGCAAATTATTGCTCTTGCAGACACCGGTAGTACAGCTTCAATTTTAGGTTCTGCAGGTTTTAATCTCTTGCAGAAATTTAATATCCCTATTCAATATGAATCTGTTGTTCATGTTACCACTGCAGATGGTAAACCCCAAGATTTTCTTGGATATGTTTTAGTCCCTGTTTCTCTTAATGGTGTTTCTAAAGAATTAAAAATTTTAATAATTCCATCAGTAACTCATTCTCTTATCGTAGGTATGGATTTTTTCCAGCTTTTTAAAATTGAAGCAAATTTCTGTAATTTATCATATTCTGTACCAAACTCTATCTGCTCCGTGAACACTATCCAACCATTTTCTGAACTCACTGGTTCTCAGAAAACAGAACTCCAGGAGGTCATTGAATGTTTCAAATCTATAGCTCCCAAGGATAGACTTGGTCGCACTCATCTTTTGACACACCGCATCGATACTGGTGATGCTAAACCTATTGTTCAACGACAATATCCTTTGTCTCCTACTATGCAGGAACACTTGAATAAAGAAATTGATGAGATGCTGAAGCTCAAGGTCATTCAACCTTCTCAATCTCCATGGTGTAGTCCATTATGGTTGGTTCCTAAACGTTCAGGAGATTTCCGTGTGTGCTTCGATGGTCGGAAGTTGAATGAAGTCACGGTCAATGATAATTATCCTATGCCACTAATTGATAGTATTCTGAATAAATTACGGGATGCTAGGTATCTATCTTCAATTGATTTGACCAAGGCTTTCTTTCAAATCCCCCTAGAAGAATCTTCTAGACCAAAGACCGCGTTTGCAGTATATGGTAAAGGTCTCTTCGAATTTACAGTTTCTCCGTTTGGTCTGAATAACAGTCCGAAACTGATGGCACGATTGATGGATATAGTCATTGGACCTTCTTTGGCTCCATATTGTTTTGTGTATCTAGATGACATCATCGTGGCCACCCCTACTTTTGAGCTTCATATTAAAATTTTAAAAGAAGTATATCGAAGACTTAAGAATGCCAATCTTACTATTAATTTAGATAAGTGTGAGTTTTGTCGGCCTTCTCTTGTTTATCTTGGTTTTGTTGTTGATCAACAAGGCTTGAGAACAGATCCTGAAAAGGTCTCCGCTATTGTTAACTATCCGACTCCCAAAAACACCACTGAAATTAAACGTTTGATTGGTCTTGTTAGTTGGTATCGTCGTTTCATTAAGGATTTTTCTTCCATTTGCTCCCCCATATCTGATCTTCTTCATGGTCGAAAAAAAGGTCAACCAATAACTTGGACTCCTGAGGCAGAGACTGCTTTCAAGGAAATAAAATCTCGTCTTACTTCTGCTCCTGTGCTTGCTAGCCCTGACTTCACAAAACCCTTTATAATACAATGCGATGCCAGTGATACAGGTGTCGGCGCCATATTATACCAGGAATGTGACGGTGTTGAACACCCAGTGGCATACGCAAGTAAAACTCTTACCGCTTGTCAGCGAAAATATACAGTCACTGAAAAAGAGCTGTTAGCTGTCATTTTTGGCATAGAGAAGTTCAGAAGCTACATCGAAGGTACGAGGTTTACCATTGAAACTGATCATGCTTCCCTTATCTATCTTCACAATTTATCTAACCCTTCTGGACGTTTGACCAGATGGGCGGTGAAACTGTCACAATTTGATTTTACCATCAAACATCGTAAGGGTTCCTTAAATGTAGTGGCAGACGCCTTATCTCGTTCTATTGCAGAAATTTCTGTTATCGACGTTTCTACCTTTCAGCCTGATGACTGGTATACTTCTTTGATCAAGAAAATCGAGGAAAATCCAGCAGCTTATCCTTCCTTCCGTGTCGAAAATGGTATTATCTATAAACATATCTTTTCCCGTCATAATATAGTAAGTAATCTTACTGACTGGAAAATTGTGGTACCTTCTGCCAATCGACAGGAAATTTTAAAATTCTACCATGATAGAGAAACTGCCGCTCATTTAGGAATATCTAAAACCTTTTCTCGTATCTTAGAACTGTACTACTGGCCTCATGTAAGAAAAGATGTTTATAAATATGTTAAAAAATGCCCTGTTTGTGCTGCCTGTAAAAGTTCAAATTTACCTCAAGCTGGTCATATGGGATCTTACAAAAATATTAATTTTCCTTTTCAATGCGTTTCTGCAGATTTATTGGGTCCTTATCCAAGGTCAAAAAAGGGCAACCAATATGTTTTAGTTGTTGTAGATTGGTTTACTAAATATGTCTTAGTTCATCCTATGTCTAAAGCTACCTCGAAAGGTATAATTAAGTTCATTGAAAATAATGTTTTTCTTATCTATGGAGTACCTCAAATTTTTGTTGTTGATAATGGAAGCCAATTTACCAGTAAAGACTTTAAGAAATTAATGGAAGATTATAGAGTACAGAAAATTTGGTATAATGCCAAATATCATCCACAAGTCAATTTTGCTGAGAGAGCAAATAAAGTCATAGTAACATCCATTCGCTGCTATATTCATGAGAATCATCGAACTTGGGATTCTTCCATCTACAAAGTTGCACAGGCTATCCGATTAGCAAAGCATGATGTAACTGAGTTTTCTCCGGCTTTCTTGAATTTTGCTCGTAATATTCCTGTTACAGGAGATTTTTATGGCAAAATTTCAGAAAACGAAAATAATATTCCCACTGTTTCTGATAAATCTCAGCGTATTGACGATATTCAAGAACTTCCTAAACTGTTTGTTGACATCCGTAAGAAATTACATCAGGCTTATCTGAGGAATGCTCGTCAGTATAACTTGAGGAAGCGAGAACTCAAATTTCATGTGGGTGACAGGCTTTGGAAGAAAAATGTTACTCTATCTTCAGCTCCTAATAATTATTCTGCAAAACTGGCTCCTAAATTTATACCTTGTATTGTTTCTAAAGTTATATCGAACCTTGTTTATGAACTCAAAGACATGGATGGTAAAAACCTAGGTCGTTGGCATGTTAAGGATCTAAAATCTGCTTTTGTTGATAATGAGGCAGATTTAACTGAGGAGGAATATTTCAGTGCTGATTCTGATGGGTCAGATAACTGAGTATTTTTTTCTTTACCTTTCCTTATCTTTTAATTATCTTAACTATCTTACCTATCTGACATATTGTCTATTTATCTTTATCTTTGCTTGGCATATCGATGTATTGTCTCTACCGTATTAGTTTCTATATCTTTTAGGCTCTGTGGAGAGGGCCTGAGACTAACTCCACCATGGCATTACCAGATGGTAGGTAAAAATCCTACGACTGGCCACTCACTTTTTAGCATTTAATAACTTTTCATGGTTCTGCTTACAGTGACAATCATTCGGGAGGTTTTGGGTAGTGTTGGTTGTGCTACACACTTAGAGCTAGAATTCCATCCTAGTGTCTAGGTGACATGTTCTGATCAGTGATCGTATCTGGGAATTTTCAGTTTTATTGTGATGTGGTGCCGATGCATTTATCCTGAATGGGCCCTGTTGTTATTGGCGATACCTGCTAAACAAACCTTTTCTCTGATTACGGCTCTGTGGAGAGGGCCTAAGACTAACTCCACCATGGCATTACCAGATGGTAGGTAAAAGTCCTACGACTGGCCACTTACAGAGACATGACATCTTCTGGTGGAGAATTTATATATCGATATCCCTTGTTATCTTTATCTACTTACCTATGTCTAATATCTACAGTAACGTATCTTACTTATCTTGAGATTATCTCACTTATCTTACGTACCTTTTGTCAATTATTTACCTAATTTTGTCAGTCATAAACCTGAGAGAATTGTTAGTATTGATGTAGGAAGTAACTGTTGTTATGATTATATTTCTTGAAATTATTTATCTTTGATAATTCCTTTATGGAACCTTTGAAATTATAGACAATAATTTTCAACCACTTTTGAAATGATTAATTCTGTAATTTTTTGTTCAAGTTCTTGATTCTTATTTTGAAAAAATTCAGTAAGTAAATCTTTCAAATTTCCTGGTTACAATTCACATCAATGTTTTCTTCAACTCTCTTTATCTCTTATCTTGTTGCTGGACAGTTATTTATCTTTGTTTGGAAGTGATGTACTTCTGAATCATATCTGTCCAACAATTGTTTGATGGAATGTGGTTCCCATTAACATTATCTTTTGATCAGTGAAATACTGCTTTCATTGATTTATCTTACCGTTCAGTGGACTTGCACTTCAGTGAAGTGTTTCTCCATTGAAATTATCTTACCGTGTTTTCCTTGATAATATCTTGGAAATATTCATGACTTGACAAAATTTTTTTGACTTCCTTATACCTTGAGATTTTGTTACTGTGGGTGTGTTATCTATTATGGCATTTATCTCTTTATCAGTTGAGCGTTTCTGTTTAATGTTCTCTTATTTTTATCTTTATCTTATCTTTATCTTATCTTTATCTTATCTTTATCGTGTCTTCATCTTACCCTTATTTTTTCTTCACCACATTTCGGGGTTGAAATTTTGGGTTTTGGATGGTATTGTCGATGGGATGGCAGCTCCCGTAATGCTGGACGATCCTTGTGGTGGATTTTTTCTTGGGGGGTCGGTTTGGCTGTTGGATTTCAGGCTTCTTCTCTTGGACATTACTGTGGTATGATGCAAACCATCCAAGATTTTGGAAGAGTATTTTGCAGACGAGCTCACCATGTCTGAAGTCTTGGGATTTTGGCTGGAATTTCTTCGGTGGAATCGATTCAACGGGTTGAGTCCACTCCACATTGATCTGTGTGGGATAGGAAATTTGGAGGAGATTTTCTATCGGGGTTTTCAATCCTCCCATTCTTTAGAGAATGTTGCTAGGGTACGCTATGATACCAAACGTAGGCGATTTGGTTATGCGTTTAAATGCCTTTTCCTTTTTTTGTTTTGTAGGAGACTTGGTCGTGTTGGGTGCGAGCATGGCTCATTCGGGCAGCAGACATGTCTTATAGGATTCTACGGAGATTCCTTCGAGATCGAGACTGTTTTGCAGGGTCCATGGAAGGGTGAACTTTGGGGGGTGTCGGCATGCTAGCGTGGAGGTCTAGGCCGGTCAGCGTGTGAAGCTCGCCTACGAGCGGTAGGTCGGCGCTACTGGGGGATCCTCAGCTCCATGGATTCGTCGCGATTGGGGAATTTGCTCGTAGTGCCACAATTAGGAATATCTCCGAATTTTTGGGACTTTATGGCTTAGCCATTTTTAGCTTGGTAGAGCTATATCTTACCCCAATTGAAGTGGACAATTGGTTATTTTTCAATTTCCTATGATTTTCACTTTTTGTTTCCACACGTGGGTTCTTGTAGGGTTTCTCTATTCCTGTTGTACGGATGAGTACAGAGGGTTAGTCCATCCTTGAACTGGGAGACGAGTGGTATCAGGTATATCGCCGGCGCAGCAATTCTATCTAGCAGCGAAAAGATTTCCTGATCCGGGTTCAGTGGTGAACGGCCATCCTTTTCTTTGCTCCAGGTGGAGAATTCCCGCAATGACTCATGCGCACCAGTTTAACGAAGTATTGTTGACTGTTTCACTTTTGTATTAAAATTTATTGTTGTATTAAAATTTATCCTATGGTAATTACCAGAAATTAGTTATTTGATTTTCACTTGTTACCTGTTTATCTGCTTACTAGTTCTCTGCGTGTTCATGCCTGTTACTGGTTTGGTACTCGTTTACTGGTTGGTTTGGTAACTCAGTTGATAAAAAAAAAATTTTGGAAAACTCCTGGAGTTTTCAAAATTTTTTCACCGGGGAGAGGTGGTGTGTAACGATAATTATTCGTTCCATTCAATTAAATTTAATAATTCCAGTCAAACAATCGTAATAAATGGTTTAGGAATTGTCAACTATGTTATACACTAGCCTACTCTGATAATTATACTTTCATTCATTCTGTCATCACCAGTACACCAACACCAAACATTTAATTTCAATCATTGCATCTAACCCGCTACGCGCCATCGGATCTCTAGTCACTGCTAGTTCGGAGGGCGAATGAGATCGAAGATAACTTGGTCTTGCGCGAAGGGTAAAAGTATGTTTTCGGTGTGGAATGCGGAGGAATAGCTCTCTTTGGCATGAGACCGCTGTTGGGTTGACATATGTTGTGGGCGATTGGAGGTTGAATTAGTTATTATCTGGTATGTGACCTATTTTCTATTGATAGCTGATTGAATTGAATAGGGAAGGTGATTTAGTATGGTAATGGTGATTTAGAACTATTGTCTAAATCGTATTGAATAATATGGATTTTGTTTATTAAATGACGCCATTTTATACCTGTTGATTTGACTAATTTTCAATTTGTTCTGACCCGGTCAGATACTAAATTTGAACGTAGGGCTGAATATAAGCTCCATTTTAATTCATATATGCCTTTCCTATCCATATTTTGATATATAATTACCGGATGATTTTTGATATATTATTATGAACGGATAAACGAGGTTAGGTTGGAATTGTATTCAAATTTATTAAAATCATCACGAGTATGAATCAAATTTTATTTTGGAATACACTTTCAGGCTGGGCTCATCAAACTGTAAATTACTATATTTTTGGTCATAATTGAAATTCTGACATATTTTTGCTTAAAATTAAAATCCTAACCTATCACAAGAACTAGGTCAACACCCAACAGATTCTGCTGAAAAGATTTCTTTCGGGGACAAGAACAAACAAATCGTACGAATACGAGTTGACCTTTTGTATTTGCCGAAATAGTAGCTACTCGTTCTAAATTTTACAGCTATATGTTCCTGGGACTGACTAAATATCCGTAGTAAGCCGTACATTGAGAACCAAGAAGTCTAACCTTGGAGAGGGCGTGGAGCTGGGCGCTAGCTGCAGCAAGACAGAAAATCATCACAGTGGTTCCTCAGGTAAGCATTTATTTCTATATTCTCTGATCTATTTTGGTCAAGACTTTCCCTCTGGGAAATAAATGCTGGCCTGAGCGAATTCATCTCTGTGCTGTACGGCGTTCAGTGCATGAATTCCTCTCTGGGTTCGATTATTGAATTTTCTTTTTAATTAAATACTCAGTCACTTACCTGTACAATTCAGTCGTAAGGTCTGCCAGGTGGTATCTTTTTCTATCTTCCACATTTCTGCAACTTGTGTCACATGCAAAAGCAGCATTCTGAATTCAAGAATATCTTGACATTAAATTGATTTAGGAGTTGTCATCCTAATATTATCTTACTTGAATTCAGAAGTATCGGGCCTCTGTAGCCATTTTTTTTCTGATACATTTATCTCTTTAATGTCTTATTATCTTGCTCCTTTCATTTAGAAGGTCTGAGAGCTTTATTAGTTATTTTTTTTATCTCCAGTATCCTCCGATATTTAACAATTTATCAGAGATTTAATCTAATTTTTTTCTCTTTAAATTTACATAAATTTAAAAATTACTCTTTTGAGGATTTTCAATGTTGCCTTGAGTACCGATTTTCAAGTACCGGGTTATTATAAATTATAACTTAAAATAGTATTCAAACTTATTATCTTTCTCTAGAGAATACTGAGTTCTCTATTATCATTATTATTATTTGTTGAGATAATTTTGAATTTAATACATTTCATTTTAAATATAGTAAAGTCAATAACATTACTTATTCCATTTCTGAAGAATAAGTAATTTTTCATTAATTTAATTACTTTTAAAAATAAAGCTTGTAAATTAAAATTCGGAATATACCCTGAGGTTCTAAGGATATCCTTGCTCCCTTGAACATTGTATAAATCAATTCTGATTCCTTCCGGTTGCTTCGCATGTTATCGAGAACGTCCTATACTGGGAAAAGGATTGGTATCACTAGGAGGTCTAATAGCTGTACAGTGACGGATCAAAGAGGCTCAGTTCCAAGGCACAGTCTATAGCCATTCATCGTAGAGGTCAGCCCTAACTAAGTGGTCACCAGTAACTGACTAGCAATTACGACTGTAACGTTCCGCAGAGGCAACCTGTCCATCAGTCTCTAGACTAGCCATACACAATCCAATTACAGCACTCCATCAGACCAGCTTCGCATAAACCAACCACCCAGGTATCTAACATCCAGTACCAGCTTCGCTTGAATCAGATAATCAGATTTTTCTGCTGTAAATGTTCTGAATTTTAAACTATCAGCTGTTACTCCATATAACTTTGAATTGTGGCCTTCAGCTATTATTGCCTTCAGCAGTTGTGAATTTGTTAATAATTTTTTGCTTTGGCTATTTATGTAGTTACATTTTGTGGCCTTCAGCTATTATTGCCTTCAGCAGTTGTGACTTTGTTAATAAAAGTTGTTAATTGTTTATTGCATATTTATTCTGACTTCTAACCCAAGCTAGATACCAACTTTTCTTATCTTCGGTTTTGTCTTTTGCAACCTGGCGCCCAGATAATCTGAACTAGTCAGGTCAACTGGTGCCCAAATTGTTTAATAGTTAATGAATCTGTAATACGCTATTGAGCAATCATTAGTTGAAACCTACCCACACCCTAACCGTAACAATCTGAGCAGCCTATCAGCATAAGTGATAACTTTCTATAATTTAAAAATCAGGATTTATTCCAAATTTGCATATTGAAAATTTTTAAGGTTACACAACTTCGAAAATTGATAATGATAATGCCTTTTTATCGTTTCAATAAAATTAATATGGCCTTACGTTGATAGTATGCTCTAAATTTAATTTGCTATGTACAGGGTGTCCTAATTACGTATGCTTGATCGGTTACTAATTTTAATTTTGTTTTCTAAATGAGATCGGTTCGGGTTGAATACTGGAAAACGTTATGGTAATTTCCAGGTGAAGTTTTCTTTTTTTTCATTTCATTCTGCTAATGATTTTTCATATTTTGCACTAGTTATGTTTTGTTAGAAAAGTTTTTCCGATCTTGTCTATATACTTGTCTATATACTATGAATTGATGATTATTCGCTTACCTTTCGAAACCAATGATTGTTTATACTGGGTGAGACAATCATGGTGATTAATTTTTTTATTTTATTTTTTTTTAATCTACTGTTACTCGCGGTGATATCTTTTGGGATTTCATTTGGCTAGGGCACTTCTGCCCTCATTTGTGTTTTTCCGTTGGGCTGGGTAGAGAAAAAAAGTTATTGAAAACTTTACTTGAAGGAAACAATTCCTGACATTTTTATTTTTCTTTCAAGGGTTTTTTTTTGTACCGTTTTTGCGCCAACTCCTGCCAATCTGCCAGGAGAGTGGCCTGTGGGGAATTGGACTGTTCACGAGGTCTTTTGGCAACAATCGAGTGCCGAACCAACCGTCGACTCTCTTGCGTCGGGACGAGGGAATAGCAAGTAACTAGAAGTATACCAGGGTTCACGCAAGTACCTAGTGTTAAGGCAACCGTTCAATTCAGGCAATTTGATATTATAAATGGTCAAAAACATTATGGAAAGCGGAGATTATTGGTCTCGAATTGACATTGATTTTTTTTTCTTTTTATGTTTTGTTGAACCTCCCCGTCTCCACTGTTTAAAGGTTAGCGGCGGTTGCTCAGGTACCAATTATTGAGCGAATATAGTATGTTTTAAAACTTCTTTATTTGTATCGTAATTAATAAATATTTTGGGAGGGGGAAATTTGAGCGCTACACTGTGACCAGTGAGAAGGCCTGTTATTGTTCTAACTTGATTTCTGCTCAGCTTAGTTCTTCAGTTTTGTGCTTTGACGGTCCTTTCATAAATGTTTTCCCGTGGTGAATGAGAGGGGCTTCATTCCACCTCTCCTTTTGTTTTTGCTTGACCCAGTCCCGAATGCATCCTCGAATGTCGGATTTGTTAATCTCGTGTGCTGGTTCTGGGCCAATGTATGGAGTTAGCTTTTTCATTGCCCTCGATTCCACAGTGTCCTGGAACCCACATCAAAGTTGATTTATTGTGTTCTGTGAGAACACTGAGTTCTTCTCGGCATTCCCATACCAGTCTTGATGTCACTTTTGGATTCATGAGAGCCTTCAGTGACGCCTTGCTGTCTGTGTATATTTTGATCTGTGCACTGTGCATTTCCCTCATATTGATTTCTCTCACGCATTGCAGGATGGCGTACATCTCTGCTTGGAATACGGAGGTGTTTGTTCCTAGTGAGACGCTTATTTGGGAGTTTTTACCCTCACTGTATATTCCAGCACCAGTTCATTCCCTGGTTTTGGATCCGTCCGTGTACCAGATCCTCTGTCCAGGTTTATCCCTGATGTCATTTTTCCATTCCCCTCGATCTTGTATGATAACCCGAAGTAGATGTTGAAAAAGTACCTGGGAGTCATGTGATCCGTTGGTTTAATTTCGAGAATGCTGCCTCCCACTATCTCCTTTATCTTATTATGATCCGATCTGTTGCTCGTGTTTTGTTGCCTTAGAAGTTCCATTCTTGCCTCTCCCATGATTGTTATGTCAATCGGTGTGAGGTCCAACAGTACTTCCAAGGCTGATGTTGGTGTTGTTTTCATAGTTCCCGTTATGCTCAGGCAGGCAAATCTCTGTACCTTGCTCAACTCAGCCGCTTCTATTTTTTTTTGTTATCTTTGTCCACCATACCAAAGATGCATATGTGATCATTGTTTTTCACCACAATATTGTATATCCAATATACCATTTTAGGATTGAGCCCCCATGTTTTCCCGTGTGCCCGCTGTTGGTTCCAGGTCAGTTTCGAGTCTAAAATCACCCCGAGATATTTGACTTCCCCTTACGGGGATACCTTGAAATGTTACAGGTCATATGCCCTCTAACTTCCTTCTACGAGTAAACGCTACAATGGTTAATCCTGCCTGTCGTAAGAGGCGAGTAAAGGGATAACCATAGGTGGTAGATGATCTCCACCATCGCCCGGTTTAATACCACCATATCGACTATAGATGGATTTCTTTGTGTTTCAGTGTTTGGTCGATAACTACCGGCCCCGTTGTCCTTTCCTTTTCTCTTCAGTTTTCAGGTCTAACATAAAAATTATGATGATGAAGTCTCCCTGAGTAAAATACTCTAGAAGCATAATACCTCTTTATTCGGATTTCCGAGCGAGGGTTCTCGAGGCGACACACCATCAAAAAATTTAAAGATCCAATTTTGTAAAATCTGTCGACTCAAGAAGAACATCAATGATGTCCACTATTACCTTCAGGCGGAAAAACCTGATATTCTGGTTTCAACTGAAACACAAGTGAACACCGCCACCAACAGAGTCCACATGCTTTGTCCTGGTTACGAACTCCATTCTCGTTTCAGATTCAAAGGTGGTTTTTGTATTCAATCTAAGACTAATCTATCATGCCAAAGTGAAGAGAAATTGGAGCCGAAAGACTTTGATGTGATGTGGTTCAAACTGGCTGATACCAAACAGACCAAATTCCTCTGCTGCCTTTACATATCTCCCAATGAACCATCCTGTGGTGACCCATTTGAGTTTTTATCACTCAAATTGGACTTCATCCAGCAAAACCATCCAACAGCTGAAGTCACTATGATGGAAGATTTCAATGTACACAACTAAACATGGCTCAAATTCCCCAACAAAACAGACGAGGCAGGTCGTCAAGCTGAGGCCTTCGCTATCACTCATGGTCTGGAGCAACTGGTCGAGCTACCCACAAATATTCCTGATGTCAACAACCAGTACGCCAATACACTTGATCTTTTTCTCACCACCAATACTGATTCAGTATAGAAGTTTGTGCTCCACTTGGGAACTCCGACCACATCATCTCCACTCTTTGCTCCTTTTCTACACCATCGAGCAGCTCAAGCCTGTCTCGTCTCATATGGCACTACAATTCAGCCGACTAGGGTGGTCTTCGCATGTTTTTCTCAAGATTCCATGGGAAAGAGTTTGTTTCCCGCTTGGAGATCCAATTTTTGAGATCATAATGCTGGGGATGCA
Organism: Chrysolina haemoptera; assembly: GCA_958298965.1. Taxonomy (NCBI): domain Eukaryota; kingdom Metazoa; phylum Arthropoda; class Insecta; order Coleoptera; family Chrysomelidae; genus Chrysolina; species Chrysolina haemoptera. Next base: position 18,692,495 of record OY282589.1, on the reverse strand, counting down.
AACATATATAACTAACACGTCAAGAGAAACATTATCGGATAAACCCTGGTTCAGCAGAAACTGCTTCAGAGAGCTGTCGCCCTCAAGAAGGCAACATACCGTAAATGATTCAAAAATCAGGTCACTAAGACTAGATCGGAATATGATGAAGCAAGAAACATCTGCAAGCAGACTATCGAATCTTACAACGCCAAGCTCAACATACAACATTACAACATTCAAAGCTCGTTGTGTGTCCTAACGGGTCCCGCTCCTTTTGGTCATTTGTCAAAGCTGTTCATTCATCGGGAAAGCAACCCCAGAACATCATTTCCATTGACAGTCATATATACTGTCTGAGGAACTTTCGACCTTACGAAATCATGCAGATTCGATGCAATCTGCAATCTCGTACCTGTACTCGTACCCTGTGGAAACTTCATCAGGTACCTCCGAAAAAGTACCTGGCTGCTTGAAACACATCTCAAATTGTTGCCCAAGTGCCATACAGGGTGAACTAAGATCAGTTATAGTGTGGTCTCCCTTCCAAAATAAGTGAGAAACTATAAGTGAAATGTTGAATCAAATAATGTACCTTTTATATTTGTAGGAAAGCGCTGCCACTGGATGTCAACATGTGTACAGCCAGGGTGTTCCTCTGTTTCTGCCTTATCAAACGTGAAAACAAAGCTGGTGATTTAATGTGAAGTTTGGCATAATTTTCGATTAGGAATTACAATAATAAATGATACATTATAGTACTTCACGAAACCATATGAAAGTTCGAATAAATAATGCTAATGAAAGGTCTTTGTGGACGCACAATGTTCTTTTGAGAACAAATAACATACAGACCATAGGGTATTATTGCCTCCTGAAAGATTTGTTGACGGAAATATGTCGAAATATCGTCTCACTAAACATCGTCATGAACTGAAGATGATAGCGTGCACGAGCGTAGAACAACTGGAAACACGATAAACCGTAGGATTTGAATATCGAATAATCATGAACAGTTAGCCAACATAATAGGTGAGTGATTCAGTAGTGCGTCTTCGAAGGTTCGCGATAAAAAATGTTTACCGATTTGTTTCCATATGGTAAATAGTCATTTTATTTTCAGGGTTTGTTCATAATTAAATCTCCATATAAAATTCAGATATCATACTATAACGAAATTGTAGTTATAATTTACTGAACTTGATGTTTTCTTTGAAGTTTTCAGGTTTGGCGACCTCTTGTACTATTATTATCTAAGAAAGTGGGTTCAGTTGATATTTCGCTAGGACCACGTATAACCTGCATCGGTTATTATTGATTGGAAAATATGTATCATAATCTATTATTATTACCTTAATTGACAACATTTTCCTGATCACCATTTGGAGGTATCATGGTACCGCGATACAGTTGCTGCTATCTGAGAGTTGCTCTCAGCATGGCCTCTGGTCTCTGGTCAGTTTTACCAATAACCTGGTAATCTTAAGGCCTGATTTTATTAGTTTGTGGAATATTTCTAATTCAGTTCAAGTGGTACACCATCCTCAGAATATACGAAGTATTCGAATAATTACTACTCATTTCACCGGAATCCGTTCAAAATGCTTCAAAAACAATCCCATTGATTAGTAAATTACTTATATACATTGATAATTAAATAATTTACCGTTGAAAAAAGCAACATTCTCCATGGAAATTTAAAAATAAAAAATGTGATTTTTTTGTAATGTTTAACAGAAAACAAGTACTTTCCCGGCTTAAGCCTCGCTCAACATTGAACTACATCTGATAGACATTGTGAAAAGACTCTAACTGAAAAGAATAAACCTGCAACTGAAAGTTCCCATTTCATTCAGATAGAACATTTTTTTAATTATCTCTAGTTTTGATTGAAAATTTATTACATAAATTAGTTAGAAAGAATGTTATTAAAAATATCACTCACAGAAAAAATGAACTGAACTGAAAATTCGCATTTTCATTCAGATTGTTGATTTTTTTAATTATCTCTAGTTTTATTACATAAATGAGATAGAGAAAATTTTATAAAAAAATATCACTCAAAGAAATCGTTCATTTCATTGAATCAAGGTTCGCTTCTTTCGCATTTAATCCCCAAAACATTTTTGTCGACGAAAACCTATTTGGCTTCGACAAGCTCATCAGGGAGTTGAAAGAGTTGGAAAGCAGTCTCTTCAGAGCAATTATACACATAAAGGATGGAAATGATGGAAATATCTCTTCTGCGGTAACACTTTGAAAATTATTTTTTGATATAAACCTGTCATGGGCATTGTATTTTGATTTTGGTTCGAAAATAGGAATAGAATGTTCATAAAATCTGTTGTAGAAACATCTGCAGCTGAAAGACAAACTTTAGTCGCTATTTTCCATCGTTCAAGATAACCTCTTGGGAGTTACTCATGTTGAAAAGGGGAACATTCTCCATGAAAATAAAAAATGAAAAGATAGAGAGAATGTTATTCAAAAATGTCACTCACAGAAATCGTTCATATCATTGAAGTAAGGTTCGCTTCGCTCCCATTTTATCCCCGATATATTTTTGTCGACGAAAATCTATTTCGCTTTCGGGAGATTGAAAGAGTTGGAAGTCAGAAGCAGTTATACACAACAGATTTTATGAACATCCTATTCATATTTCGAACCAAAATCAGAATGCAACCATGACAGGAAAGGGTTACCGCAGAAGAAATGTTTCCATCGTTTTTATCCTTGATACGTATAATTGCTTCTGAAGAGCCTGCTTCCCAACACTTCCAATCTCCCTGATTAGCTTGACAAAGCGAAATAGATATTACAAAAAAATCAAAATTTTCATTTTTCAATTCTCATGAAGAATATTCTTCTTTTCAACCTGAATACCTCCCAAGAGGTTATCCTTCAGCCGTAGATGACTACACAACTGATTTTATGAAAATCCTATTCATATTATCCGAACCAAAATTATTGAATATAACCTTCCAACAACCAGTCAGTCCAGGAAAGACAAATCAACTAACTAATTTTAACTTCAGAATAATGAAAATATCATGGAGGAAATACATAAGAAAATGTATAGCTAACTCTAAAATTGGAATAATTTCATACTCAAATAATTTACTACACGAGAATTGAAAGAATTATGTGAACCAATATCTTGCCGTTGACCATTGAAAAATAATTTAACACTGAATAGATATACACACATTTTCGATGTTTTTTTCAGAACTTTTAAACTTTTCACCTACTTTCATATGACGTAAACTCGTACTAAGTCTATCATCCAATTGTCACTTTTGAATATCATTATTCAAACAAGTAGTACAGTCGCTGTAGTAAATTACTCCTCAAAAAAACCCGAATCAAAAAAATAAATTTTAAAGTTTTACCATTTGGGGATTATACACAACAAAGAAAGATTTCGAAATCAAATGAATTCTTGAGTTAGTAGTGAGAATAACCCCCAAAAATCACCGCTCGTTTTTCTCAGAAATCATTGGTAGCACAGAATATTTTATACTTACTAAAAGTATTCCGCATACATTTTAGTTATTACATTATCAATTATTTTTACTTTTTAGTCCATGTTGGATGAAAAGCGTGTTCTTAAGTTTTTTATACCTACTATTATTTTTCATTTACTCATTGTTGTATTCATAAGTGCATACAGCCCTACGAAAAATGAAGTACAAGAATTTAATTATTGAAAGTGTTCCATCATAGCTATATGGTGTTAGCTTGATGCACAAAAGGTCAAAAATAAGAATTTTTTGTTTGAAACAAATTTTCAGCAACCTGAAATTCACCAAATTTTTTCTGTTGTTTAACATTTAATCAGTATGATTTTCACACCCCAATACTTTAATGAATGTTAGATCACTAGTTGCTTCATCTGTCGTTACACTCGTATAGGATACTGTTCAGATAATTAGGCATTCCAAGATGCTCTGAATTCAAATTCGAGATGGCTACTGGACAAGAACAAACCTAACAGCTGATTGAGTTACTTTTGTTTCGACTTGGTTTCAAAGTGTTTTTCATTACTTTGATGTTGAAAATAAGTTTTTTGAGTTTGCATTGCTATGTGTTATAGCATATTTGTATAAAAAACACATACTGAGCATCTAAACCAGTCATACCTAATCAACAATTCTGGTGAATATAGGCCTACCTAGCCGGTAATCATAAGATAACCAGGGTAGTTGAGGCTCCTGTCAATTTAATAATAACTCACTAGATGAACACCCCATCTTAGCCGACTTCAGTTGTGATAAATACAGTCATAATAAACAAAGTAATAATAAGTTTATACGGGTCATTACTAAGTTCATCTTGGCGAAGATAGAATGAACTGGTTGAACTTCAATGATAGTTGTGGGGAAATAACCTCATCAGATGCCTTGAATAAATTGAAGTGTCTGGAGACCTACATGCTTTTTTATAAATGAGAAGAGTTTCACCGATCGCAAAATGTGTTATAGTGTTTTATTATATGCAGCTCCAAATTCGAATGCACCACTGTATCACGATAGGCCACCGTGGAGTGGAAAGCTGAGTGACTTTTGTTGTGTTATTTTGTTATTATGAGTTTCGTTTTGAAATAATGTGATCCTGTTCATGAAGAAACATCTTTCAGGTACATCAGTAAGAAAGATCTCTTGTTGCTGAAACAGGGACTGTCGGACGAGTTTTTGAAAGTGATCTTTGGATATTCGAGCCGTCAAGCTGTGAGTCAGGCCATTGCCACAGTAAGAAAGTCCCTCATGGGGCGATTTGTCTCTCAAAACATAGGTTTGAGGTCGATTACAAGACATGACTTCATAGCAGCTCATGTCACCCAATTTGCGAATACGTTGTATAACCAAGACCCAAACATACCAAGGGCTATTGTATGCATTGACGGAACTTACTCGTATATACCTAAAAGCAGCAACTTTCGCATCTTGCGTCAATCCTACTGTGTGCACAAAGGCCGTCACTTGGTTAAACCTGCTCTCATTGTTGCTCCGGATGGTTTCATTTTGGAAATACAAGGCCCATATTTTTCAGACCATTATAATAATGATGCGGAGATGTTACGCCATGAGTTCGAAGACGATAGAAATCTATTAAGGGAATGGTTTCAGGAGGGTGATATTTTCATTTTGGATAGAGGATACCGAGATATCACACTCTTGCTTGATAACATAGGTATACACTACGAGATGCCTATTCACCTAGCAAGAGGACAAAGTCAACTCAATACGGAAGAAGCAAATAAATCCAGATTGGTAACAAAAAGCAGATGGATAGTGGAATCCCGAAATGGCCACATAAAGAGTACATTTCAGTTTTTTTCTAAAACAATCAATATGCCACATGTTCACAATCTTGGACAATTTTATCGTATAGCTGGAGCAATCATCAATAAATACCGTCCGCCGATCATCATGGAAGGAGCAAATGAACGGGTCGCAGAGGAATTGCTTCGGAGATCACGATTGCCCAATGTTGTGCAAGCTCGAGTAGAGGTGGATGGGCTTCATTTGAGGAATGGAAGATGGATACCCTTAAATCAACAGCAGGTGCCACAGTTTCCAAGATTGAGTATGGACTATCTAAGAGATCTAATTATTGGTGTTTACCAGGTTAATTTAGCTCCATCTTATGTACAGGATAAACTTCAGAGAGAACAGCAGGAGATATTCCAAATTGATGAATTACTTGAGGAACCTGGATTTTTGAGAGTTAGAGTTTATTCCAGATTCCGGAAAGCAACAAAGTATCAGCTCTGGATTGTGTACACTAACGACGATAATGAAGAGTCAATACAGGGATATTATTGTACATGCAAATCAGGCACCAGGACCGTTGGATGCTGTGCTCATGTTACTAGCGTTTTATGGTTTCTTGGTTATGCTCGCCATAACCAAGGAGTCAAATATCCAAACACACGTTTATTAAGCCATGTGCTCGATGCCGCCAATAAAATGGAGCAGACAAACCCCAATATGATGACAAATGAATAATGTAGTACATCCAACAATGATCGATTACTTAGATAGTTGACAAGGCGTGAAAGATAAAATGACTCATGATTTTGTTTCGTTCGTTGATATAGTTATAGTTTTATGTTATCAAATTAATCATTCTGCTTACGATCTCACTCAAAATATTTCAAATGATTTCTTGCGATTGCTAAAATAGTTTATATAATTATTCTTATTATTATTATTATGAATGTTACTCTTAATATTATACTGTTCTTGATTGATCTACTTATTTATTTTGCAAACGGTCATATATACGAGTAGCTACTGATTTATATGTGTAAACTTTAATGCAACATTTATTAAAAAAAGGTATTTTCAAGAATTCGGCAGTAAATCTCAAAAGTTCCATTCATAGTTTGCTTCCAACACTTAAACTTTCCCATTTTACCAGGAAAGTACTATCAGGTATCAAAGATACAGACATATTCACGGTTTCGTTTGGCTGTGAGATGCTATCATCCATTTAGAGGCAATCTGAGGAAAAAGTCTTGGCACCCGATTGTCAGATTATCAAGATTTATGAGAAATTAATCACATATCATATTAAAGTAACATCACTATGGATCACATTTGTTATCTATGAGGACATATGATTATGATTTTTCCGTTTTCTACCATTCTACCTGGCTGAGCCCTGTTAGAACCTTTTGGAAAACATGTTTGATACTATTGGATATCAGATATATTCGGAATTAGTTATTATGGTCTCTCTCAAAAAAATACCCAAATATGAAGTTTTTGGAAAATATAAATTATTTTGGAGTTATCTTGTAGAATGAAAAGATGTATGGAAGATCTTGGAATTTGTACCTCATTTCATAGCCAGTGTGGAGCAGTGTATGAAAAATTTTCGATGACAGTGGCTATTATAACTGATAAAGATCATTTCTGAGTCGGGTTCTGGGAGCTGAACATTCAAATTCCATCCCAACAAGAAATGAGTGCCTTTCGATTGATGGACAAATACCACAAAAATTTGAAAAAGTCCATTTTGAAAGCTTCATATCTCGAAAACTGTCCATTTTTGAGCTTTGTGGCTATGGACACTTTTGATCAGCTCATAGAGAACTACAACATATCAAAAATTGAGCCAAATTCACGGAAAGCCATTTCCCATAAGTAATGTGCGGGGTCCTTTTCCAGGGCAGTCACATGTTTCACGAAAAATGTACGGCATAACAAAAAATTAAATATTATCATAAAATAGTATTGAGATCATTGAGTTTGGTGTTGTGTCAAATAACCAAAACTATACTAGCTAGGGTTAGGGGGTTAAGTGCGGAGTTTCCCACCCCTGTACCGGCAAATATGTACGGCATTGCTAAAAAATAAATCTATGTAGTTATACAAATTCAAAGATGCGAATGCCGTACAGTAAACCTGAAGTCATAACAAAAATTTGGGAAAAATAAAAAAAAAATTGCTGGCTCTCAGCTCCGTTCTTTTTGTACGGCATTAGGTTCTACTTGATTATTTTTCCGTGATCTTATCATCTTGAGAAATGCTGTACAAGAATCTTTGGTCGGAAAATCCTTTCTCTGGATGGAAAGCTTCTTTGACCTGCGTACTCATCTGCACCGCTCACAACTGACGGCATAGTGCGCAAAGGGGTTGTTTCGTATGGAACTACAATTCTGAATATAATTCATGCTGGGTCAAATGACCCCTCTAGAATTGTTAAAATTGATACACTTTGTGTGTGACCATTTTGAGAGTTAATGACAGTTGTCAATAAAAAAGATAGGTATTTTTCCGTCGAATTATTTTTGCGTTGATAATTTACAATTTCTCCATCAGAGTAGATATATATTTTCACCGGGTAGGTGATTTTGTATAATAAGTTCCATAATATTGTGGCGATCGCGACAGGACAAACATCTCAGATGGAGAAAACGAAGAAAACTCGATCTGCACAGAGAACAGCTTTCACAAAGATTTACAATGTGGTGCTGATGAACTTGAATCTGAGATTGCTGGTGTAGATGAATACTTAAGTAAATATAACAGAGTACGAATACGAGTAGAAAGGCTTCTCAGAAAAAAAAACAGCCGATAGTACTTCCGCTAGTGACATTTCTGTAGCGACTCGAAGGAAACTGAAACTTCCCACGATAAAATTTTGCAAATTTAGTAGTGAAATAAAGACCTGGTTATCATTTTGGAGCCAATTTCAACGGATACACGACGATCAATCCATTGAGAATGAGGATAAGTTTCAATACCTCATTCAAGCGACAGTTCCAAATTCTAGAGCTCAACAATTAATTGATAGTTACCCGCCCACTGGAGACAACTATCCGAAAGCTATTGATAGTCTGAAATCGAGATTTGGTAGAAATGATCTTCTAGTAGAGGTGTATGTCAGAGAAATTTTATCATTAGTTTTGAACACCATGCACGAAAAGTTAAAACTTTCTGAGTTTTATGATAAAATGGAGTCGCAGCTGAGAGCTCTTGAGACGTTGGGCGTAACCTCTGAAGAGACATTGAGAGCTTGGCAACGTAGTAGCTCCTGTTCTAACAAATCTTCAGTAAAAGATCGTCTCAAAAAGCTGATGAATTTCCTAAAAGACGAAGTAGAGAATGAAAAAAGAATATCTCTTGCAGTTGCCGGATTTGATGTGAACAAAAGCCCTAAGAAACTCAGTAAAAATAAGTGTGTTTCTCAACACGAAGGTACGGTAGCTACTGCGGCAGGTTTGCTGAATCAAAAGTCTTTCATTAAATGTGTATTTTGCCATGAAAAGCACACCTCATCTGAATCTTACAAGAAACAAGCTTACGAAGAGAAATCTCGCATCCTCAAAGAAAAGGGTTGTTGTTTTATTTGTCTACGATTTGGACATATGGCGGGAAAATGTAGCTTGCGAGTAAATGCCCAACTTGTAGTGGAAGGCATATGGCCATCATGTGTAATAATGAAAACAAAACTGAGATGAAAACTAATTCTGCTGCAAGCGAATCACTTTCGAACTATACTCACGGTGAAGTTTTACTGCAGACTTTATTAGTGAAAGTTATCGGTGAAAGAGACACACGTTATGCTCGAGCTATTATAGACACTGGATCACAGCGTTTATACATAACAAAGACTCTCACGTGAAATGGACTATGAACCTATGAGAGAAGAATATTTGGCTCATTCCCTTTTTGGTGGTGTAGAATCAGAGCGCATCAGACATCTATGTTACCCCGTCAAACTCTGTAAATTGAATGACAAATACACATGTGACTTTGACGTTTTGGACCAGGCTGTCATTTGTAATAATCTTGGCTGTGTTATACAGGGGCCGTGGATTCATGAACTCGAAAAATTGACCATTTTAATCAGTGATAGAAATACTGGGCCCATAGAAATTTTGATAGGTGCCGATGTCACTAGTAAATTATTGACTGGGAAAAGATATTCTTTGAATTGTGGGTTAGTTGCTATTGAAACCTCTTTAGGTTGGACACTGATAGGCAATATTCCACAACCTCCACCCCAGAACTCATCGATGTTAGTTACATCTTTGTTTTCCAATAACTTTTCGATTTCTGATTTTTGGGAATTAGATGTTCTGGGAATAAACGATCCCTATGAACAGCAATCCAAAAAAGATGAGGAGCTTGCAGTAATGGACCATTACCTTCAAAAGGTCATTGTTAACGACGAAGGAAGATATGAAGTCAAGATGCCGTGGATCGAAGGTCACTCAGCGTTGCCGAGTTATTTAGATATGGCCGAAAAGCGCCTTGAAATAATAACTGCAAAACTTAAGAAGGAAGGTTATTATGATGCTTATCACCAGGTGCTCTGCGAGTGGATAATAGAGGCTATTATAGAAGAAGTATCTGGAAAAGACATCACCAAAACAGCTCTATATCTGCCCCACAGATATGTTTTGAAAAGTAGTAGCGCCACCACGAAAATTCGCCCAGTTTTCGATGCTTCGGTAAAACTGAAAAATCATCCTTCCTTGAACCAATGTCTGGTAAAAGGTGTAAATCTGATTGAGTTGATACCGTCACTCCTTATGAGATTCAGATTACACCAGATTGGAGTAGTTTCAGACATCAGAAAGGCGTTTTTGTAGATTAGTCTCACACCTGGCGATCGAGATTTTTTGAGATTCCTGTGGTACGATGCTGACAGTCAACTGAAATATTACAGACACTGCAGGGTTATCTTTGGGGTAACCTGCAGTCCTTTTCTGCTTAGTAGTGTCATCAATTTCCATCTACAAAAAATTCTGGCAAACGCTCAGACTAACAATGAACCATATTTGATGTGGGTTATTTCGAAATTAATGAGGAGTTTTTATGTCGACAATTGCGTTACCAGTGTCGACACTCCTGATGAACTCCACGTTTTTATCGAAAAAGCGAGTTCTATCATGCTGGATGGAAAGTTTGATTTGCGAGGATGGGAACATACCTCAATGAATCGTCCACTGGACCAAGTTGACACACCAAACAGTATGCTCACAGCAGTACTGGGTCTTCTGTGGGACAAAAATCAGGACCGACTGATGCTCAACAGAGAATGTTTCTGAGATATTGCTGAGAAAGTCGTCACCAAAAGAACTATTTTATCATTTTCTCATCGTATGTTTGACCCAATTGGCTTCACATGTCCAGTTTCACTATTTCCAAAAATGTTACTACAAAAACTATGGCAAACCACCAAGATTGGATGGGACACAGAGATTGAGGGTGATATCAAAATCCTGTTTCTTCGTTGGTTAGAAGAATTGTCTGTTATGAAAGATTTGAATCTACCAAGATGGTTAGGATATCAACCCCAAACGAGGACGGCAAGTTTGCATGTTTTTTGCGATGCAAGCCAGGATGCCTATGCAGTAGCTATATTTTTGATGTTAGAAATCGAAAATATAGTGAGAATTAACCTGGTTCAAGCCAAATCTAGAGTTTCGCCTCTTAGCATACCGAGGTTAGAATTGATGGCAGCAACAATTGGAGCCATATTATCTGTGTCAGTATCAGAAAATATTCATTTAGAAGGTGTCAAAATGTATTGGTGGACAGATTCAACGACTGTGTTATCGTGGATAAAGACAGAGGAGATATGGAAGCCATTCGTAAGAAGTACAGAAAATTTGTAGATTGACGGATAAGAATTCGTGGTACCATGTTCCTGGCGATAGTAATCCGGCTGATTTGCCGTCCCGAGGTTGTACTCCTAAGAAGTTGTTAGAGTTGAGATGGTGGGAGGGGCCAGTTTGGTTGCAAAAACCCATGGAAGAATTGCGAACTCAACAATATCATTGCGATAAATATAAAGTATATTCAGAGAAAGGAAACGTGATTTCATCTTCACTGAATACAGAAATCAAAGCTACTTTCAATTGCTTTTACGAACATTTCTCCAAATTTAATAGCACTGTCAAAATAATAGGATACATTCGTAGATTCATTTAGAATTGTCGAAATAAAAACCAGAGGAGAATGGGCGTACTTTCTACAGAAGAATTTTCTGAATCTGACACATTGCTCATCAAATTCATTCAACTAGAGAGTTTTAATGGCATTGCTGATAGCAGATTATCATCCTTTTGTCCATTTATGGATGAAGATGGCATTATCAGGGTGAGGACAAAGATTTTTGAATGCTTCGATACCCAAGAGTTCTGCAGTCCAGTCGTATTACCTGCAAAACCTGTAGTGACGAAACTGATTTATGACAGTCACTTGAAGAATTCACATGTTGGCATACAGGGTCTATTGAGCATTTTGAGAGGACAATTTTGGATTATTCGTGGCAGAAAAACGATAAAATCTGTTTTACACAAATGTGTTATATGCAGAAGGTATGATTCGAAGAAATTGGAAACCTTACCCGTTACTTTACCCCATAATCGTGTTAAGAATGCTGTTGCTTTCGAAGTAACAGGTGTTGACTCAGCTGGACCACTTTATATTCGTAATGGTCAGAAGGTCTGGATATGTATTTTACTCGTGGTGTATACAGAGCCCTTCATCTAGAGTTGGTTTCAACGCTATCAACTGATGCCTCCATTGGTTGTGTACAGTGACCACGGAAGCAATTTTGTTGGTACAGATAATGCCTTTGGAAAGCTTGACTGGAAAGTTATTGCAGAATACAGTACCGTTCAGAAAATACACTGGAAATTCAATCCCGTAACCGCTGCTTGGTGGGGTGGTTGGTGGTAGCGTATCATAAGACTCGTTAAACAACTCTTACGAAAAGTATTGGGCCGAGCTAGTCTCACTCATGAAGAGTTGGCAACAGTTTTATGTGATTGTGAGTCAGTGCTGAATTCCAGGCCGATCGCGTATGTTTCTGAAAATACATCCGATTTGATTCCCCTGACGCCAAATATGTTTGTGAGAGACATGGGACCTAAATCAGGGTTAACTAGTGAACTACCAGGTGTTGATAGTATTGAGTCTTCTGATCTGAACAGACATGTGAGATACCGTCAAAAGTTACGAGATAATTTAAGACAAAGATTCCGACGAGAATATTTGGGAGAACTGATTCTTCATTCCAAAAGGCGAATTAGCTCCAATTCGATAAAAATTGGCAGTATCGTACTTATTGGAAATGACAATACTAAACGCATTGATTGGCCTCTAGCGATGATAGAAGAATTTTTACCAGGAAAAGATGGAAAGGTTCAACTTGTCCGTTTAAGAACTAAAACGGGACATTTGATAAGGCCTATCCAGCGTATTTTTCCATTAGAAGTCGACACTGAGGATCCAAAAGCAATAATTGAATCTGACGAAATCAGAAAAACACGTTCATTTACTCCGACGATCCCGTCAGTTGTTGAGGACGAAGATGAGGCAGAGCCTAAGAGAATTATTCCACCAAAGAAATTCAGTTATTATAATTGATTCGATACTCAAGGTGGGAGAATGTTAAAATTGATACACTTTGTATGTGACCATTTTGAAAGTTACTAACAGTTGTCAATAAAAAAGATAGGTATTTTTCCGTCGAATTATTTTTGCGTTGATAATTTGTAATTTCTCCATCAGAGTAGATACATATTTTCACCGGGTAGGTGATTTTGTATAATAAGTTCCTTAATACTGGGCTTGTAGTCTAATCCACGGTATAAAGTACCTTCAAATTGCAATGTGTAAATAGGTTATTACGAATGTATGTCGAAGCTCTGCTTCACACTGAATATATTATATGAAATTGAGTTACTTTGGGAAATTGGTAGTAATTCACATCCATATCCATTGTTTTATTAATGGTGGAGCAAAGTCCTGATATTGTCAAGAAATGCTATTTCTCATATTAAGATATTTCCTCGATCCTCGTCCATCCAAATATCTATATTTGATAAATAATTATTAACCATGTCGGTCGATTAACTCCATGAATGGAGTCACGGTCAATGTATTCGACAGTTTTCATTGTCACCATTATGAGTGACCGAATGTGTTTGTTTTTACTGCGAAACGAGAACGCTGTACCAATATGATATTTGAATAAAAAGGCTGACAAAATTCTATCAAAGGGAAGTTGGGAGTTGATATTTGAAAAAAAAGCTAAAAGCTAAAAGCTTGGCCCTTTTGGGACTTGCATCAAGTAGTATTATTATTGTAGGGTAAGAAATGTATTTTATATTATTATTTATTTCCTTGTGTATATATAACTTGGCCCCAATGGTTGTTTGAATAAAATAATTGTATTTTGTTATTATCTAAAGTTTCTCTGTACTACTATCTGTAGCTACGACCCCTATTATTATTGAACCATAAAAACGATTGTAAATTCTGAAATTTGTAAAACCCCTTTTTTTCGTTTGCCTTTGGGCAATTTACATAAAATGTTGTTACATTTTTCCAATCATATAATATATATATATATATATATGGAACTAGTAAATAGTGGGGCTTTGCAGCAAAATCAAAGAGTACTACTTTAAAGTTTGTCCAAGCTTTCGGAAATTTAATAAATCATTTCCATCATCAGGGATAATCTTTGTTGAGATTGTGAGACGCGATGTTATTCAACAATAAGTGACACATTGTGCAAGATGAAAGTTGATATAAAACATGTAAAATTGGTAGGATGTCTTAAAATTTTTTCATAAATTACGTTACATTTAAAATTGTTAAAAAAATTTTATTTTGACCACACCAGGCCAAAGCAATGCTCTAGGTTAGGAGAAGACAGACAGTTAACATGTCACACGACTCAAATAAAAAATTTTTTCAACAATTTTAAATGTAACGTAATTTATGAAAAAATTTTAAGACATCCTACCAATTTTACATGTTTTATATCAACTTTCATCTTGCACAATGTGTCACTTATTGTTGAATAACATCGCGTCTCACAATCTCAACAAAGATTATCCCTGATGATGGAAATGATTTATTAAATTTCCGAAAGCTTGGACAAACTTTAAAGTAGTACTCTTTGATTTTGCTGCAAAGCCCCACTATTTACTAGTTCCATACCTAACTAGTCAGCAACGACTACCCTTCCTCTATATATATATATATATATATAGTGAAGGAAATATTTAAAATTAACTGAAAAATCACTTACATTTATCTGAAAATGATACTCAAACACAAATATGTTAGGAAATAATTTAACGATGATATTTGAATAAACAATGACGCTATCTGAGTACCTCGGTTGCTTTTATAATGACGCAATTCACTCAGCAGCCTTCCAGAAATTTCTACAACGAATTTTTAGTTCCCATGAATGTACACAGATAATAAAAAATCCGTTTCTCGCTCGGTTTCGTGGCATCCTGTTAAAATCCTCAACTCAATGCCAAAGTGCTTATCGCCAATTGATAAGGATAACTCTACATGTCTGTTTCATACAAATATTTCAATATCCAACAATTTACTTATGCCATTCAAACTGATTATTTCAACTACTCAATGACACCTACTTTCCATTAACAATTTTACCCCACCCCCACTCACCTGATGATGGAGAAAACTGGAAAAGAGACAAAGTCAAATTGGCACATACTGGGTATCGCACGTTAAAAATTCCTGGGTCCTTCGCATCATGACAACGCTCTGTATACGCAAACATTTTGAATCTTCATACCTTCAATGTTACATATTTTCTTTGATCCATTTTTCACCTTACATTCGATGAATAATAAAGGTGCCCATGTTTTTTACTCACAACGATTAGGTTTTTTGGGGCGTTATAACTACATAAGGTTATTTCGTTCTAGTTGTATCAGACAATATTTAATAGAGTTGTAGGCCGCTATGCCTACATAAGGTTAGTTTGTTATGGTTGGATCAGACAAAAATTACCTGATATTCGATAAATGATAGAAGCATACATTTTCCTAACAGCGTTGAGGTTTTTAAGACACCCATGTATATGCCTATGTAAGGTTAGTTCGTTCTGGTTAGAACAGACAAAATTTATAAGGTTTTATGGAGTGTTATACGTGTGTAAGGTTAGTTCGTCCTGGCTAGATCTGACGAAATTTATTGGGTTTTTTTGTTGAGCTATGCCGTCGTAAGGTCAGCTCGTTCTGGTTAGATTAGATGTAATTAATTGGAGGTTTTTGGGACGCTACGTTTACATAAGGTTCGTTCATTCTGATCAGATCACACAAAATTTAATGTGGGCCGTTATGCCTACGTAAGGTTAATTTGCTCCTGTTAGAATGGACAAAATGTATTGTGTGTCGCTATGCCTACGTGAGGTTAGTTCTTTCTGGTTGGACAACATAAAGTTTATTACGTTTGAGGAAGCTATGCCTACATAAGGCTAGTTGGTTTCGGTTGAATCATATGAAACTTATTAGGTTCTTTAATATTATACCTACGTAAGGTTAGTTTGTTCTGGTTAAATCAAACGAAATTTATTTTGATGCGCTATGCCAATGTAAGGTTAGCTCGTTCTGGTATGATCAGAAGAAAAGTTACCTACATAAGGTTAGTTAGACAAATGACAGGTGACTGAAGCAACTCTGACAGTTGACAGATGACTGTAGCGAATCTGACAGTTGACGGTGGTACCGAATCTTGAATTTGAACGACTACATATAGTACAAGCAAGAAGCTGTTTCGAATTTCCATATCTCCAATGAAAAAATTTGCGAGACGCCCTAACTGTGCATTGGCCAATCAAACGCCGCCATCTTTTTTTCTAACAACGATAAAAAAATTTAAAACACCCTATATATTTCTCCCGCTATGATAAACTATGATCTGCGCTGATCAATCAGACACCACTTTCTTTTTTTTTCTAACGACGACATCTTTAAAACACCCTGTTTATGTTTCTTCCTAAATAATAAATTTATGGGACGTCTCTGTACTACTAACTAGGATGTGCGTTGGCCAATCAAACGTCGCCATGTTTTTATTTTTCTTACAACGATGGTAATTTTAAGACACCCTCTATACTGTTTTTCCTGATAAGAGATTTTGTGAGTCATCCCAACTTTGATATGCGTTGACCAGTCGAACGCCACCATGTTTTTTTTCTTATACTGAACGTTCCATTTTTCATACATCATTCTTAGTATCACACTTTACTCTTACTTTCATCCATAATTATTATTTATCTCACACATTAGATTAGTGGTTTGTTGTGGCCGACAGTCATTTTTAAAGGGTAGTGGTCCGTGTTCTGGAAGGGGTGGGAACGTACACAAGTCACCTCCCAAAAATAGTGTTCAAGGTTCTGAATATACACGCGACAGATTTGATACTGCAAAATATAGACAAAAATATGTTTTTTGTGTAATATTTTGTTTCTGTTTTTATATTTTAACCTATTTCAATTTCGCTGCTTGTTTCTACACCACCCATGAGGTAGAGTTATTGGCGCGTTTTTTAAAATAGTTTCTGTCACTGTCCGTATTAGACCTGAATCAAGAACAACGTAGAGTGACCTGGTTGGAAGACGGATTTTTGTGAACTCTGAAGTGATATAAATTGATCAACTTCTGCAACATGGAATACATTTCAGGACACTTATATAGTCCATATAAAGGTATTTCGCGTGATGATAAATACCATTCGTTATCTATGAGAATTTCACGCAGCTGTCCAAAAAAACTTAGTGGAATTGCTCCTTATGATGATACATATCTAATGAGCTTGAAGTTTTGTTGATTATTCTTTCCTGCAGCGAATTAATAAACGATTATATCACTAGCTCGATATCCATGGTAACGGAAATTCTGACGCATAAGTGACGTTTGAATATCGTTTCGGTTTCGGAATATTATTCGGTAATTCGAACATGAAATGAAACAAGAAATGATGAAGATAACAGGACACATTAGTTCCAATCCAATCCTATACGAACATGCACCCAAAAAGATATCCCGAAATCCTAACCAAATAAGAGCGAGATCCAGTTCTGCATTCAGCAATGCCAAAAAAAATTACTTTTTAAAAGCTCTAATAAGACGAAAAATGACAAAAACAAATTAAAGATAACTATTTATATAACAGGTTGCAAAATGAGCGTGTTTCTTGCACCAGGCGTGGCATTGGAACTAGCGAGTAGTTCAACAGGTCGTGTGCAAAAATACGAATAGGAGCATGAGGCAACAGCTACATTTATATTGAATTGCATAACGCTAGTCTTGAATGATGGTTCATATTATTTTGCCGAGTAGATGGTAGCGGAGACACTCCAAGAATCTTAATTTCAGTTAAAATGTTGTCACGATTGAATTATCTGCCAGAGTGACTTTCGATCAAATTCATTAGTTTTTGGTTATTTATTTCCCCAGAATCTGCACAGAAACAAAAGGAGTGATTCTGATATGTGCCGAAAATGTTCCTGCTACGCATTCGTTATATTTTCAAATTTTATGAAAAATCGACAGGTGAAGTCGAAGAATAACCGGAAATTTTATCGGTACTTGTTATATTATACTTGATTATCGTCCTAGAAGTCTATTACTATGAGGCTGACAACACACCGAAAAATCAAAAGAGCCTTGAAGCAAAATATTTTCATGCAAAACGCTTTGCTGTGCAGCTAAACGCTTTATTGCTGTACAGCAAAACGTTCTGCTATACAGCAAAACAGTGCAAATAGAATCGGCGCTTCAACGTGTTATCCACAACAGGTTTCCCAAACGCTTTCATTCAAAAGATTTTAACGAATCACACAAAACAGATTCATTCAAAAACAGTTTGTTTCGAGCAGTTTCAAAAAGCCTGAAAGTGTTTTCCTGTTTGGCCGTACCAGTGTGTGTCACTTCACATAATCCGTGGAGGAAAAACAACTCTTAACTTAATTGATCAAAAACGTTTTGCGCTAAAACGTTTTTGATTTTTTGGCGTGTCGGTAGCCTAAGAGGATGGACTAGCGGGCTATTTAAACAATACACAAAAGTTTATAAAACAAACACACTAATATCAAATTAATCCAACAATAACCCCATCCTCTCTCAGAGCGTAAATAAATAAAATATTGGAATATTCCAATTCGAACAGTGTTCAGGTTTATTTCCTAGAATAATTTTCAAATAATTTAGTTATATAATTATGCTAGTAAGAAAATCTCGTAAGTCTCATTAATACACGTCAAATATTGTAAATCTTCATCATTATCTGTAGTACAGTCGGTGTAAAAATTTTCTACACAATTTAAATGTTCCTTCATGAACTGTTGGTAGAGATCATTCATATTATAAGAAAAATAAACCGTTTTGGAGGGAAATGGCCTCGACCCTGATCAAAAAATTACTCTTCGGTCAAAAAAGCCTGTACAAATTATTTGATATTCATCGTCTATTATACAAGGTTTTGCAACTGCGCTCCGGTGGTCCATAGCAACTAAACGACGCAACTTGAATTTTTTTTTCGAATACAAGCATGTTTCTTTTCTGGGAGAGTATCTTTAAGAGAATATTCCGCATTATACAAGATGACCCAGAAACGTCCCCCAAACCAAAGTTATGTTTTTTTTAATGTAATACCCTTTATTTCATCACACGATTAAATAGACATTACTTTTACCATTTAAAAAATATATGGTCATATCACATGATTATCTATTATTTTTTTTAGTATTCTTGAGTAATGAGAAATTATTGTTGAGAGATCTAGAAATATCACTTCTAATTAAATCCTCGTTAGGGAAGTTATTTGTTCAATGACTTTTTCACATTCAACTGCTGGATGATTGAAATGTTTCTTATTGTTAAGTTTATTAGTATTATATTTGAGTCCAAAATTGAGAAAATACATTTCCTTTTGAGAAAATTCGTCAGAAGAAGAAAGATTTAAAACTCTAGTATGAAAAACATGGTTGAAAAATAAGTTATTATTATGAGATTGAGAAGAATTATCATAAAAATTTTGAGTATGATTCAAGCGGTTATTAAGGTTGAAGGAGGTATCGCATCGTGTTGTGATCCGGGAAGCTGATCTGTTGCGATTGGACTGATTTTTACTTTCATAATTTACATACTTGTTATTCTTGGATTATCATTGTAATATGTTAGTGGTATGGAGAGGTGACATGAGATCTTGTTGCTCAGAACACTAGTTGATGTTTGGATTTTGTTCTTCTTCAGTTGTGTTCTGTGGTGGATTTCTCTTGTCATTATTCCATGTCAACTTCAACTTTATTCATACTTGACAGTTGACTTCTGCCTCATGTGTTTTCAGTCTATCAGTTCACTTTTAATAATGAATATCTCTTATCCCATTATCAATGTGGTGGATCCACGTATCAATCCTGATTATAGGGCATGAAGGCTCTAAGCCTCCCTTAATCTCCTTGTTTTCAATCAAAAAAATTCTAGCATGTAACATAGCATATAACCTCCCCATAATTAATTTTCATATTCTCACAATAAAACCAAGTATGTGACTGATTTCTTTTATTGGTAATATTTGATACATACTAATTATCTTCATTTATAAAAAAAATTTCTCTGCATGTAAGTAATTTTTTTCACTGGACTGGATTACCTACAGTTAAAATATTCTTCCTTAATTGTAGAATTCAAAATTAATTTAGCTGATGATGAACCTATATAGGTTCGAAACATGTACTACTATGATCCATCTGATGGATGGTTTTTACCATTCTACCATTACATACGAGTATAACATCTGATGGTGACAATAAATTGAGATACAATGGACTGCTACCGCAGGTTGATTTATATTAACTATCCACTCCACTTTGAGAAATGGACTTTCTCAATAATTTACAAGATGCTAGTCTGACAACTCTAGTCGGCAACTATAAGAATCTCCCACTGCACAGAAAACAACACTACTAGACATATGGTTCCCCTACGCTACGTTTCATTACATACCAAATCCAGCTTCAAAAAAAGCAATTCATTTAGCACAAAACCAATGGATCAAATAAGAAATCAAGTCATGACAGGAAGTTGAACTCCGTCAACACTCAAATGGTTATCCACGAATTTATTCCATAGAATACATAATTTAGAGTTAGATAAGCTACATAGAAAATTGTAAGATTTTGCTGAGGTAGAAGATGAGTAGAAACACCAAAAATTAGTAATAGAAATAGGTAAACTTTGAAATAACGCTTCAAGACGATCCTCTTTGGAAACTGACAATAAACTTCATTTTTCAGATCACGTTTTCTATATGGACTTATTGAATCAAGGCCAATAATATAACATTGAAAAACCAAACTTTAATAAAGATACATATATAAATTTTTCAATTAAGACTCGATAGAAGTGACATTGGTAGGAGTTTGAACAAGAATTCTTCATATCAACCCGATAATAAACTCAAAAATAATAAACCTGAAATTTACCTTAATAAAATTATGAAAAAAAGTTACCTCATCATCACTAAAGCTGATAAAGGCAATTGCTCAGTGAGCACAGACTATGTGAATAAAGTTTTGGATTTCCAAATTTTTAAAATCTGATCCCACGCCTAATTTCAGTAGACGCACAAAGATTGAATAAATAACACTCTTGATACTATACATCATTATCAATCTAACCAAAATAACCTCATTCTCACGAAACCTTGTACCTCTCTCTTGTATGGTTTACCAAAGATCCATGAACAAAACATCCCTATCAGACCAGCGGTGTCTTACTGCTGCAATTTCCCCACTTCTGAATTAGCATCTTGGTTGAATCAATTGATCAGAGATTTGACTGATTTTAATAACCCCCTCGCTATGAAAAATTCGAAAGATTTAACAAACCAAATTTCTAACATTATTATTCCCGACGGTTCAGCATTGGTATCCTTTGATGTAACTAACTTGTTTCCCAGTGTTCCTCCAGAAGATTGCAACAAACTAGTTAGAGAGCTCTTATTCAACTCAGGAATCTCAAGTTTCTATTGTCTCAACATTTTCCACCTTTTAGATACAGTTTTAAAATAACTTTTTTTCAAAGTCAATAAAGAATTTTTTTTTTCCGTCAGCTTTCAGGCCTTTCCATTGGTTCCACTCTCAGCTGAAATATTTTTACAAAATTCAGAAAAACAATTTATTAATTTTAATGCTCCAACCAAATAATTTTCTTTTATAGATATGTTGATGATTGTATAGTGCTGTTCAATGGCAATTCAGACGAACTGGACAATTTCTTGCCCTTCTTATACTCTTTACACCTTTCTATTACTTTTACTATGGAAAAATAAATAAACAATAATCTACCCTTTTTAGATTTTTAAATTACTAAAAATGATTATAATAACAAATTTGATTTTTCAATCCACATAACTCTTCTTGCAATCCCCATACCGCATAAATCAGTATCTTCCAACTCACTTTTTCATAGATTATCCACTATACCCATGAACACAGAAAATTTCAATAAAGAACTGAATATTAATAGACAAATTGGCACCAATAATATCTATCCTTTAAATTTATTCAACAAAATTTATAACAGACACAGATCAAAATCTCTCAATATCGGTATATTCTTCATCCGGAAATAAGTATTTTTCAGCCCCATATCTGGGTGAGGTTTCATACACAATGAATAATATTGTTCAATAGTAGTATAGTGATGACTTAAGTATAAGTTTTTATACTAATAACCGAGGAGGAAATTGTGTACACTTATTCCTAAGTAATGCCTCCTATAACCATCTTTCAGTACAAAAAATCAACATAGCAGTGGTGGGTATTGGCCAAGGTACAACCAATAAACACATTCAGTTAATGCAGTTGGTCACTCCAAATTCAACAATTTCAAGTTTGAATCTTGCTTTTTGATAATCGATAAAATTTCCGAAAACTTACCAATAAATATTGTACAGACTTGTCGTTCATTTCGTTCGATTTCGATGTATAATGCTTGATCGATGATAGATGCAGTCACATTCAATAAAATGACTTTAATTTGCATATAAAAACCTAACAAAAACTCAAAAAACTGATTAACTAATTAGAATTATTGATAGTCTACAAAAACAGACATTCAAACTGCACCGTAAAAAGGTTCATAATATAATTATCTCCCTCGACAAGTGCATAATCCTTTGTCGGGGTAGGTATAAATTTTACCTCGATTGGCCCCGTACACTGTTACTATGCCGCTTAAGGGCAGGGAGTTCCATAATCGTGTCGGCGCACTTGTACATTAGGGTAACGTCTGCGAGAATAGTACAAAAGGTAACGCGGAGACACAACATGCCGGCACCCTTGAAAGCAACAAGTCTTTGAGAAACTGACCTGGTGTTAGGGCAGTAAGATCATTAGGATCATTGCATAGAGGCGTGAGCGGTCGGGAATTCATTATTGACTCGACTTGGGCAAAAATAGTTGATAATTCCGCCTTTTTAACAGCGGCTTCCCACAGCCCACCATGATGGGGACTCCGAGAGGGGATGAAATTCCATTGAATATTATTCATTAAAAGAAAATCAGTGGTTTTCCGTTCAACGATGAATTGCGATAATGACTCATACACTCGTTTTATCTCGTTATGAGCTCCGACATTTTTCATCATATGATAAATCCGATTTTTTGAGGCGGCCCCCAACCCTAATTATATTATCTGAATCAAGAAAAGTATTGAGAGATGCCAACTTTGATTTTCGCGATAAAGACTTCTTTTTCTCAAATGCTAGAACTTCTTCGGGAAACATTTCCTGCTGAGCCATTCGCGATAGCGTAACCATGACATTGTTCACTTCTTCCCTAGAAATATCCCCTATCTTTCGATGATTTCGCTCGATTTGACAATTTTCATAAAACCTAAAAATTAGTGCAACTACCCGTTGTAACCAGTAAAGCGATGAAATTTTAAAAAATGTCGAAACGGTCGTTTACTGTCAAAAATGCTAATTTGATCTTGCGTTTTTCAGGTGGATTTACATAATTTTTCTGATTGCGTATGTCCCAAGCTGGTACATAAGGTGTATCAGAAGACAACCAGTTTGGACCACTCCACCACAATGAACAACCTTCGAGTTGGCTAGACTTAATGCCGCGGGATATAATATCAGCGGGATTTCCTCTGATGGTACGTACGCCCACTGGCTAATGTCGGTGTGACCTTGAATTTCGGAAACTCTGTTAGCCACGAATATCTTCCATGTATTAGGTGGAGATGCCAACCAGAACAAGACTGTGGTACTGTCTCTCCAAAAATGAACCGAATCAAAGGTTACTTGAAAGCTTCAGCAACCTTTTTATAAAGGTTTACTAAAAGCACGGCACCACAGCACTAAGCGTGGTAGTGGTATCGTTTTCATACGATGGTGAGTATTCTTATGGTCACTCCTCTATCGCTTGAGATACTTTTAAGATAAATGCACGCCCCGTACGCAGATTAAGAGGAATCCGAATATACGTGAAGTTCAAGACGTTTTACGTTTAACGCTACAACTTGCCGAGGAATTTTTATTTTATCAATTGATGGTAGTTGTTTGCTGAACTCCAGCCACATTTGACTGACATTTGCGGGAGGATTCTCATCCCAGCCAATGTTCAGTTCCCATAATTTCTGCAGCAAGAGTTTTGCTTTATTGTGTCGGGTGCTATCATCCCCAAAGAATTGAATATTTTACATATCTTTGAAAGGATTGATCGTTTTGTTACAGTATCAGGAATTACTATAGAATTTACACTGAACCTAAATATGTCCGCTTTGGCTTGCCACCACAATCCTAGCGTTTTCTTGTACTCTTCATCGGTGATAAAATACTTATCCTCGTTATCAAACTAGGATTTTTCCAAGATACGAACATCATTGGAAACCCATTTACGGAGATGAAAGCCGTAGTTTTCTAATACTTCGAGAAGGTATTCTTTTATGGCACGCGCACCTTCATTAGTATGGGTGCCAGTGAGCAAGTCGTCCACATAAAAGTCCCGGATGATTACTTCGCTAATTTTGGGTACTTGATTCGTATTTCAAAAGCAACCTGATGTAAGCACCTTATCAAAAGATTACTGGCAGACGACGTGCCATAGGTCACAGTATTAATGAGATATTGGTTCATTTGGAGTATTTTGCCAAACGATACGCTGAAAGTCGCGTTGTGCATCCACGATATTGATCATCCGGTACATTTTAGCTATGTCTGTGGTCATAACGTAGTTATGTTTTCTGAATCGAATCGAAATAGAAAATAGATCGTCCTGTATTGTGGGACCAACCATCAATTCATCGTTTAATGATATTCCAGTACTTGTTTTGCACGATCTATCGAAAACAACCGTTAATTTTGTGGTGCTACTTGTTTTGTTCATAACGCCATGATGGGGCAAATGAAATGAATTTTGCATTGTTGTCAATTCTAAGTCACGAGCTTCTATTTCAGTCATATGACCCAGACTCAGGTTTTCAGACATGAACTCTACATATAACCGATAGAATTCGGGATTTCTCATGAATTTTCTTTCTATCGAATAAAATCGATTGACTGCCGTTTTCAGAGATTCCCCGAATTCCCCTACGCTTTCTCGGAAGGGGAGCTGAACCACGAAATGGCCCGTTTCATCTCGTTTGAATGTAGCTATGAACTTATTCTCGCATTGTTGTTCCTCTTCAGAGTAATTATTCCTTCCCTGGCACTCTTCGATTTTCCAAAATTTTTCAATTTGATCATTTATGGTTGAAGTAGAAAAATTGCACATCATATTAGCTTTGGGTAAAAATTCAGAACTTAATGGCCCCGTAACGACCCAACTAAATAGCGTCCGCTGTAAAGTTGGTAATCTATCCCCCAAATTAATGCAATCGGCCAGGAGCAAGTCATAAAATAATTCCGCTCCTACTAAAGTATCTACTACTGACGAAGTGTTAAAGTTGAAGTCTGCTAGCCTTAAACCCGGAGGAATGCTTAGTTTCGATTTATCAAATGAGAAGGATGGTAGATTTCAGAGATAAATTATTCGTGTAATGATTTGATTTCTGTACGAATTTTGTTGACACTTTTTGTTTGTGAATTTCCAACACCAATTGGTATGTTTGTTCTAATGCCCGTGAAACCGCAAGTTTTACATAAGGCACTCGTAATGAAATTTGGTTGTGATCCACTATCAAGTATAATTCGGCAACTGCCAAGTGCCATTTTTACCTTTGACGGATATTATGGCCGTGGACAATAAAATATGTGGACCGCGTTCTGTACAATGTGTCGAAACTGATTTGGGTGGTACAGACACAGTCATAGAAGTTGAAGCTACCTCGGACTGCGCGTTAACCTCATCCAGTTCCAATGATGCGTCACCTGAACTCTCATTTATATGCAACAAGGTGTTGTGCCTCTTCGAGCAACTTTTACATCCTGGTGCCAAACACTCACTGGTCGTATGATTTTCTCGCATACAATTCGTACATAATTTCACTTTTTTTATTTCTACCAAGCGGGACGCCACTGACAATGCCTTCAACTTTTCGCACTGATAAATATAGTGCCCCCACTTACAGAAAGGACAGGATACCCTATAAGAACCGCTACTTCCATATGTGGATACATGTGAATGGGTTCTTTCGTTTGAATATTTTATTATGAACTGTTTTTGGTATTTTTCAATTTTATTGTCTGTTTCGGTTTTTCCATTATTATTTAACGTTTCTAATCACTAACATCTATTATTCAAAAATGTTGTTAAATCATTAAATTTAGGTGATGTTGTTTTTTTTTCAATGATATGTTCTTCCCATTCCTTGTGACTAGCGGAATCTAATTTTCGCGATATCAAATAAAGTAATAACGTATCCCGGGTATCAATCGGTTCTCCTAAAGTTTTCAATCAGTTTTTGAATATCATCAGTCAATTTTCTCAAGTTTGCACGGACATCTCTAGTAATTGTTGGTGATTCGAATAATGCTCTGACATGATTTGTTATTATTGTTACAGACCTGAAATTTGATAAAGACTTCTCGAATTGTTCGAGATCGTTCGATGAATTAGATGGAAAAATCTAGAAGCACTAACTTTTGTTCTGGATCAATCGTCGAACATTCTATTTGTGTTCTATTGATTTCTTAAGTTTTCTAGAACTTTATTTGTATATAAAAGCAATGCATTTGTGAGATGAAGGAAGTTAGTTAGAAAGTTACCTTGAGTTACCTTGGATACAAGTATTTTGACAGTGACTTGTATTACAGTGTTGTCAAGTAAAGTTTGAATAATAAAGGCGAGTTCATACCAGAGTACACTTATTTTTGAACACGAAGACGCAACAATTGGTGACAGCGGCGGAATAAGTGTTACTGAAGAAAGAAAAGTAAGGCAGTTTTCCAGTATTTGATGGTGAATACTCGTGCAAATAATTACGACGAGATGGCGACATCAGCAGATATCTTTGAGTTTTTAAAGGAACAAGAAGCCAAACGAAAACAAGAACAAGAGGAACAAGAAGCCAAACGAAAACAAGAACAAGAAGAGCTTCTACAACAATTCGAACTGAAAAGGAAACAAGAACAAGAGGAATAAGAAGTCAAACGGAAACAAGAACGAGAGGAACAGGAGGCACGGTTAGTCCAGCAGTTACAACAACATGTTGATCTTCTGCAACGTATTAGTCACAGTCAACAGTGCTTCCAGAATGAAATCACTGAAGAAGTACAAGAGGTCAGAGGAAAAGTCCAGGAGGTCAAAGGTGAAGTCCAGGAGGTCAAAGGTGAAGTTCAAGAGGTCAAAGGTGAAGTTCAAGAAGTCAGAGGCGGAGTCCAGGGAGTCAACAGAAGGGTCCAAGACGTCGAAAATGAACTGTCCAGAATAGATGAACGGGTGGCACGAGAGGTGGACAAGAAATTCAACGAAGAAGTGGATAAGATCAAGGTGAGGCTGGAAACGTTACAACTTCCACACAAGCGTGCACCATCTGAGGAAATCTCCCCCACCAGCGAAAGGCCATCCTCACTGACAACTCCTATAAGGCCTACACAAGTGAAAATTTTGAAGCCTCCAACATTTGATGGACAATCCTCGTGGTCCATGTACAGACGTCAGTTTGAAGCGGCAGCAAATGCAAATGGCTGGTCCGAGGAAGAAATGGCCACCTCTCTAGTCCTGTGTCTACGAGGACAAGCATTGGACATCCTTCAGAACATCCCCGAGAGTAATCAGAAGGAATATTCTAGAATCGTTGAAGCTTTGGAAATCAGATATGGACAGCAATATCTCAAACAACTATTTCAGAGCCAAATAAAGAGTCGATACCAAAAATCCAACGAAACCCTACAGGAGTATGGAGCCGACGTAGAGCGACTCATTAATTTGGCATACCCACAAGCACCGAAGGAGTTCATAGAACAAATTGGGGTGCAGACTTTCATCGATGGTTTGAGAGATACTGACATGCAGCAAACCCTTCGACTAGGACGACTTCAAACCATAAGCGCAGCACTGATAGCATCTTTGGAGTTCGAGGCCGCGAAAAACGCATCAAGAAATACGAGGCCCAAGTTACGTGAAGTTAAATTCAACGAGGATTCTCCTACAAGCGAGGCGCTATTGAAGAAAATATTGGACTCCATAACAGCATTAAGCAACCAAGTGCATTCCCCAGAAGACAGGAAGAGGCGCTGCTATAACTGTGGGAAGAGCGGCCATCTACAGAAGAGTTGCTGGGAGAGATCGAGATCCAGAAGTCCAAGAAGAAAGAGGTCATCAGATAGCCACGAGGATAGATCGAGATCTCCGAGCCCAGGAACAGAGCAACGTGGGCGTTATAATAGAGGAGCCTTCAGGAGATCGACCACGCCAGAAAGGAGACCTCAAACGTCCGAAAGAGGACTTGCTCCCACCCAGGAAAACGAGAATTAGTCGGCACTAGGGGGCGCGTGGCGACTTTCAGTGTTCAAATCCCCAAGATCCATATATCGTCATTGAAGAAAAATGGCCAAAGTCTACTAATACAAGGCTACTTAGAAGATCGGAAATGCACCTTCACTATTGATACAGGAGCTTCGAGATCAGTCGTTCGCCCAGACCTCATACAAGAATCTGTGAAGCCGATGAAAAGGAATATGGTTTTGGAAACGGCAACGGGACAAACCGCACCAGTCATTGGGGAAACACTTGTACACATCCAGATAGGACCTATTACCATGGAACATTCTATGTTGGTTGCGGAAATAAGGGATGAATGTGTTTTGGGTCTGGACATCATGGAGAAAAACGACTTCATCCTTAACATCAGACAGAAAATTTTGCGGATTGGCAATGAAGAAACCTACCTGAGCAGATACAATGAGAAAATCCAACCAATTAAGATTTATGTTGACGAAGACATCCACATTCCGAAAAACTCCGAAACCATCATCATGGCCAGAATGCATAAAGAACCTGGAGATTTGAGCACTGGAATAATTGAAAATGATGAATACCGCCAAGATGGAATTTTGATTGCCCGATGTCTTGTGAACACAGAACAACTAATTCCTGTCAGGGTTGCCAATACTTCGGAAAATAAAGTCCTTCTGAAGAAAAACGACCAATTGGGATTCTGCAAACCTGTCACTCGAGTTATCAATTGTGAAAACCACACTCAGGTACTGCGAAGAAATACCACTAACACCGATCAGAGAACAATAGACCAAATGATGGAATCCACGGAACATTTAACTATGGAAGAAAAGCAGAAGGCCAAAGAGTTTCTTGATAGCCATCGTAACATTTTCTCGACAGAGACTTCGACGGGACGTACCAGTCTAGTTCAACATCGCATCAACACCGGCGATGCCCGACCAATCCGACAGGCTCCGAGGAGATTACCGTTTGCCAAACAGAGAGAGGTAGCAGACATGATAAACAACATGATGGAGGATGAGATAATTGAAGAAACCACAAGCCCATGGTCCTCACCGGTAGTATTGGTAACTAAAAAGGATGGATCAACCCGATTCTGCGTGGACTATCGTCGATTGAATGACGTAACGATGAAGGATAGCTACCCATTACCAAGAATTGATGATACACTAAACACATTATCCGGTTCCAAATGGTTTTCAACGTTGGACCTGAAAAGCGGGTATTGGCAAGTGGAAGTTCATGCTGATGATAGAGGAAAAACAGCGTTCTCTACCGGACAAGGGCTGTACCAATTCAAAGTTCTTCCATTCGGATTATGTAATGCTCCCGCCACCTTTGAGAGACTTATGGAACTAGTATTGAGAGGTTTGACATGGAAAATTTGTCTAGTCTACTTGGATGACGTCATAGTAATGGGAAGGACATTTGACGAACACCTGGATAATTTGGAAGAAGTATTTTTGAGGTTAGAAAATGCTAACCTGCAACTGAACCCAAAGAAGTGTTATTTATTTCAAAAAGAAGTTAATTTTTTAGGCCATGTCATCTCGGCCGAAGGAAGTAAGACCGATCCTGCTAAAATCGAGGCTGTTAGGAGTTGGCCACGTCCTAGGGATAAACATGAAGTAAGAAGTTTTCTGGGGCTATGTACCTACTACAGGAAGTTTGTTCAAGACTTTGGTAAAATTGCCAAGCCACTCCACCGCTTAACCGAGAACAACGTTCAGTTTGATTGGAGCCCTGATTGCCAACAGTCGTTCACTGAACTGAAGAAGAAATTGACAACCGCGCCTATTTTGGCTTACCCACGAGAACAAGGCACTTTCATTTTGGACTGTGATGCGTCTCAGCAAGGCATTGGATCAGTTTTATCCCAAGAACAGGATGGCGAAGAGAAAGTAATAGCCTACTTTAGTAAAACACTAGGCAACGCCGAAAAGAATTACTGCGTTACAAGAAAGGAGCTTCTATCGATAATCAAAGCCATTGAACATTTCCATACCTTCCTCTATGGCAGACGTTTTCTCGTAAGAACTGATCACAGCGCTTTGCAGTGGATAATGAACTTCAAGAAACCTGAGGGTCAGATTGCGAGATGGCTAGAAAGACTCCAACAATACGACTTCAAAGTTATTCATCGCAGTGGCAGGAAACACAGAAATGCAGACACATTATCATGACGTCCATGCTTGGAACAGCAATGCCAATATTGCCAGAAACTCGAAAACAAAGAAGTCAATTATTACAATGATGAACATTGCAAGGAAATTCTGCAAGTTACCACCGTAAGAGTCGAATCTGAAGAATCTGATTTATGGACCACAGAAGATATGAGGAAGAATCAGAAGAAAGACAACAATTTAAAGTTAGTTCTAAGCTGGCTAAAAAATGGAGTTAGACCTGAGTGGCAGGAAGTATCCAAGTTTGGTGCAGTTGCCAAGGGATACTGGGCTCATTGGGATTCCCTATGTCTTCGTGATGGCCTATTGCATCGCAAATGGGAGAGCCCAGATGGAGCAACTGTGGTGTACCAACTGGTCCTGCCGAAAGCACTTACTAAAGATGTGCTCGAGCAACTTCATAGTAGTCGTGCAGGTCGACACTTCGGAATCAAGAGGACCCTTGCTAGAATTCGAGAACGATTCTATTGGGTGAATTGTCGTGGTGATGTAGAAGAATGGTGCAGAAGATGTGACCTATGCTCTTCAAAGAAGGGACCCAAAACTAGAAGTCGAGGGAAAATGGCTCAGTATCTTTCTGGTGAACCATTCGAAAGAGTAGCAGTTGACATTCTTGGGCCGTTTCCTGTTACCGAGCAAGGAAATAAATACTTGATGGTAGCCATGGACTATTTCTCCAAGTGGCCTGAAGTTGTGCCCATTCCAAACCAGGAGGCAAAGACCGTTGCAAAGGCCTTCATAGAAAATGTAATAGCCAGACATGGAGTCCCACTAGAATTACATTCTGATCAAGGACGAAACTTCGAATCTGAATTATGGCAGGAAATGATGAACATTCTAGGTGTGAAGAAGACTCGTACCACAGCCCTACATCCACAATCAGATGGTATGGTTGAACGACATAATAAAACCATCAGTCAGTACCTGTCGATGTTCATCTCCAAAAATCAAAAGGATTGGGATGAGTTGGTACCACTATTTCTCCTATCCTATCGAAGTTCCCAGCATGAGTCCACCGGATATACTCCTTCAATGTTGATCACTGGGCGAGAAATGAAACTACCATGCGATCTGTTGTTTGGAATGCCACCCAGAAGTACAGAGGACAAAGTCCTACCAGAATATGTCCAAGAGTTGCGAGAAAGACTGGACCAAGTTCATGAATTCTGCAGACGTCGTCTTCAAATCTCCAGTGATAAAATGAAAAAGAGGTTCGACAGGAAGAGTCCAGGGACTATGTTCGAGCCAGGTGATGCCGTTTGGCTATACCAACCTCAGAGAAAGAAAGGAAAATGCCCCAAGCTACAGAGAAATTGGACAGGACCCTATGTCATCATAAAGAAGATCAACGACTTGGTATGCCGCATCCAGCTCAACCCAAGGAGTAAACCCAAAGTTGTTCACATCGAGAGGTTAGCAGAATAGCGAGGCCACGATCCCCCAAATTGGTTCCAGAGGGACAGCCAAAATGGTGATGGTGTTATCCGGGACGGAATAACCTAAAGGAGGAGGCAGTGTTACAGACCTGAAATT
This sequence comes from Chrysolina haemoptera, assembly GCA_958298965.1. NCBI lineage: Eukaryota > Metazoa > Arthropoda > Insecta > Coleoptera > Chrysomelidae > Chrysolina > Chrysolina haemoptera. The sequence continues at coordinate 18,660,576 of OY282589.1, read as the reverse complement.
TGATAAAGACTTCTCGAATTGTTCGAGATCGTTCGATGAATTAGATGGAAAAATCTAGAAGCACTAACTTTTGTTCTGGATCAATCGTCGAACATTCTATTTGTGTTCTATTGATTTCTTAAGTTTTCTAGAACTTTATTTGTATATAAAAGCGATGCATTTGTTAGATAAAAAAAGTTAGTTAGAAAGTTACCTTGAGTTACCTTGGATACAAGTATTTTGACAGTGACTTGTATTACAGTGTTGTCAAGTAAAGTTTGAATAATAAAGGCGAGTTCATACCAGAGTACACTTATTTTTGAACCCGAAGACGCAACAGTATCATAAAACCAATTTTCAAAATCCTTCAGTGTGAGCAGCAGAGTTCCATAAACAATGACGATAACCATTCGGCCGAAGGACCATGTACAGACTTGTCGTTTATTTCGTTCGATTTCAATGTATAATGCTTGGTCGATAGGTTCGATGATAGATGCACTCACATTCAATAAAATGTCTTTCATTTGCATATAAAAACAAAAACTCAAAAAACTGATCAACTAATTACAATTATTGAAAGTCTACAAAAACACACGTTCGACCTGCACCGTAAAAAGGTTCATAATGTAATAATTTCCCTCGACAAGTGCATAATCCTTCGTCGGGGTAGGTAGAAATTCTACCTCGATTGGCCCCGAAAACTGGTTACTATGCAGCTTAAGGGCAGGGAGTTCCATAATCGTGGCGGCGCACTTGCACATTAGGGTAACGTCTGCGATAATAGTACAGAAAGTAACGCGGAGACACAATAAATATTGAGTCGGATAGTTTTATTATTCCAAAGGATATCACTTTATCAGAAATCGCATTTGACAAAACCAACAAGATAGATCTTCTGTTAGGTGCTTCGATATTCTGGGATTTAATATGTGTAGGCCAATTGAAATTAGGAAAAAACAAACCGGTGATTCGAAAAACAAAATTGGGTTGGGTTATTTCAGGGCCGGTAGTAGGAATTCATAAATTGGAAAATAATGTAACAACATGTAATATTTCATCAAACATGCAAATACAAGATCAACTTGAGAAATTCTGGGAATTAGAAGAATGTCATATTAAAAAACCACTTTCTAATGAAGAAATGCAATGTATATTTCATAAAACAACTAAACGGAATAAAAACGGTAGATTCATTGTTCATTTGCCTTTGCGTGAAAACATAGGTGACTTAGAAGATTCATTCAATACAGCATTGAAAAGATTTCAGCAAGAAAAACGGTTAGACAGGGATAACAAAATAAGGCTACAATACCATGATTTCATGCGAGAATATATTGAGTTAGGTCATATGACAAAAATCGGAACATCAGAGGAGTTAGGTGGGTTACGGGATATTAATCAACCAATTTACTATTTACCACATCACGGAGTTTTCAAAGAAACATCTACAACAAAATGCAGGGTGGTATTTGATGGGACAGCGACAACCGATACGGGTTTATCCTTGAACAATGTTTTGATGGTTGGGCCTAAATTACAAGAAAACCTTTTTAATATTTTATTGCGCTTTGGATAGATATGGTTAGATATGAAGTAGTAATAGCAGGGGACGTGGAAAAAATGCCGGCAGGTTTTTATTACGAAAGAGCACAGGGACTTACAGAGAATTTTATGGCGATTTTCATGTGATCAACCACTTGGCGTTTATCAACTTAAAACCATCACGTATGGGACGGTACCGGCATCTTTTTCAGCAGTAAAATGTTTGCAACAATTAGGTGTAGACAATAATGAGAATAGATTTTAAATCGAACGGACGTTTTAGTATGTGAAAGTAAAAATTCAGAAATTGAGCATCATTTGTCAAATGATGAAACAACAAAGGCTTTAGGGTTATTTTGAAATTTTGATAGGGATATTTTGCAATACAAAATACAAATTGACGTGATGCAATCAAGGGTATCAAAACGAAGAAGGGCTAAGCTTATAATGCAAGACATTTGGAAACTGAAAGTGGGTTGGGACCAGTCTCTTCCCCTTGATATTCACACATCATGGTTGAAATTCAGAGCACAAATCACATCGTTGGAAAAACTGGAAATACCAAGGGAAACAATTTGTCGTGATACACGGGAAATTCAATAACACTGCTTCTCGGACGCTTCTGTAATAGCGTACGGCACGGCAGTTCACATAAGATCGACAGATCAACAGAACTATCATCAAGTTCGGTTGATTTGTACGAAATCAAGGGTGGCACCGGTAAAAACGGTAAACCTTCCACGGCTCGAGTTATGAGCAGCTTTATTAACAGCTATACCAGCACGAGAAGTATCAGACTCGTTGAAAGTTCACTATTGTACTAGCATGGCTGAGCTCGGAGCCTTGTCAGTGGAAAACGTTCGTGGCAAATCGAACAGCTGAAATTCAGCAATCAACCGAAGGTTATAAGTGGAAACACATTCCTTCTAAGAACATTCCAGCTGATATAATTTCAAGAAAGGTGGATTCGGATACCTTGGAATTTTGTAAATTGTGGTGAAACGGGTCAGAATGGTTGAGTAACGACGAAAATATATGGCCAAATACTAGGTATGAGGTTCCGGAAAATATTCCTGAATTTAAAGCGATGCATCATACTTTAAGTTCTCAAATAACAACTGATATTCTCCAACGATTCTCGAGTCTCACAAAATTGCAAAGGATACTAACATGTAGTTTCAGATGCATGAACAATTGTAAATCAAATTCATCAACAAGAGTCTTGGGACAATTAACGGTCGAAAAACTGCTTAAGTCATTGACAATCTTAATTCGTTTAGCTCAGGGTAAAAATTTTGACAAAGAAATGTATGCCTTGCATAAGGGAAAACCATTACCTAGCTCTAGTAAACTCATAGGGTTCAATCCATTTTTGGACGAAAAGGGACTTTTAAGGGTGGGTGGCCGGTTACGAAAGGCAAATATTCCGTATGGTCAGAAACATCCGATTTTGTTGCCAAACAATCATAATTTAACCAAGCTCATCGTTTTACATGAACAGTACAAAAATCTACATTCAGGACCTCAAGCTTTACTGGCAATAACTTGCCTGAAATATTGGCTGTTATCAGGGCGTAGTTCTATCAGAAATATTTTGCACAAGTGTTTAATATGTTTCAGGGTCTAACCCACATGTTTTGAACATATAATGGGTGATCTTCCCAAATCACATATAACTCCTAGTCGTCCTTTCACAAACTGTGGAGTTGACTATGCTGGTCCTTTCGATATTAGGGTAGGTAAATTGAGAGGACATAATATAATCAAGAGTTACTTATCCGTTTTTATGTGCTTTGTCATCAAAGCCGTACATTTGGAACTGTTCAGCGATTTGACTACAGAGGCTTTCATGAATTGTTTCAAGAGATTTGTGGCCAGGCGCGGCATTTGTCAAAACATTCATTCCGACAACGAAACAAATTTTGTGGGTGCTCGCAATGAGTTACAAGAGCTTCACTCATTCCTCAAAAATCCATCAACCCAATCAAAATGTACAGAACATTTTACGTAAATGTCCATAACGTGGCATTTCATACCAGCCCACTCTCCACACTTCGGATGGGAGTCAGCAGTTAAATCGGCGAAATACCATCTTAACAGGGTGGTCGGTAACAATACTTTAAGTCGAATTGAACACGGTTATAACACAGGTTGAGTCATGTTTAAATCCCCGTTCTCTCATCCCTCTATCCGAGGATCCCGATGATTTAAATATACTCACTCCTGGACATTTTTTAATTGGATCGTCCTTGGCAGCCCTACCTCAAGAGGATTTACATCAATATAAAACTAGCAAATCCAAGAGGTACCACAAGTTGACGCAAATGATACAGCACTTCTGGTCGAAATGGTCCAAGGACTACTTGTCTCAACTTCAACAAAGAAGCAGATGAAAAGAATCTACATCCAACAGTGTTCTTAAACTTGGAACAATGGTAGTAATGAAGGGGCAATTTGCCTTCACTTAAATGGCAACAAGGTCGAATTGTCCAGGTGCACCCAGGTGAAGACGGTGTAGTGCGCGTAGTGTCTGTAATAACATAGAAAAGAATTTTCAAGAGAGCTTCTATGGAAGTTACCGATATACGCTACCAGTATGGACTAATACTGGAACATGTGAACTCATTCTCATTTTCATTTTGTGATCATTTCGTTTAATGGTTTAACTTTTATTGACTTTATATGGTTGAAAGCTGGACACTTTCAAGGGGGCGCCATGAACAGTAGCGTTTATTCATTTTTGCTCGATTTGGCGGTAAACCGCAATATTTTGTAACGGTCCGCGTGTTGGTTATTTTTCTACCCCCCTCACTTCAACTTCACCGGCGAGAGCTCGCCTAGCAACAGCTCCGCGTTTCCGCGAGCCGCGAGTCAGTATCATTGCAACCGCCGTACTGTAAGCCACTCTTCGTTGTCTTCACGCTGTATATTACTTATTTATCTGTAATACATTAGTCAAAAAGTGCACTAGTGTTTCTTTTCATCAACAAAAAGTCCTACCAAAAGCTCAGATGAACTCATCATTACACAAAGAACTCAAGAAAATCAGATAAATACACAGAAAATTTTCAAAACTTCCCTTTTAAAGAAATTAATTCAAGCAGTTCATTCGCCGACCGTATCATTGATTCTAAATATAATTTTAATATTGATAATGATTTAAAAGTCCTCCACCATGTAAATAAAAGTTGTCTAATGTATATCCCAAAAATTTACGGGATCAACTCCTTAATAAATAAAAATTCTTGTACATCCTTGATTGAAGAAACTAAGTTTGATTGCATCCAATTTTTTGAATCATTAACATTTTCAACTGAGTAATATATTAACATTCCTATTAGGATTTGATTCGACTATCAGTGGTGTTTCATCTCTCCGGGTTTTAACTCCCTTACTACTTACTACTGTAATTCATTCATCTCTGTAGAAATTTCCTTTAATTTTCTCCACGTTGTTACAATAGTACAACAATATCGTATCAATAGATATCGCCAGATCATCAATCTTTTATATTGAAATTTTGACATGACACGTTGCTTTCCTCGTGCGTCTAACCAACAAGATTATATTCAAATTTTCTCGTAAATGTTCCTGGAACCCTTTCCTTTTGGACTGGAAATTCTCTCCATAAAAAAATATTATATAATAAAATTTAAATAATGATCCTCCACATTTAGTAATATGTGAATATTACCATACACATCATTTTTTAAATTCCGTTTTTTTCTTAATTGTTGAACAATTTATACAAATACTTCAATATTGCCGATTCATCCTTCGACTGAAAATGGGTTTACTTAAGACCGAACGAAACATGTATCGCCAGTTTGAAAAACCAAACTTAGATGTATTAAACCTATTTGTGGAGATGACTTTGAGATTATCTTTCCGTTTTAACTATCCACTACACTTTGAGAAATGGACTTTTTCAACTATTTATTTATAATTACATTTTATTGTTCCTAGTTTTTAGTTCAGATATTGTTTTCTTGTTGGGGCTTTTTTGTTAGTAGTTGAGTGCAGTTGAATAAGTATTTCATTATTATTTTTTTTTACTTGCATTTGCTGATGATGGGACTCAAATGACTCTTTCACAACTAATGACTTATGAGCAATCAATCTAACAATGGGATATAGAAATACACATATAGTAGGCTGCACAATTCGAAAAATTGGCCTACAGAAAGACTTTGGTGAAATTTTTCTATATCGAAAAGTGTTTTTCGGAAAAGTTGTTCATAACGACATTTTATAGCTATGTACATTATGTACAAGTTTTGATAAAAATCCTAGAAAAGAAATAATAATAACATTTTTGCCATGAAAAAAGTTTTTCAAGCTATTTTCATTTTATTCGGATGAAATTTGAAACCCGGTAATTTGTCATGTGTTCAGCTACTTCATAAGAGGTCACTGAAATATCTTCAGGACATTTATAATCCCTTTACCTACTGTTCAATTATACTGAAGAACCAAGACCACGTATCTACACATTTTCAATTTTAATTTTTCACCGGAACACAAAATAAATTTATTTTTGGCAATTTGTTGGAATCATCCATACTACGTAAAAAAAATTCAAATAAAAATTGTGTAGATACTTGTTCTTTTATTGATGATGAACAGTATCCACATCACAATGACCGGAAGATATTTCAGTGACCTCTTATGGAGCAGCAAAACACATAGCAAATTCAAATATTCTTCGAATAAAATGAAAATAGCTTCGGAAGCGTTCCCAAATATCCTTTAAAATATTACTGCTAGCTTTACTAATGAGTTTCTCTGACATAAATGTATTTTTCCAAATACATATATTTTTTTTGTGGTCAAAAATCGATTTTTATTTCTTTATATGTACCAGATTTTTTTTCAAAACTTGTACATACCTATTAAATATAATTCTTAACAACTTTTCAGAACAAAATTTTTCGATATTTTCCAAACAGATGTGTTACGAGGAATAATTTTGTAAATTTTCCGCCAAACACGAAAAGGCGAATGAAAATGTACAATATTTTTTGGGGTCCCCTTGCAGAATTGCACGTATCCATATTTCTCACAATTAATTATTAAAATAATTTCCCATATGATGCTTACTTTCTGCCGGTCAATGTGGGACATTTCAAACAAAAAAATATGTTTGATTTCGAGAGACTCCTTGTATTGAAAATAGGCAACCCTGAAAATAGCTTTCATAATGCTGTATGTTATGAAATCCTAATGTTTCAAAAATTCCTCTTGGTCCAAGAGGTATTTAATTCTCCCACCGGTCAGGGACACACTTCACATGAGATCTCACTAAACTCGAGTAGAAATAAATGGTTGTGATGGACTAAAGAATTAAATAAAAAACAACAATTTCGTAACACATAATTTAATCCTGTCCAAAAATTCAGTTTAATTATTTATTTATCTACAAACTGCTTTTTGAACGAACGGAAAAAACATTGCACAATTATTACTGTTGCATAGTGCACCTTCAATTCTCGTTAAATTTGAAGAGATTCAAGTTTCAAAATGTGTTCGTATCCGATTATATCAGTCTATTATAAAAATATATCGAATCATACTCACAGCATATTGATACATAAACAAGAGGATTTACATCATTATAAAACTAGCAAACCCAAGAGGTCCACCAGTTGACGCAAATGATACAGCACTTCTGGTCGAAATGGTCCAAGGACTACTTGTCTCAACTTCAACAAAGAAGCAGATGAAAATCATCTACATCCAACAGTGTTCTTAAACCTGGAACAATGGTAGTAATCAAGGGGGACAATTTGCCTCCACTGAAATGGTAACAAGGTCGAATTGTCTAGGTACACCCAAGTGAAAAGACGTTGTAGTGCGCGTAGTGTCTGTTTTAACATCGAAAGGAATTTTTAAGAGAGCTTCTATGGAAGTTACCGATAGACGCTACCAGTATGGACTAATACTCGAACATGTGAACTTATTCTCATTTTCATTTTGTGATTATTTCGTTTAATGGTTTAACTTTCATTGACTTTATATAGTTGAAAGCTGGACACTTTCAAGGGGGCGACATGAACAGTAGCGTTTATTCATTTTTGCTCGATTTGGCGGTAAACCGTAATATTTTGTAACGGTCCGCGTGTTGGTTATTTTTCTACCCCCCTCACTTCAACCTTGTACATACCTATTGAATATAATTCTTAACAACTTTTCAGAACAACATTTTTCGATATTTTCCAAACAAATGGGTTACGAGGAATAATTTTGTAAATTTTCCGCCAAACACGAAAAGGCGAATGAAAATGTACAATATCTTTTGGGGTCCCCTTGCAGAAGAGATTGCACTTATCCATATTTCTCAAAATTTATTATTAAAATTATTTCCCATATGATGCGTACTTTCTGCCGGTCAATGTAGGATATTTCATACAAAAAAAAATATGTTCGATTTCGAGAGACTTTTTTGCGCCCCTTGTATTGAAAATAGTCAACCCTGAAAATAGCTTTCATAATGCTGTATGTTATGAAATCCTAATGTTTCAAAAATTCCTCTTGGTCCAAGAGGTATTTAATTCTCCCACCGGTCAGGGACACACTTCACATGAGATTTCACTAAACTGGAGTAGAAATAAATGGTTGTGATGAATTAAAGAATTAAATAAAAAACAACAATTTCGTAACACATAATTTAATCCTGTCCAAAAATTCAGTTTAATTATCTATTTATCTACAAACTGCTCTTTGAACGAACGGAAAAAACATTGCACAATTACTGTTGCATAGTGCACCTTCAATTCTCGTTAAAGTTGAAGAGACTCAAGTTTCAAAATGTGTTCGTATTCAATTATATCAGTCTATCATAAAAATATATCGAATCATAATCACAGCATATTGATACATAAACAAGTAATAAATATTTATATGTGAACAAACTGTTATAAAAAGGCGAAGAGGATCATAATTGTATTTTTTTTTTGTTTTCTTTCGATTGACATATTTTATTGTTGAGGAAAAATAATTTACATTCTTGTAAAGAACTTTCACTCCACGTAGTTTTTCATTTTAGTTATACCCATTCTCAGTTGCAGAACATCTCAGTTGCAGAGCAATCTGAAGGTACGGTCACAGACATCATTAATTTTCAAACTACCCAACTGGATTGAATCAGGAAAAATTTAATCAGGAAGTTATTTTATTATTTGAAAAAGGTTGATGCCTCTAGAACACAAAACAAAATGCAATTATGATTTTCTTGGACTACATAAAAAACTTTGATCCATTTCAATTACATTCGAAATACCGAAATTTCATAAATTCTCACAAAAATTCGATCTGTCTTACACAAATTATTTCTAAAAATTGTTTCATATTTCGATACATATATATATATATATATATATATACAGGTTTGAAATATCCAAATATTCTTGTTGTTCAGAGCAGACAATATTCTGCGAATTCTTTCTAGCTTACTGTTGCTCTCGTAATTAGGTTTAATCTCATTATATTAAAATTTTTCAATGATATATTTTGGATTCTGATTTTTTTCTTCAAGGGATTTACAAGACACTGTATTCGATCTAATACTATTACTTCTCATTGGAAAAGGAACGCCCTTTAAAATATACTGAATTTCTTCCAACGTTTTTCCTTTCGTCTCAGGAATATAAATTTGTACGAATATAGCCGTCAGTAGTGTACAAACTGAAAAAAGATAGAAAGGCATATCTTGTCCTATATACAGCACCATTCTTTGATAAAGCTCCACTGAGATCCATGCGAAAAGAAGATAAAAAAAGTCTGCCATGGTCATTCCCATGGCTTTAACTTTAGTTGGAAAGAGTTCTGCTGTCATGACGATTGGTATAATCCCCAGGCCAAATTTGAATACTGCGGCATAAACCATGATGGCAACTAATGGAATCCATGAGATGCCATCAACGTCCATGCCACCTCTCTTTAATGTGAAGAATACTGCTAAAACTAATAGAGACAATCCCGTCAGTAAACTGGAAGATGTGAGAAGAGCTTTGCGTCCAAATTTGTCTACAACAAAATCTGCAATTGTTGCCGATATCAGCATCATTGCAGCGAATAATATTCCAGCAACTTCAGAACTCAGATAGACTGAGTCGGCTGCTCGAAGAATTTCATGTAGGTTCATTAATATCACACTGATGCTGCTGAAGTGTTGAGCACCGTTCAGAACGAACATGATCAAAACTGCCTTTCTGTTACTTTTCGACAGAAACAAATCCTGTGGTCTTCCTTTTTCCTCCCGTTGCCGCTCAACAGCTGTTGAAATCTCTTTTATTTCTGTATCTACGCTATCAGTCCCACGCAGCCTCTGTAGATGGAGTTTTGCTTTTTCAGGTTTATCTTTAGACAATAAGTAGTATGGTGAATCTGGCATGAACGGAAATATGATAAGCTGTGTAGAAACTAATACTGCTCCTATAACTGAGGGTACATAGTACGGCACGTATGGAGTTACAGCATATATGATCAAAATACCAATGAGCATCATAACGTAAATGATTCCGGCAAGAAATCCTCGGATTTTTTTATCAGCTATTTCTGCGATGTACATCGGAGACGCTACAAAGGCAACGTCTCCAGACAACCCAACCATGAATCTGGCTACGTAGAGGTATTCAACACTATTTGCCATCCCAATCAGTACCCAAGCAACTAGAGAAATGAGGGCCGATATCAGAATGGATCCTTTTCTTCCAATTTTATCCACGGCAAAAATTGTAACTGGTAGTCCCGCCAACCCACCAATCATGTAGATAGATTCTAGCCATATGTGGTCCATTTGCTCGAGATGAACCGGACTATCTTTTCTTTCCAAGACCTGCAGCCCTGGAGCTGTCCAGCCATAGTTCATGCCATCAGAAATTGCTCCAAGGGTAGCTGAAATCAAAAATAATCGTGAGAAATACGAGAAATATAAATTTTCTGAAATTCAGTATTAAATTCAATGATGGAAATATCATGATCGGAACAATTTATAAGGATTATATTATAGAAAGTAATTGCTGTTCTTACTAACACTTCTATAACAACTGACATAAAATTCCGGTCCTTTCTGATGATACCGTAATATGTTTTTTTCGGCAACCGGAAAGTACCCACTTCCCGGACGATTTTTCTTTGAGAAAGTATCACTTCCCGGACTAGTCCGGGAACTACTTACTTTCTGGAATAGTCCGGGAAATGTCAAATTTAAATATAAATATTAATATAAATAAGAATCAGAATGTTTCTGTTAGTACCTATCTTTTCTTCCAATTTCAATTTTTAATACAAATAAGAATTAAAATGTTAGAAATTTACTTCTACCAAGAAATATAATAAATGAATGTGTCTCGATTTGTTATTCTACACGATTACCGAAAAAATTGTACGCAACACGTCCGCAAACAGTTTTCCGGACTTGTTACATAAGTTACTATTATTCCATGAAATATTATTGTTGTTTGTTGTATTTCGTTCAGTAGCATTTTCGTCCGAAAGAAATGATACGTACATACTTATCAAACTTTTGAAACCTGATATTGGTAGTGTGCTTATCCCAACGAGACTAAACACTTATATGACTATATGAGGTCTTTGTGTGCGACAATTTTGCGATTTGCAGGCAAAATCTACAAACCGATTAGGCAGTGTTTATAAATCCGGCACTGCACGAAGAAGAATCAATACTCAGAAAACAGGGTGAAAAAAAAAATAATTGAAAAACTGAACCAGTTAACAGATTAATAACAGATAAAAAAAACTTTCTTCCGATACAGTTTTAACCAAATCTATTAATTTTGAGTTGGAGATTGGAGACTAGATGATTGTCACGTATGATTCTGGTTTTCTTGGCCTGATTATAGGTATCATTATTAAATTTTAAAAAAAATGTTGTAAAAACGATGACCAACAGTGACCCTAACTGGAAATGGCCAAATAAGGGCGAAATCATTCAGTAACGAAGGAATGAAGTAATAATTATCACTCCAGAATAAAATAAGGGTGTATAAAATTCTAGAATTCAAAAATTAAATTTTTTTTACCAATGTTGTTTACCACACCTTTTCAGAGAGAGTGTTTCATTATTGAAACATTTATTGAATAAGGGCTTTCATTTTTGATAGCATGAAAAGAGGACGATATTTGGGTCGTAAGTATGCCGATGAATGGGACAGAATGTTCTACGAGTGGTCGATAATACGGACAAATGCATTCTTTCAGATTATATTTCGAATATATTCCTTTCTTTCATTCATTGAATTTATTTGATATAACGTACGTTTTAATAAATAGATGAGTTATTTTCACAATTGAGACCGAGCGCTGGTACTGGCGGCCCAATCTCGTGAACGTTAATCGAACGTGTCGAATTAATTACGAAAGTCGAACGATTTGTCACACAAAAATCATTGTACTTTTCAATAATTGACAATAATATCCATTTTCTACGTTCATGCAAAAAACAAAACTTTATTGACTTATATTTGGTGGAAAAACTGCATCTTTATTGCACTGAGTGCAATAAAGACTGTATTGCACTCATCCGTCATTCTACTATAGCGTTCTGTCATCATGACAGACATAAACTTTCAAATCGACGCCAAATTTGGCACATTTTCTTTGAGATTCTATTACGTTTTAAATAGTTGCATGTTTCATCATATTCATTATATAACGGACTATGAAATTACTAGAAAATTCAATTTGTTAAAAATAAAATTTTCCTTCGAATATCATCTGAATTACACAAAATATTTTTGAATTACTTTTAGCAGATAGATTTAAACAAACAATGTCTTCCTTACAGTTTAGTGCCACCTAAATGAAACATTTTCTGGTTTTTGCATGAACGTAGAAAAAATATTGTATGAAACTCGTGCAAAAAGAGTTTATTGCACTCGACGTGTTTTCCAACTCGGCCTGATGACCTCGTTGGACAATTTCACGTCGAGTGCACCTACTTTTTGCACTTGTTGCATAAATAACTATTTCGTTTATATTAACACAACTCGCATAAAACAAAAGTGACATTCAAATGGGAGTTTACGGTCAAGTCGAATAAAGAATACAACGGCGTGTCATAGAAATGTATCTGAAGTTTATCTCTGTAATGACGCCCTCAAATTATTTAAAATCAATTCCAAAATTTCATTCACATAATCATAAAAAGCAGAAAACAACATTAAATTTGAAAAAATCAATGTACCATGTTTTTATAACGGAATAAAAAGTATGAACTAATTTTTTTATTCCTTATGAGGATCGGAAAAGTAAAAATGGGGCACATGCAATACATAACTATATAAAAACCATTTTACATGGTAAAAAAAATATTATTTTATTATTTTGAACTGAGGTAAGTATTATCACTTAAGAACATTCGTCAACTTCAAAAAATTAAACCAAGAGATGTTACATAAAATTTTCAGTCATTTGTACCAGGTATGGCGACCATTCAGGGCTCTAATTACATAATTACGAAAAGAAAAATGATGGTCATAGCGCTGGTACTGGCGGACCAATCTTGTGGACGTTAATAGAACGTGTCGGATTAATTACGGAAGTCGAACGATTTGTTACATAAAAATTTTTGTATTTTTCGAAAGGCGAAGAAAAAAGAAGTAGGCGGTAGCGTAATGCCATACTCCTCCGGTGTGTGACTTACAGCCCACCATACCGAGGAGAACACATTAATTGAAAAATAAAAATTCAATCATTTATACCAGGCTAATTTGTGCACAGCTTATCATCGTTGAGTAGCCATTCATGAAAATCACCATGCCATTTCTTTCCGACGATTCTAAATGGCCACCATACCACCGCAAAGGAGTAATGTTTAATTTTTTTGCAAAACGATTTGTACCAGTATAACATTTGGATATTTGGCAAGTATATGAGACAATGTGACCGTTATTATATTTGCCATACTTCTAATAGGGGGAAAAACTTATTTATACGACACGTTTTCAAAATACGACTGTACAATACGTAAAATAATTTTTTACAGTTAAGCGTCATTATAGGTATTCGGTTTATTTGGATACAAATCTACCTGAAATATATTATCCCATACTATAACCATTGGGTAGAAGACTTCACATTAGAGCCAAAAAGTAAAAAAAAAAATAGAAAGAATTGTTATAGTATGGAATTTAAAATTTTCGAAACTCGAAAAAAACCATGCGTTGGGGAAATTATACCATACTCTTGGTAAAGTGCGAAAGTGGTGCCATACTCGAAACAATTATTTTGAGGAAGGTCTTTCAGCTACAAATGGTCTAACTGACATTCATTATTATTACATCAACAACAAAAAACCTTCATTTCTACTAAATGACCAAAAATTAGGAAAAACCCATTTTATCAATCATTACTATGTCCAACTTCCAGTCATAGTGACAAATTCATTGGTAAAATAAAATTTCCTTTAGAAGTGGTTACTTCCACACTTCTCACATGTTCGTCCCTTCTAGAAACAGTTTTGACTATTTTAGCCAACCTCCAATCATTTTTAAGCGTTGAATTTGGAAAAGCTACTACAGTTTGGCAAATCTATAAAGGAAAATGAAATCGGCACGCCTATCGATGGGCGGTAGCATAAGAGCTCAGTATACATTATAACTGAATGTACAAACCCTCTTTATCGTGCGAATACTTTCTCATTCTAATTCACGCATCTCATACGTTTATCGACATTCCTTTATAGATTTGCCATACATAACACGATGAGCCGAGACCTTCACAACTCGAGGAATCGTTTGAACGGTGGTAGCCGTAGAATGTTATACGACAAAACATCTGGTTATAAAACAAGATTGCCGCCACATTTATGTTTGAAATATTTTATTCATGTTCTTTGATCGTCAAACTTAGAGGAAGAATTAGTGATATACTGGTACTAATCGTTCAAAATACGCATGAAATTTTACAATTTAGGAAAAATCTCCGACAGGTATGGCATTACCAGATTTCTATTTATAATCATACAAAGAACTAGTAAAAAAATTCATAGGGTAGTACAAATCGTTTTTTAAAAAAATAAAGAATTACTCCTTTGCGGTGGTATGGCGGCCATTTGGAATCGTCGAAAAAGAATGGCATGGTGATTTTTGTGAATGTCTATTCGACGATGATTAGCTGTGCACAAATTAGCCTGGTAAAAATAATTGAATTTTAAATTTTTAATCAATGTGTTCTCGTCGGTATGGCGGGCTGTAAGTCACACCGGAGAAGTATGGCACTATGCTACCGCCTACTTCTTTTTTCATCGTCTCTCGAAAAATACAAGAATATTTGTGTAACAAATCGTTCGACTTCCGTAATTAATCCGACACGTTCTATTAACGTCCACGAGATTGGTCCGCCAGTACCAGCGCTATGACCATCATTTTTCTTTTAGTTATTATGTAATTAGAGCCCTGAAGGGTCACCATACTTGGTACAAATGACTGAAAATTTTGTGTTACATCTCTTGGTTTAATTTTTTGAAGTTGACGAATGTTCTTAAGTGATATACTTACCTTAGTTCAAAATAATAAAATAATATTTTTTTTACCATGTAAAATGTTTTGTATATAGTTATGTATTGCATGTACCCCATGTTTTTCTTTTCCGATCCTCATATGGAATAAAAAAATTATTTTATACTATTGTATGTGAATGAATTTTTGGAATTGATTTTAAATAATTCGAGGGTGTCATTACAGAGATATACGATAAACTTCAGATATATTTCTATGACACGCCGTTGTATTCTTTATTCGACTTGACCGTAAACTCCCATTTAAATGTCACTTTTGTTTTATGCGAGTTGTGTTAATATAAAGGAAATAGATATTATTGTCGTTGACTGTAATTTTATTGCCGATAGCAATGTGAACTCTCATTTTTATGTCACTTGCGCCTATCGATATAATTTCGAATTCAATTGTATCATTTTCTTCATTTTCGATATTGTTTTTCTGTACATCGATGTTTGTGTCCTATTATCTGACATTTTATCACTTATATCTCGCATCAACGAAAAATCAAATGGCACACAATATTTCTATTTCCATTCCAAATGCAATATCATGGTACTTTCATTTTCATTGCGTACCATCGCAACTAAGTCTTCATGTGCAATAAACAACAAGAGAACTCGTGCAATGTCACATCTCCTCATGTGAATTGAAAACTCAAGTGCCATTTAAATTCCTATTGAATTAAATTGTGACTTTGATGTACATGACAGTAGAGTGCAATAAATGTTTAATCGGCAAAAGAATAAAACAACATTTATATTAGACTTCGATACCAAGTCCAACAGAAAAGAAAGGGCATTCAATTCATTTAAAAACAATTCAACATTTACTGTATATCAAAGCCGCTAATCCTCCAGGTGCCATCCATCCAAATGAAACTCGCAGTTTATTGTCCCGTGGACATCAATATGGACCATATAATGATATTGAATAAATACACACATTACTTTTTCTACAACCCCAGCTCTTAGAAAAAAAATGATCGACACTTCATTCAAATAGGCACATAACATTACTTATGAGAAAATCACTCAATAGCAATCCGAAATGTATAAGCTATATAAATGTCCAATAATTCAGATCACTAATAAGAAAAAAGTAAAATAACCAGGAGCTGAACCCGGGATTACGTATTACAAGCCCAAGACGCTAGCCACTGCACCACCGCAGATTCTCAGACGTACATGACTGTATTTCCATCATGCAAGTAGAGGTCCGTTTTAAACAAACGCAGTTGAGATGCGGTTTAAATTCACAAAAAAGTTCATTATGTATTACATGGGAGTAAAGTGCCTTTTTCTCCCTAGTAATACAAATAGCTATTTCAGTTCATCCCACAACCTTTTGTATTTTTCTTCCCCAAAAGGTTCTTTCATTTGCATGAGTTCAACTTAGTAGAATTTATGCGATGCTCAATCGTTAGTAAAGATTATCTTCATATTTTCCTTTGCACAGTTAGTCAATGTATACATAAGCTTTGCAGTCTTTTAAATCAAATAATATAAAGTCATTCACTGGCGCAGGAATAATAATGCATTATACTGGCATTCAATAATGATGAGGGAAAAGTGAAAAATTGTAATTGAATCAAGATGTTATTTACTGTCAAGATAAATAAATAATTCAAGAAATAGAAGCTACTCAAAACACCGAAACTACGTCACTTTCACTCGACGCGCGTTTCGCCAACTAAGTTAGCATTCTCAAGAGCTATAAAGCATACTAGTAGAGTGAAATGTGGTGAAAGTGATACGGAAGATGAATTTTCTTGCACACCCCACCATATGTTTTATTATTTATTACATATATATATATATATATATATATATATATATATATATATATAAAGCTAGGAAAACTTGTTGGGTACGCAGCATGCTGCGTATATATATATATATATATTTATTATTTGTAGCAATATAAATATTCATTTTGATATAAAAAATATATAGGTTTCATTTTTAAAACTGCCATACTTTTCCAATCAGCTATTTAAAGTTTAAAATAAAAATAAACTTGATTAATTTGAAGGAAGTAGTCCATACTCAAAGTGGAGTTTCAATGTAACAGAAGTTAAGTAAAACTCAAAGTCGTCTCCACAATATATATATTTCAGCCATATATAAAGGGTGTTAACGCAGGTTTGGCAAGAACTTGTCAAAGGGCTTGCGTCACATGAAATTCAAAACATGTTTTCGAGCATAGTAATGCTCATCTTCAGTTGATGTAATACAGGGTTAAACTGAAACCATTAAAGAACAATAATTACAATTTTTGAAGTAATATGAAACTAGAAATGGATAAACTTGGAATCAAAATGGAGACTCACATGGCATGGAGACTTGAAATAAAAACAATTTAAAATTTAGGTTAGGTTAGGTTAGGGCCAACATCTACACGTTAGGGCGGAATGGTTGGTGACCATTCTAGTGGTATAACCACCATCAAAAATATAATTATAAATTTATTTATTCGTTGTACAGAACCAGAGTGAACGATGACTATATTTCTCACAACTGCAGTCGGCTAGGATGGGGTGTTCATCTAGTTTGATTCGTTGTACGAGTTTTCGTTGCTTCAGTCAGAAGCTAGGTCAAAACTAAGAGCTTCAGGCTTTCAGAGTTATTATTAAATTGGCAGGAGCTTCAACTGCTCTGGTTATCGTATGATATTGTCGGCTGGTTTAGATGCTCAGTTCCCCTCCAGTATAAGTTTTTTATACAAATAGGTTGTAACAATATAAGAGTCAAGAAAAACAATTCGAAACCAAGTCGAAATAGAAGTAACCCATTCAGCTGATCCAGCAGCCATCTTGAATTTAGTTCGACAGTATTATGGATTGCTTTATTGTTAGGGATTCCAAATCACAATTGTTTATAGATATCTAATGGAGCTGACATTGATTGAAAAGATGCGCGAACTAGAGAAAGCTTACGAGGAGCCTTTCGCTCTGTGGCAAGTGACATATCATTGAAAATTGAAATGTTAACAATGTCATTAACTTCAACCTTGAATCATATTAGGTTATTATCTATATCCGTTTTAGTTATGATTGTTTAATTAATAGTTATCGTGCCTCGTTCCAAGTATTCAGTTTCGGCAGTGCATTTTTTTTTAATATCTTGGACTTGCAGATAAGATAGTCCTGCTGACCAACTCTTTGCCAAAAGTTACATCCACATTCACAAAGTTGACTTTATAATCAAAACGAAGTGCTGCAGAAGCCCGAAAGAGACTGAAAGTCCTATAGACTTCATTTAGTTCTCCCCTTCGATGGATGCTGATTTGCTGACAACCCCACATCATAAATTTTGCTATAAGACAATCCAATAATTTTGGAACCACAAACTGCTTATGAACAACTCTGTAGTAGTTATGGTTCCTGTTTAGGTAAATAATGGAATGATATCTTCCTGGTTTCACTCAAATTTTAACTTTTTATAAATTCTAAATTCTTCCTATAAGTAAACCGGAATACAACATATTGTACATGAGATCAAAGAAGTGCATGTGCCATCGAAAACATATCAAACTTTATTTTTGCACAAACAAAATCAATTTCAACTATTATTTATAACTGAAATGCCGGTTAACATAATAAAAATTAATTTTTGATAATTGGATAGAAATAAATTCCCTGGTAAATTGATAGACCTTATGTCTTAGTATTGCTATTTCCAATAGGCAAATACAACTGAATTGTAATTAGCAATGAAATTACAGTCAGCGATAATCATATATATTCCGTTTATATTAACGCAAGTAGCATAAAAAAGAAGTGACATTCGAATGGGAGTTTACTGTTAAGTCGAATAAAAAGTATAACGGTGTGCCATACATTTCAGTCTTTTTTTCTTCTATATTTTCGGATGATGTTTCACTATGATTGTCAATGAGGACTACATCAGGCTTATTTACATGTATTTCATTATATCATAATTATTTTTTTTTATTAATATTACATTGATATTATAGATGTCCTGCCACACCAGGATGCTCACTGCAATTTTCCTATACAATATAGGAATATTTTTGGGTCAAATATCTAGTTTTTAACTTTAGAAGCTCATTGTCAAATAATAGATTCCTTTCTATTGTTATATATGTTCGTTCTTTGCGAACAAGTGGGTATTGTTTAGTTGGGCTGAGGTTGAGAGGGCGCCCGTGGTTTGGTTAAACCGATCTCAGCTTTTGCCTTGACATGGATTAATGATTGGACCATTTGTTGCACACATTAGTGTTATCTGCATAGACCTACCCTATACTGATGAGGACAAGAACCAAGAAATCGATCCATAGGTGGTCTAAGAGTTTAACTAATATTTTCCGGGCAACTAGCCATTACGGAGATAGCCTTGTAGGAACTCTGCAGGGAAATTCATTGGATGTAAGTCAACGTTCCTCGTGGTATTAGCCAGGACAGTTTTCTGATGGATTTTCAACCCACATATATTCCTATATTCTATAGGAAAATTGCAGTGGGCATCCAGGTTTGGCAGGACAATAACTTAGAATATAGTACAAATTGATATGGTTTTGGTATTTGGATATTTCTCTATATTATTATATTTTTTTGTGTTCATAACGAAGGATCCAAATAGTTAACAGTGTCACATTTCATTCTCTAAAAATGTATGAACTATTGTGTAGTTTCTTGACAAATTATTCTTGTTTCCAATAATCAACTCCTTGATATTATTTCAACTTAGTGACTTGAAGCTACACAGGCCAAATCACCCTGCCAAATCCGGAACAATTTATTACATTTTTATTAAAAATTATCACACTTTCAAAATAAATAAATTACAACTGACTGGTTAAGTTCAAACCCCAATTCTGACCTTCCCACGGACAAAAAAATGATCAACAATGCACTAAAGTAAATTGGTACTTTTCGAATTTTTGCCTTTAATGCAGATTGAGTTTAAAAATCGCCCAATACTCACAATATCACGCATTCGACGGTTTCGAATTAATAATCGACTTCAGGTGGGTTTTTCAAAAAATTCATGTTGTATAACTCCGGACTACTTGGGAATTTGTGTGTTTGTGTTTCATTTTTATTCCAAAATAATATATTTTCATCACTGAAACGTACATTGTGACTCTCCATTTTCATTTTGTAGTAGGATCTAACCGTATGGCAAATATTGTATCATAAGCTGCATTCTCCGTTTTGACATTTTCCAAATGTCTTTTCAAAACATCTCCAACATTGTCTTCAAAATTATCGAATATGGACATTTTTTCCGAATTCTTTGATGGTATCTGTCTCACTGTCAATAGATGATAATTCACCACCAAATGATGAATTATTTTCCATTGGAGTTCTCATAACTTTCATTGGAGTGGACTGAGAATTCACTTGCTTCATCAAAGACGTTGGCTGTAGTGATGATGGTTTCATGGTAGCAGCAGCTGAAGATATAACGTTCAATGGCTTCATTATGGGATCATAGAGTTTTTCAAGCGCCGTTCGATTTTCAATAAGTCCACTATTGAAAGAGTTAAATTTCTGTCGTACAGCTTCTGTTGTCTCAACTAGTTGGCGTTTCAAATTCAATTCATTGTTTTTATTTTGAACTACTATATCATTTTTGGTCTTCATTTCGCTTCACAAGAGAGTACACTGAAGTAACCTTTATGCAATTGAGCGATCGATTAAATGTGGATTGTAGCGTCATGGATATATAAAACTATCGAACCCCATGCGATATCTACCTTCAGACATTTTTCTATCCTTATCAATGACCAGAAATGCGTACTGATCCCACCAACATTTAACACACATCAATTGAAATTGCTTGAATGTTACATCGGGTGACACGTGATCCGAATAAATATGGTGTAGATTCGTTTCATCTTGCTTGAACATTACGATAAAGTTGGTATTACCTCGCACTAACTGGTTGGGCACTGGTGAATATGTTTGAGCAAGATAAAAACAGTCAACATCTTCATGACGTCCCATACAGAAATATGATCTAATAATGTTCTGTTTTTCACATATTACATCATCGAAAATTAAAACAGAATTTGGTTTGGCATCAGATGGTTCCACTATTTCTGCATTATTACTGAATGTATTAAATCCCAACCCCTTTATGGGTTCCAATATATTTCGTAAGAATTGATATTTGGGTTGATTGAGTGATTTCGAATAGAGATAAACGTTTGTGAATCGTAGTCCTTGTGGATGTGTTTAAAGAGATATCATGGCATTCGTCTTTCCACAATTCGATGGTCCGATAATGAGTCCTCGAACAGATGATGAAAGTAGTGGACCATGCCGCAACACTTTTCGTTCATTCAACCCACAACCGGATTTTTCATCTGGATTATCTATAGCAAACTTTTCTTTCTGCTTCACAATGTGCATCGTACCATGGTTGGAGACTATGTAAGCGATGATATGTTGTGAACGTTTCATTTAAATGAGTACCACCAAACGATATGGATGTGTTCGTGGTGGATGCAGAAAAAGCGGTCGTGGCTTTGTTAATAAATTGATAAACAAACTTCCGTTTGAATTACATCTACCCGGAGGATATCAGTACTGTGGACCCGGTACAAAATTGGAAAAACGTTTAGCCCGCAAAGATCTTGGAATCAATAAATTGGATATTGCATGCAAACAACACGATATTCAATATTTGAATAATCTAACTGACATCACAGCGAGACATAGAGCTGACAAAGAACTCGAATACGCAGCTTGGAACAGGGTTAAATCAAAGGACTCTGGTATTAAGGAAAGAAAAGCTACCCTACTAGTTACCAACATTATGAAATCAAAGACGTTTCAATATGGGTTGTAGTAGTACTACTATGAAGAAAAAGAAGAGGAATCAAGAGAAGAAAAAGAAAAGTAGTTTCAGAAAAATCGCCTTTGGTTCTGGGGTGGATCATAAGGTGCGGAATCTACTGAAAAATGCTGGGGGTGAGCAATTCGTGACGAATAATTTGAAAAAAGCTACCGTAGTGGCATTGCATGCAGCATGTAAATACCTCAAAGCTGCCGGTGGAAAGAAAATAATCCGCACGCCTCGCATAATTCCAATTCCTAAATTCGGAGGGATTCTACCAATGATACCAATTTTTGCTGGACTGTCCGCGCTCGGAAGTTTAGCGGGTGCTGTTGCAGGCATCACCAGAGCTGTGAATTCAGCAAAAGCAAGCAGAACCGCCCTGATCGAAGCGAATCGTCATAATAAGAAAATGAAAAGTGTGGCATTGGGTAAAAGTTGTGGTGGTATATACTGCAAACCATACCGTAAAGGACTCGGTCTCTATTTGAAACCATACAATTCAAAAAACTAGTTGATTACCTACCTCGAAGACCTCTCACTGACATCGATCTCACTTATTATGCCAATAAAATGAAAATCCCACACTTTCGTGGTATTTTTATCCGTGATACATTACCCACTAGAGGTCCACGACACCGCGAGACCGCCATTGTCAATTTAGATGGAGTAAGAGGATCGGGAACACATTGGGTGGCATACAGTGAACGTGGGAAAGACATTGCATACTTTGATAGTTTTGGTGATCTACTACAGCCAATAGAGTTATTTCAATACTTTCAGAAATGTTCGAAAGTGAAAATTCTATATAACTATGATCGTTGGCAGAAGTTCAACACAGTTTTCTGCGGTCACTTGTGCCTGAATTATTATAGAATGGATTCAACTCCAGCAATGACTCGAGATGTATTCAAAATATCGGATCTTGACAAGAATATATCGAGTGATGCTTGCAAATATGCCAAAGGAAGTGATACTCGCATGCGCTGCACATGAGATTGCTTGTGTTTGGGGAAAATTACCTAAAAGTCTACAAGATGATGTCGACATAATGAAATATAGATATTGCAATGACCACCACAAACTTGACGGCGGCGATAGCATTTCCGATTCTGATGTGAATGATGGTCCTACACCTCGAAAAATATTCTGCTGTTATCGCAATATGAAGGATATGAATATTGGTGCTAATAAAAATGAAATGGATATTGATGAATCATCTCCAAAAAAGCGTAGGTTGTACAACACACTCGAGTTGTAGACAACAAAAAATTTAAGTGAAATCCATGAGATGTATCAGTCATGTCACGGAAGTTCGAACTACAACCTGTCTTGAGTGCAGACTTTTTCCCACCAATTGAATTGGATAGAAACAGTCGTTATGGATTGGAATTTTTAGGATTCTATGTGTGATATATGACTATTTAATATTCAGCATTTATAGTATTGTTCATTTGGCAACAATGCAAAACTAGTGTCATATTGTGTCTCGGACAGACAGCATGCTATTTGTTAGTTTCTACCTAGAAAGTGTATTCAAAAGTAATATATAATCTATATTTGTTATCTACAGTTATTGTGTTCACTCTATACTGAAAAAGTCTTAACAACGTATATTACATGGTGGCAGCGGTAATGTGAACAATAGGTTATGTTTTTTTTACTTGCCTACGCGGAATTTCAATATTCGTAGGTTTTCGATTTTCTTGTGGTGTGATTCGCAAAAACAAATTGGTTGAACAGCTGAACTGGAATGGTATAGCTGTGTTGCCATAACTCGCTTGAAGTGCACCTGTTGGACAGTTTCGGATCGAAAATAGTGATTTGTAAATCGCGATTTTATTGTTTGTGCGTACCTGAATTATAGTTTCGCGAAATGTCTGATCAAGGAAGAGCTCCTGAACCATTTTGTTTTGAAGGACATAATGTAGCTAATAGCTGGAAATTCTGGAAACAAAAGTTTGAACTCTTTATAACAGCAACTGGAAAAAGTTCCAAATAGGATAAAGTAAAAATCGCCATTCTCCTGAATCTCCTAGGGGATGAGGGGTTACAAATATTCAACACATTCGAATATGAAAACGATGGTGATGAGGAAAAATACAATATAGTATTGGGAAAATTTGATTCCTACTGCAATCCTATGAAGAATCTGATTTTTGAACATTTCAAGTTTTTCAAGCGGGATCAACTACCGACTGAGAGTATCGATCAGTTTGTAACAGCGTTGAAACAGCTTGCCGTAACCTGTGAGTTCCAAGAAAGGGATGTTTTGATATTGGATAGGATAGTTGGGTGTGCGAGACCCAAGGATACAAGAAAAACTCCTACAGTCTTCCAGTTTAGAGCTTAGTAAAGCTATAGATATTTGCCGTTCGATGGAAAGCAGTGTACTAAATCAGCGGGAAATCGTGAAAGAGGTGAACGCTATTCGAAAAAACTCTCGTGAGGTGCAAAATTCTTGTGAGGTGAATGCTCGAAACAGTGATTTTCGAGGAAAAAACTCTCGTAAAGTGCAACGTGATAAACAGTCAGGATATTCTGGGAGCCACAGAGCAGTTGGGATAAATACCAGAGGTGACGATGTACAACAGAACCACAAAGGTAAAAATTGTCCTTGTACAAAATGCGGATATCAGCATGATTTGGGTAAGTGTTCTGCTCTTAACAGGCATTGTTCATTGTGTCACGATAAAGGGCATTATCGAAATTTTTTTCCGAAAAAGGGCCTAAATGTCCGAGAAATAAATTGTTTTTCTGACTCTGATACTGACATTGAGACTGAAATAAACAGTGAAAATATAGTGTGGACAATTCAAACTAACTCTCGAGTGGACTCAGTAGACTGGATTGAAAAGTTAAAATTTATCTGTTGTGAAATTAGCTTGAAAATCGATACTGGCAGTCAAGTCAATATTTTGAACAGATCTGACTTCCAAAAGCTAAAAATTGACTTTAATGAACTTGAAAGTGCCTCTAGTAATTTAACTAGTTATACCGGTCATAAATTCGATGTTTTGGGACAAATTCAGTTACAGTGTGGACACAAAAATAATTACAAAACTCTTTCATTTTATATTGTGAATGATAATGCCTCAACATCAGTTCTGGGACTTTCGGGTGCGCAAAAGTTAAAAATAGTCGTTGATAATTCCAATAAAATGACTGTTGATGTCATTAATACCGAATTAGAGCAAATTTTGAACACTTATAAACATGTATTTTCGGGTATTGGTAAAGTTAATACGTGCTTTAAAATAACTTTAACCCATGATGCGGTACCCTTTATCAGTGGTGCGCGAAAAATACCCTTAGCTTTAAGAGACAAAGTTAAAGACAAACTCGATGATATGGTGCACAAAAATTTAATTGTTCCTGTTAGTGAACCGGCTGACTCGCAAAATCCAATAGTTGTAGTACCAAAAAGCAATGGTAGTGATATAAGAATATGTATGGACCCTGTTTATTTGAACAAATATATTAAAAGAGAGCGTTTTCCGAT
The DNA here is from genome assembly GCA_958298965.1 of Chrysolina haemoptera. Taxonomy (NCBI): domain Eukaryota; kingdom Metazoa; phylum Arthropoda; class Insecta; order Coleoptera; family Chrysomelidae; genus Chrysolina; species Chrysolina haemoptera. The sequence continues at coordinate 18,635,224 of OY282589.1, read as the reverse complement.
CCCTACACAAGATACGCTGTTCACAAAGTCAGCGGGTGTAAAATATTTTTCGCTACTAGATGCTTCTTCAGCATTTCTCCAATTACCATTGAATTATGAAAGTTCACTTATGTGTATTTTTTCAACTCCATTTGGACGGTTTCGCTATTTACGATTACCGTTCGGCTTGACATGTTCTCCAGAATTTTTTCAGCGTTATATGCATGAACTCTTAGAAAACGTTTCAGGACAAATAACGTATTTTGATGATATACTAGTTTTTGGCAGTTCAATTATAGAACACAATACAAATCTGAAGATTGTACTGGACAAGATTCAAAATAGTGGACTAACCCTCAATAAAGATAAGTCAAAATTCTGTCTGAATGAAATAAAATTTTTAGGACACAAAATAAGTGATAAGGGAATCACCCCCAGATTTTGATAAAACCCAAGCTATTTCGAAAATGACCCCACCACAAAATCGTAAAGATTTGCAAAGATTCTTGGGTATGGTAGTATATTTATCAAAATTTATTCCTAATTTGTCAAACCAAACAAGCATTATCAGAAAACTACTAAGTGAAAAAAACGAGTGGCATTGGACTGCTACAGAACAAGCATGTTTTGATAAATTAAAACAACTTGTTTCATCAGCCACAACTCTTCACTACTTCAACTCAAAAAAAAAACTGTTTTATCAGTGGACGCGAGTCCATATGGCCTTGGTGTGATGATCTCGCAAGAGGGACGTCCTATTGAATTTGCGTCTGTTTCTTTGACTCCTACTCAAAGACGTTACAACCATATAGAGAAAGAGTTACTGGGTTTAGTCTTTGGATGCGAAAAGTTCAGTTTTTATCTTTACGAAATTTCGTTTGAAGCTGAAACAGATCATAGACCATTAGTTGGGCTTCTGAAAAAACCTCTCGATGAGATGTCACCCAGAATTCAAAGACTTGCTATGCGATTAATGCGTTATCAGTTCACTCTTAGATACGTTCCTGGAAAATACCTTAAAATTCCTGATACATTAAGTAGAGATCCTGTGAGTGATACTATTCATACTGATTATTTAGAAAATTATTTGAAAGTATATTTAGTTATCACTACTAGTAAAAAAAATCAAGAAAGACTACAGAGAGAAATTGACCTTGACTCTGTTCTTCAAAAAGTTAAATATTATGAGCTGAATGGATGGCCTTTGCACAAGTCTTCAGTACCAAGTGATGTCAAACAATACTGGCTTGTCAAAAATGACATTTATTTACATGAGAACGTGTTATTTTATAAGAAAAGAATTGTTATACCAGAATCTCTTAAAAGTGAATTTCTCAATATAATTCATCAGACTCTCACCAAGGAGTAGTTTCGTGTAAAAAAGAAAGCGCAAGATGCCATTTATTACCCTGGACTCATGAGTGACATTGAAAAACTTGTATTAAATTGTTTAACTTGTCAAACATACTCCAAAAATAATGTGCGTGAACCGTTAACCCCACATAAAGTGCCTGAACTCCCATGGCAAAAAATAGGCATAGATTTTATGTCAGTAGCTTCACAAGACTTTTTAGTGTTGATTGATTATTTTTCCAAATTTGCAGTAGTGAACAAACTTTCAAATAAAACTGCGCAAAGTGTAATTTCTAGTTTAAAAAACGTGTTTTCAATTACGGGACTACCGTTAAACATTTTTTCGGACAACGGTCCTCCATTCCAATCTAAGGAGTTTTCACATTTTGCAAAAACATATAATATACAACTTACTACGTCTAGTCCGTTGTATGCAAGAAGTAACGGGATGGTTGAAAGAACGATTCAAACCGTCAAAGGACTCTTTATCAAGGCATCTCAAACACAAAAAGACCTATTTTCGGTTACGTTGGACTATAACTCCACCCCCAAGCAAAATTTGCCAGCCCCCTGTACACTACTAATGGGAAGAAAATTTAAAACAAATTTACCTATGAAAAACCGAACTTTTAACTCCAAACTATGCAACCAAAGATATCTTATCAAGGTTTGATTATAATCAGAACCTGCAAAAACAGTACTATGACAGATCGACTAAGAAGTTACCTGAATTGGAAGTAAATGAGCCAATTCTTATGCAAGAGGGTAAGAGAAGATGGAATCCAGGAGTGGTTACTGAAAAACTTGGGCAAAATGATTATGTTGTTCAAGTTAATGAGGGTGCATACAGACGTAATCGACATCATTTAAGACCTCTCATTACTGAGCAGTCAAGCAGTCTTCAGAAATCGACAAATAATATTCCTATAAAAGTGGAAAAAGGTTCACGTACTCGAAATGATTATGATGGATACATAACAAAGAGCGGTCGTATTAGTCGTCCTTTAGATGGACTCATAATGTGAATGTTTATTTTTTCATCAATGAAATATTTAAAATTATAATTTTTATTTTAGGTAGGACGTGTGATATATGACTATATCAGCATTTATAGTATTGTCCATTTGGCAACAATGCAAAACTAGTGTCATATTGTGTCTCGGACAGACAGCATGCTATTTGTTAGTTTCTACCTAGAAAGTGTATTCAAAAGTAATGAATAATCTATTTGTTATCTACAGTTATTGTGTTCACTCTATACTAATAAAGTCTTAACAACGTATATTACACTATGGATGAAACACAACTGAACTGAAAAAAACAATGTGGTCAGTTTTAGAATCAGTGATGTTAGTTCACCAATACTTCAGGAATACACAATTGAAATTCCATGCCTATGAAATTGATGAAATAAAAACAGTGATTCAGAAACATGTCATGTTCAAATTGTTTCATGGTAAAAATCAAAGCGATACCAATGCAGATGATATATTCTACCTACATGCCAATAATAATACTTTCAAATGTGAGATGATCTACCTCATCCGAATTCCATAGCAAAGATGGGTTTCAATTTTGATAGATTTCAACCGAATCAGATACATGAATCCTCACATCCTATAAACATAACAACTGTGAGACTCATCCGCTTAGATTGCAACATCATATCTGGTTCATACATAAACAATGAAGAATCCCATATTCTTTTTTCATTCGATATCGATGTGGAGCCTGGTTTCAATCTCACAAAAGAACCACATAAGATTATACAGTGTCCGGCATAAAGTTCGCAGCATATGGAAAACTTTTTTATTATTGATTTCTCAAAAAAAATAATTCTTGATAAAAAGCTCTGCTCCATCTTAAACCTGGAATGCATACACCAGAATTGAATTTTTCACGACACTATACGAGGGAGATGAAAAAACATGCTTTAATTTCAAGAAAATATGATCCCATCACTTTATTTTTCACGGTAGAATCAAAAGTCAAGGGGAAATATTGTTCAGAATCGAATGTTGATCCAGAAATTCAAATCATAGCCACCTATGACCATTTTAATTTTTCAACTTTTTTCCCCATTTTGTCCTCATCGCCCTGTACGATATGAGGAATACTGTGCTAGATGAATGGCATATTGTTAGATATGATGATATAACTTCATGGATATCCTCACCTTCCTCACTTCTATCAGAAAATTACATTTATTGAAATATGTGACGGAATTTCGCAAAATCTTGCTGCAAATAGTAACTAAAACTGAATTATCTCCAAGATATGAGGCGAGATTGAAAATTAATTTATTTTTAGGATATAAATAACATTTTTTTACACAAATATGCCCTAGGGTTTATTCTATGTGTTGTCCTCCATTTTCAATGCACTGCATTGTACGGCGATGCATTGCATCGTGAACATTTCTTAGTATCTGGGGAGTTATTCCCCGTATACAATCCCTGATAGTATTCTCCAGATGAGATATATTTTGAAACGGTCTTCTTGAGTATTCATTTTGTTTGAGATATCCCCATAAAAAAAATCCAAAGGAGTGAGGTCCGGTGACCTGGAGGGCCAAGCGTTATTGGAATATCTTTCAATCCATCGATTTGGAAATGTTCTGTTCAACCACCTTCTCACTTCTCTCGTAGAATGTACGGATGCACCGTCTTGTTGAAAGTACATTCCAGCTCTCATGTCCAATGGAATATCATCTAAATAATCGGAGAGAAGTGTTTGCAGCATTCTTAAGTATCTTGCAGAATTCAGTGGTTGTCTGAAAAATAGTGGTCCAACAATAATGTCATTAAAAATTCCGCACCAGACGTTAACTTTGAAGTGATATTGATCTCTACATTGTATCCTGAAATGGGGATTATTATCTGCCCACCACCTGCAATTCTGGGAGCTGACTACCCCATTTGATGTGAAGGTTGACTTGTCACTGTAAAGAATTTTTTTCGAAAATTGTCTGTTATCTTCTATCATAGACTGAAACCAGAAACAGAAATTCAAGCGATTATCCGGATCTCTCGGTTTTAAAGTGTGTATGAATTTCGGTTTATACGGCTTGAATTTATTATTAGCTAAAACTCTTCTCATTGATCGATCGGATATACCAAAAATTTTCTCTTCGTTGCGACAATGACATTCTTGGATTTTCAACCGTAGATAGCATAATATTCATAACAGTTTTCTCATTTTCAGTTACCGCTCGTCTATGCGTCACTTTGTATTTTTTCGAAATCGATCCAGATTCCCTGAATGTTTTTAAAATTCTTGTAATTGTGGAATTATGGACGTTTTTACCTGGATGTCTTTCATTAACAATATCGGCAGTCTCTCTACAAGTATGATAATTGTCACCATGTATCATCACGATCTCCACTCTTTCCTGTATACTTAGTCGACCAGCCATGATTGAATTGAAAAACTACTGAAATTACTAGACAGATTTTTTATGAAAGCTACTATTCTTGATACGACAAAAATGGTTTGTTTACAATTAGAATTTGTTTTCAAAGCCAACTGTGATCGGAAAATGTTCTCTATCTCAATCGTTTGCAGTAAAAAGCGGTGATTACCGCAGTCGTTGAACGCTCGCCTGGTGACCGAAAGGTCCCAGGATTGATTCCCAGACTGTGCGCTAAAATTTTCTTTTCAGATATTTTGAAGTGCATAATATGTGAATACATTTTTCGAATGGATAAAATCTAAATTTTTCAAGATGAATAATTCAATGAAATTTTGTAGATGCTTTCTGATGAGAAACTATAGAAAAATTATCATATTTTACAATTCCTGACTTTATTCGAAGAATAACTACCAGATACTAAAAGATGTCCACAATGCACGCCGTTCAATGTAGTGTATCGAAAATGTAGGCCTCCACGTAGAATAATGGGCCACATTTGTATAAAATAATTCGTTATTCGTAGTGTGAAAATAAATTAATTTTCATTCTGGTATCATACCTTGGAGACAATTCAGTTTTAATTACTATTTGCAGCAAGATTTTGTGAAATTCCGTCACATATTTCAATTAATGTGATTTTCCGATGGAAGGGAGAAAGGAGAAAACATCCATGGAGTGATATCATCATATCTAACAATATGCCATTCATCTAGCACAGTATTCCTCATATCGTACAGGGCGATGAGGAGAAAATGGGGAAAAAAGTTAAAAAATTAAAATGGTAATAGGTGGCTATGATTTGAATTTCTGGATCAACATTCGATTCTGAACAATATTTCCCCTTGACTTTTGATTCTACCGTGAAAAATAAAGTGATGGGATCATATTTTCTTGATATTAAATCATGTTTTTTCATCTCCCTCGTATAGTGTCGTGAAAAATTCAATTCTGGTGTATGCAATTCAGGTTTGGGATGAAGCAGAGCTTTTTATCAAGAATGATTTTTTTTTGAGAAATCAACAATAAAAAAGTTTTCCATATGCTGCGAACTTTATGCCGGACACTGTATATATGCCCATCACTCCAGAAGGTCACCAGTTGATTCACAACATCACAGTGCGTATTTTGGATCACAAAAATAATCTCATTGATTTTGTAAGTGCAGAAGAGATTGTAACCAATATACAGTGAGCACCATATGTAACGGATAAATTAATTTTCTACGTTATTAGCCATTTCCAAGAAAAACCCTGAAACACGTCGATTTATGTATTTGAAAAGACACTCTGTGACATAAAAAAATCCCCCCTCCTTCACACACCTCAACGTGACAGCCACCCCCCCAATTTTTTTAAATGCAATAGGAGGTCAAGTGATACCTCATTTTGAAGGGTATTCAATTTTCTATACAGCCATATCTTTTTTTAATTTCGTTCATGCGCCATAATAAAAAAATATTGTTCAATAGGTTGAAATGTGGACAGGTATCATTGAACCCGCTGTATTATGCCATGCACCTTCAATTGTTTGGGTTTATTTACCAACCGTTTTTTGTCAGCCGTGACAGTTGAGTAACAAATTTTTTGTTCTCTGTGAACTTGCTGAAGAGAACAGTTTTGCAGTTGTTGGTTGTGTTTCTTGTTCAGTATAACTTTCAGACAATAGGCTGAAAGTTCTAGCAATGTCTCATTTGACTGAACGTCAAAGAATAGAAGTGTTAATAATGCTAGGATGTGGGGACAAAACTAGAACCCAGAAGAATGTAAGTGAAATGTTCAATAATAAATATCCTGATCATCACATTTCTCAATCTACCGTTAGTAGAATAGAAACAAGATTTCGTGAATTTGGGACTGTCAAAGATATTTCAAAACCAGTCAGAAGGTTATTGATTGACGATGGGAAGAAATTGGATATTTTGGTAGACATAGAGGAGAATCCACATAAACCTACCCGACAACTTGCCGCCGATTACGACATAAGTCAAAGTTCAATATTGCGTGTTTTTAAAAGTGAAAAGTACCACCCTTATAAAGTACAATTGGTACAAGAACTCAACGAACACGATCCAGTGAGTTTTGCGAAAGAATGGAAGCCAGGTGCTTGCGGGATCCATCGTTTAAAAAAAATATATTGTTTTCCGACGAGTCAACTTTTTTTTTAAATGGAACCGTCAACAGACAAAATTGTCGATATTGGAGCCGAGAAAATCCCCATTGGATGGTGGAGGTCCACACTTAATGTCCCAGAAAAGTAAATGTTTGGGCAGGGATTATAAATAATCGCATAATTGGACCATATTTTTTCAACGAAATATTAAACGGTGAACGTTACTTGAAGTTTTTGACTAATTTTTCAGTTCCAACGCTAAAAAGACTTTTTCTAGATAATGATAATCCGAATCAAATAGATAGGAATATCTAATATCAGCAAGATGGTGCTCCACCACATTTTGCAGCTGAAGTTCGTGCATATCTGAATGAAGTTTTTCCCAAAAGATGGATTGGTAGACGAGGTGCCATAGAGTGGCCAGCCCGTTCTCCCGACATGACACCTCTTGACTACTTTTTGTGGGGTTACCTGAAATCCAAAGTATACGTCAATAGACCAAACCATACTGAAAGTTTGCAAATCAGAATTGGAGAAGAAATAGAACGTATCACTCCCGAAACCATTCAAGATGTTGTTGATAACTTTCAGCAACGTCTTTATTATTGTCAAGAAACAAATGGCTGTCAGTTCGAACATTTAATCTGAAAAATTTCGTTAGTAGCACATTGATTGATACCGCTATAGTACATTATTTAGATAACATTTATTCAATTGGTTTTTCATGACGCATGAACAAAATTAAAAAATAAAGATATAGCTGTATAGCTGTAAATTGAATACCCTACAAAATGAGGTATCACTTGACCTCCTATTGCAGTTAAAAAAATTGGGGGGGGGGTGGCTGTCACGTTGAGGGGTGTGAAGGAGGGGGGATTTTTTTATGTCACAGAGTGTCTTTTCCAATACATAAATCGACGTGTTTCAGGGTTTTTCTTGAAAATGTCTAATAACGTAGAAAATGAATTTATCCGTTACATATGGTGCTCACTGTATATATATTGTAATGAGTAAAATATATTGAATATATTTTAGTTAAAAAATACCACACACAAAGTTTAAGCATTTCCTGGAGTCGTAAAATGATCAGGTCAAATTCACTCATATCCAAAATATCAAATTAGAGCCTCCTTATACCGAGACACATGTTATGAAACTTCCTTTTTGCCTTAGTTTTAAGTTTTGAATACGAAGGGACCACATTCAGGAATCATAAATTTAACGACTCTTTTCAATAGCTAGTTCAATTCTTACATGTGAATATTTTTGTTGGAGGCCACATCCGGTGTTCCCCCAGAAGAAACACTTCTTAGAATGGAGAGGGTAGAAAGATTGGTTTGGTAAATTCTCTATTATTTTTTAGACAAAATTAGTCTCAGCTTTCAATCCACACAGAAAGCATGTAGTTCGTAAATTTGTGTTATTGTTATATTTTCCGCGTAAATTCTATTCTTTCTCATAAGTATATTTTGTTTTTTAAGTATTTAAATATTTGATAACTACTCAATTCCCGTTATAATTTATATTATTATGTTTATTATGAAGTCTCAAGTTTCAGAACGATCTTTCTCACCTCTCACCAGTGTATTTTCTCAATCAACTTGTATTAAAGGCCTTTTGGTTTTATTTTATTAAATTTAATTTATTTTCAATTTATGTTTGATTATTGTTACATCTAGTCTCATTTTATTCACTTTCAAATCATGTTATTTTAAAATTAAGATTTTCACTGTCGAAATGTCCTCAATTGAAGTATTTATTTTCTATTATTTATTTATTATTCCTTTGTTCAATAGATATAAGTGTTGTAGATTTCTTTGTTTTATTTATTTAATAATTCACATATAGGCTTTTGTAAGCCTTACTGAGTTGAGAATAAGAATTTTGAACAGAATAAGTGCTATTTCGAGGATAAAGTAAATTTTGCGAATAAAGTAAAATTTGCGAAAAGTCAACTTCTAGCCAGTGAAGGAAGGAATAGTTGGAGATGCTGTCCAAGGCGCAGGAGACATGATAAGGTAGGAGAAACATCTGAAATTTTGTGAGGTATGATTCTTGATTTTTGACAGAGAGCTCACCGTTCCCATACATTATTTTATTGCTTTAGTATAAATGACTTCGCTCGGTCAATCAGTTGTGACAGAACGCTATTGGTTATCATAATAGCGATTTGTTATAAGATTATTATAATTTTGGAATTGAAAAAATCCAATAACTATTATGGGTTTTTGTTATAGTAGATAGAATCGACGAGGATTTGAAAGCATTCCACAAACAGCTAAAAAGGAAAGTTCGACTAGAAAAAGGCTCATTCAAAAAGTGTACGCTAAACAGTTAACACACCAAGCTGCTCTCTCGCTGAGAGATCTCAAATTTTTGAAATCAATTGGACTGAAAGTAAGGAACAATGGTGCTCGAAAAAAATAGTGAAAAGTTGAATATATTCGACGAGCCGATGCTCGATCATTCCCTCACAAGTTAACATGAGCATACATACAAACCATATGGATCACCATTGTTTAGGAATTCAGATGAAATTCGAATTGCAATCAATAATCAAGACGTTATACTTGACATTGCTGAGAGTTTTATTTAAATAGAGAGTAAATTCACATCTAAACATTAAACAAAATGATGTTATCTCTCGAACAATGCAATCGCCTTCCTTTTCAATGAAATTCGCTACGAAATGGGTGGTGAACAAGTTGCTGCCGTCAGGAAGCCGGGGATAACATCTACTATGAAGAATATGATTTCTTTGGACAATCACATGCTAACACATTATTAACAACTGGATGGGGACTTTCGGAAACTAAACAGGATATCTTGGATACAACCAGTCACGTATTCAGTGGTATATTACCACTATCATATTCGATAGGTTTCGCTGAAAATGACTACAAAAGTATATTGAATGCCAAAAAAGAAATGATTTTAATAATCGCTCAATCCTTCAAGAACTCATATATTGTTGATGCTGATCTGAAAATCAATAAAATTGAGTGAAAAATAAGACACATAGTGCCAGAAGATAAGCACAAGCTCAAACTTTTGAATAGAATCAACAAAAGTGGTCTGAATGATAAAATCAAGTTGGCTCATCGCATGTGGGATCTCTATGAACTTCCATCACTACGTGGCGCATCTTCAGACATATGGGCTATCAAGACAACCAACGCCCCTGAAACACCTCATCATTGGATTCCAAAGCACTACCACTTCTGAAGACAGGACAAAGGACGTCACTAAATTCACAACTGCTGATATCAATAATATTCGTGTGCACTTGAACTCTGAAATATACCCATATGAACGTTGGAATTAGGATTTCGATAAAAAACAACTCGATACTTTGGCTTATTATGCCTATGATAACTTTCAGCGAAGTTATTATGAAAAAGGTATGAGTAAACCTCTCATTGACATTGGTCAATTTCGACAAAATCCACTATTCATCATTGATTGTTCACATCAACCGATTGCCACAAAATCATCAACTATTGATATTAGGCTCGAGTTTGAAACTAGAAAAGTCAACTTCCCAGCCAACACCAAAGTATATGCACTCATTCTGCATGATACATTTTTGACATATAATTTGTATTTAATTTTTCTTTATTTATTCATGTGAAAGAGGAATAGGTAAATAAAAAATGTATGAAAATTTTTATGTTTTTTTATTGAAATATCGCTAGCTTACAATTCAAATAGTCTTAGGTATATACAAACAATCTAATATAACTTCTTCATCATCATCATATGCTTCTTCTTCTTCGATTTCACTATCATCGTTATGGTAGGAGGCGGAGAAGAAATCTTTTCAGCTCACATCCAATCATTGCATCGGAGAGTTGATGTAGATCGAAAGAACCATCTGTATATTTTTCGCAGAGATCCACACCCTTTTTGTAGTTCTCATAATCATGCATACAGTGTTGGATCTTTTCTTCATCATAGCAAACGCTCAGGTCATAAATGGTGGCGTGGTGAGCAACCTCGCTCAAAGCACGCAACTCAGAAGTTAACCTTTCAACAGCTGGAGAGATGTCTATGACTTCGGTCCAGTGTTGACCTGCATACATCATCCACATTTTTCAAAAGTGAAGCTATGATCAAAGAGAAATTATTTAAATAAGAATGCTACAAAAATAATCAGTAGTACTCACATTAGACTTTTGATGATGTCTCCACTGAAGAGTGTGTTCAACAATGTATGTAAAGTTTTTATATTTTCTTTACAATTATCACCTTTAATATAAAGAATCAGAATTAGCCTATGACAAGTGAAAATTATATATTACAATTATTCAGTGCGATCAAATTTGACCAACGATCTCGTTTTCATGCCGGCATAGCTTTGTGGACTCTGACCCAAATATGCTTCTGTATATTTACCACCTGATGAATTGATGCATGCTACATCATCATCGATAAATTGTTCTGAAAGGCGTTTTGGCATCCATGTTTTGAATAATGAATCATTGCTAACATCAAGTAGTATCAATAAAATGGATTTACCAAACCGGGTAGAACAACTGACATCGTCTTAATTGGGTAAGCTTCATTCAGTGGCAAAGATGATATTACTTTTTGCTCTAACACTTCCATTTCTTGTTTAATTATAGAATTGATTTTTTGTAAATCTACTTCTGGAACTGACATGATGATGAAAATATATGAGGAAAATTTTGATAATTTTCAATAGAAAAACACACTCACTGATCTCTCACTTTCTCTGTGTAGGCACTGAATAACTTCACTTGCTGACTGCTCAACTACTAGATATACAACTTCTGATTTCATATCACCATACCAACTTCTCTTATAATGAATATTGAACCACCCCCACCACAGACTCATGCACCATGTACGATGCACCGCATCCAAAGATGGTGGACACACCCCACCGTGTCGAGAGCGAGGCATCACTAGATCGTCGTCGAATACGTATAGCGTCGACCTCTCCTCCCCCCCCCCCCCACCTCCATCGCAATCTCAAAGTCAAACACAAACCCTGAACACCTCCCAACAATAGTCAAGGCCAAGATTGAGGTTAGGTTAGGTTAGGTTAGGTCACTGATGACGTCATAGTGGTGGGGGAGGCCCAGAACCGGCTCAAATCTCCTACTGGCGCGCAGCTTTTCGTGGACACCCGGTATATACATTTTTCTGTATTCATAACAAAGGATCCAAATAATGATACAGTGTCACACTTCATTCTCTGAAAATGTATAAACTAGTGTGTAGTGTTTTTTTACAAATTATTTTTTATTTCGATAATCAACTCCTTGATATCATTTCAACTCGATCTTTTTTTTCAAGAAATATTTTCAATTTTATTTTAGGTTACTACATACTTACATCAGAGATTTATCAACTTAGAAAATGGTAGAAATCGACATGGTTTTTGGTTTTTGGATAGTTCTTATTTTTTTTTTTTTTCGTAATCATGCCAAAGGATCCAAATAATGATACACTTGTTAATTTTCCTGCTTGCATGCTAAATAATAACCTTTGATAATCAAATTTAATCGTCAATAAGCGTATGGTGCTTGATATACAGTTATTTTCATTTTCACTTTCATGCCTATTCGTAAATGCTGTGATTATGAAAATTTGTGAAAAGCACCCGACGATTTCAAACATAAAGGTCATTTTTCAAGATCATTATTTATTATTACTCATTTCTTTTTAAGAATGGACAAGGCGCTCCATACTGTTAAAATTTGCGGTCGCGGGGATGAAATGGAACGGTCGGTAGGCGGTAAAAAAAAAGTCATAAATCAACAGCTTGACGCAGAAACGTAAAGGAATTGTAGTAAATAGCGTCACTGTAAATCTCATGCAAGTGTTCTCTACCTGAATGCTGCCTCGCGCCTCGCTACGGCAAACACTTCTTAGGGGTTTTTATGATTTTTATAAATTGGTAAAGATTCGTTTGTTTGTCTCATAATTATTTCAAATATCAAAGGAGAAAAAACGGATACATGATTCTTGAATAATGGTGGATTTTAATTAATTTTGTACTCACATACTCATGTAGAAAGAATAATTTCGCAACCTTGAAGAGTGGTCACACAAGAAAAATTTGGATATTTGTTATTTTACGAAATACATAACAGTGTTTTGTGCGAAAATATACTGTTTGTAACGTTCAGTAAAACTCGGTTAGTAGAGGTTCAGATTTTTTGAGAAATGAAATATCGAAGCTAGTATAAATATAATTATTTATTATTGACTAAACTATAAAAAAGTTGATTTGTGGATATGTAGTGTATCTCTTTTCCGAATCTTCCGTAATTTTTGAAGTGGATTTGTGAAATGTGCAAAATCGATAGATACACGAATAATATCCACTGAATAACCCCGAGGGGTATAGTCGTTTTAAGTTATATATACTGCTCGCCAGCAGCAATGGAACCGCCAAAATTTCCGAAAAAATCATAGTTGGAGGCAGAATATAGGTCAAATATGTCTTCGAATTCATGATCCAATGCACCTGAAAAAACTTCATTTCTGAAAATCGAAATTAGGTTAGTGGTAAAATTGTTATTTTGAATACGAATTCGAAGATGTTTTTGACCTAAATTGCCCCCTACTATGATTTTTCGGAAATGTCGCTGGTTCCATCGCTGCTGGTGTGCGTGTATGTACCTGAAAATGACTCCTCCAAGGACAGTCGTTATGGTTTTACTACATCTACCGGTTCTGCAAATTTCCCAATTCTACGTCAAAAATGACGGAAATTACCTCACATTCCTATGAAACGACAATACATTTTTGAGATACATGTCGACCTACTTGATGAAATTATATTCACTCATAATTGCACAAGTGGTTTGTATTTTATCGGGTAAATTTGGGTTGTTTGATGAGAAACTGTTTCCTAGCAATTCGACGAACTAACTGTCAACTATTAAAAACATATTACCGAAGGTGGAGTGTTTTTAGGTTGACAGTTATTCGAGTCAAATTGCTAAAGGAATTGATTTGAACAACACAAATTTACCCTATATCAATACAAACCTCGAGTGTAATTCGGCAGGACAATTTGATGAATAAGAAATTCAGAAACATATCAATGTCAAACTATTCATTTTGGCAAACAAATGAATAAGTGAAAAAACCACTACTGTATTTGTCGCTGTAAAAGTTCAAGCTAACTTTTGCCGCTGTCAAAGTGATAATTGCACTGTGGCATATGCGATTTTTTATACATGAATTAAATTGTCATTGATTTTTTTCTTTCTTTTTATATATTATTCTGCTTGCTTCGAGAGCATCAGGGGATCTTTAATTCTCAACTAGTCTATTATATATAGACTAGTTCTAGAATCATTCTATTCATGTAGGAGTGTATGAGTTTATCCTTCATTGTATCACTCCATCCAACGTATTCAACACTTTATTTCTCAATATTTTCGTGAAAAAAATACTAATAAGATGATATAGAGAGACGTTTTTTTTTCACTATTTCTAGAGTGGTGAAAGGGCGTCAAATCAGTGAGACTAAATAAACTTTCACATTCAATGTAATCAATACTTCATTTCTCAATATTTTTCGTGAAAGATTGCAAGAAGATGATATGGAGAGTCAGAAATATATTTTTTTATTTCTTCTAGAATTTGGAGGGAGGTTGAATAAATGCTACAAAATCAAACTACATTAAACATGTTGTCAATGGATAAATGTTCAATATCATTATAAGCGACTCCAAACTCATGATCCAATTTTATCAGTTCAAGTGATTTACGGTTTCCTAGCTATTTATTATGGTACTTTGAAGATATGCTTTTCATTTCCCCAACAAATTCATATAAAAATATTTCACCCACACGGACTAAAATAAATGTGATGAAATCCCATACGCAGCTACCAAATTCATCGAAGAGTAGTGCCTCCCATATGTCTCACGATGCCGTAATGCTACTTTCACGATTCACTTTCATTAGTTCAACATATACCCGGTTTCCTAGCTATTGATTGTGGTGCTTTGGAGATAAGATATTTATTTTCACAGCAAATTCACATAAAAATATTTCACCTACACGGACGAAAATGTGATAAAATGAATACCCATACGCTGCTACTGCGATACCGACCATGAATTTATCGAAGCGTAGCATCACCCATCTTCCTCACGATGCCGTTATGCTGATTTCACGATTCCTTTTCATTAGTTCAAGAGATACATGGTCTCCTAGATATTGATTATGATACTTTGAAAATAGTAGTTTCATATCCCGGACGAAAATAAACGTGATGAAATGAATAGCCATACGCTGCTGCCGCGATACCGAGCACGACTTTATCGAAGCGTAGCGCCGCCCATCCTTCTGACGATGCCGTAATGCTGCTTTAACGATTCACTTTCATCAGTTCAAGAGATACGCGATTTCCTAGAAATTGATTATAGTGCTTTGAAGAATATTTCTTTTCTTTCTTTTTCTTTCTTTCTTTCTTTTCGCAGACCTGATAACTAATTACTCACTACGACAAAAAAAACTAAAACTAAAATGCTAATAAGTTACGTATTCCGACTAGGTACCCATTCCGTAGAATACGTAAGAGAAAGGAAAAATAGTTCTCGCAGGGATTTAAACAGACTTCATTCACCGCAGTTAACCTTTTTTTAGAACCAACATATATAATTGAATGAAGGTTCTTGTGTTTTTTTAAATTTTTGATTTTCACATTTGGAATAGGACGGAAAAATAATTGAAATTCTGTATTTTATTTTTCTTGAATACCATATTTATAATATTTGTTCCAGATAAGAATTTGATATTTGAAAGAATTTCCCAATTTTGTTCATATCGCCTGTACCATATTCATATAAATAAGAACTTCAATCAGCCATACTATTATTTCCATTCATAAGTCGGTCCCATTGATTGAAATGAAGCAGAAATAAAATAGGAGGGGCTTCACCAGAGGGCAGCATGAATCGATATGAATTTGAGTAGTTTTCTTGATCGGTAGAGCTGTCGCTCTTGCTTTCGTTTGCCAAAACTACCGAAAATTTTGACAAATAAAAATTATTTTGAGGTAGTTGAAGGTTTAAAGGGTGCTTGTTGAGAAGTTTGATATTTGTAATTCATTCTCGAGTAGGTGAAAAAAAATCCTGAATACTACCTAAAAATTACCGAAATAGGTATATTTCGTCTATATTTTCTGATTTCTCAGTTAATAACATTGATTTCAGGAGTACCAATGAGCATCGTTTCAACTTTTTCCTATGAGCTACCCCTTTCAGAAAATTGCTAGCATATTTAGTTTCCTCAAACGAAAGCAACAGCGAAGGTGCTGCAGTACGCAATCCTTTTTGCTCCTTGTCCTCTCTTAAAACGTATTCTTTTAGTTTTATGGTGCAATTTTGTGTTATTTGATAGCGTAACAATATCGAAGTATCAATTCTGCTAGAACATTTTACATAATAAAGATATTTTTACAAAAAAGTAAATCTCTGAGCATAATGAATGACAACATAATAGAATTATCATTATTTTTTAATGTATACGTTCCTCTTCTATTTCTATCTATCTATTTGTTCTATTAGGGTTCCTAACAGCAATATATGTCCTACACGTCTATGTATGTATATTTGTAAATAAAAAAGGTAAACTCAGAAAAAGCAGCGCTAGATTAGTCCTTTTGGCGTTCTAGGCTCGAGGCCTATATCTACCATTAGGCGTCTGATAGCTGAGAGAAAGATGGTGATAAAGGTAAAATATTAATGAAAAAAATAGAGAGAATAAAAAACCAACGCGTCCCAGGTAAGTATTGGCTGATTCTTGATTTCATAATGGGCCAATATTGATAGTAAATGTAAAAATGATATTGAATCAACATGGGTGCATATTGGGAAAATAATATTTCATTAATAGGTAATACTGTTGGGGTATAAGCTTAACCTGTTCTGAAAGCACGTTGTTTCATAAAATATTGGGTGAATATTGGTTCAATAATTTTCACCAATATCAATAAAGCGACACTGCCTACATATTGTTTCCAACATCTAGCTCCAATAATGCGATTTCAATATTCCTCTCATATCGATTTTAGACAACAAAATAATATTGTATATCCAAATTTGATAGAACATAGGCTGAATATTATTCCAACCATAGGGAGCTGCGTATAATAATCAGACAAATTGTTTGAAAATCACACAGAAATGGATTTTGAAAGTGATATTGAGAAAGAGGCGCAGATTTTCCACCAAACAGCTCTTTATAGAAAGTAAAATGCTTGATTTAACACATCTGTATATTTTGAATATTGCGAAATTCGTGTACAGAAATAGAATGCAACATAAAGAAATTTTCCACAATCATAGTACAAGACAAAAAGGCCTCAAAAATTTAAATATTCTCCGACCTAATTCTACCCTCTATAAGAAGACGATAGCGTTCAATGGCTATAAAATTTACAATTACATACCAGATTCCATCAAAAACATTTATAGTTACAAACTGTTCTGCAAAAAGCTGATGTATTCCATTTTCATGAAGTCTAGATATCCTGAAGTACTGCTAGAATGAATATAAATATATATTATATTCCGCTATTCTTTCAGTT
This sequence comes from Chrysolina haemoptera, assembly GCA_958298965.1. Classification (NCBI taxonomy): domain Eukaryota; kingdom Metazoa; phylum Arthropoda; class Insecta; order Coleoptera; family Chrysomelidae; genus Chrysolina; species Chrysolina haemoptera. The sequence continues at coordinate 18,617,789 of OY282589.1, read as the reverse complement.
CCTTGATTTCTTATAATATTAGTTTAGTCTCTTAGCTTCTGATAATTTTAGATTATTTTTCTCTATTATATTTATGATATTATATTCTTATTATAGTCTTATATAAACTATCAATTGTTCAAACACTATTAGTTAATTAGTACTATTCAAGCACAAAACGATCTCATCCTGAGATCAGGTGCACTCAATTTGTAAAAATTGGTTCATAATACCAATGTAATGAAAAATATTCGACTCAATGTACAATAACTCAATATATTCAATATATCCTATTAACCTTATATTGATAAAGATTGTTACGAAAATCTCACGCCAATATTTGGAAGACAATATTGCTACAACATTATAAAATAAACATTACTATCAATGAAATTCGAATATTGGCCGAATATTTAATAAACGATATTGAACTGAATTATGATCAAACATGGGCAAGAAACCGCTAAATTTCCCCAGATATGGAAAGGTAGCTGAATCATAATATGTATTGAATAAGGCTTCTCACAGTGCGTTTACAAGACAATCTACTTTGGTTAATCCACTTTGAATATTTTACCAATATATACATATGATTTTGTAGCAGTATCGCTTTATTTATTATATTTCGAGGCCAATATTGCTTTCACAATATGTCACTAATATTATTTATATAATATCCAAGTGATATTGGACCAATATCCCGAAATAATTATAATTTTATCTCGGCAATATTTCGTTTGAATATTTTGACAATATTTTTATGATATTTCACCAATAGTATCCCAACGTAAGTGAGCTACAGCAATATTGTACTAATATCGCTCAACATTTTGACGGCGAAATTGTTTCAAAAATGTCACACCAATATTATTTTCAAAATATTGAACCAATATCGCCGAACGTTCACATTTTTCCCCATTATAGTTATTTGAATATTTTGTCAATATTTCCACAATATTGTACCAATATCGTCACAATATGTGTGTTCGTTGGGTTATATTTAAATGCACTAAACAGGGGAAAATAATTTTTTTCATGATCATCCAAAAATGAATGGTATGAGTAAAAGCGTGGAAAATATATTTTGCAATGATGATTAAGCGCTCCACCGTTGTTTGATAATGAAGATGGATAGTTAATGATATAGGCAAATCGTTTGATCCAAATGGGCATCACCACTAGATGTCACCAGCTTGGATTGCGCCCAAGTCTTGGCGTGACAATATTAGTACTAAGAATATAACATAGACGGAAGTTCTGATGACAATTGTGAGTTTGTTCATTAAGCACTTCGTGCCGAATTGAGGTGAGTTTGTATTTTGAGTGGGCAATTTGTTGACCATGTGGATATTTTATCATGAAGGTTATTTTATTGCTGTGATCCCGATTATTACACCAAGGTGAGTTATAATTATTTGGTTTTAGTTATGTATGGTTACTTTGAGCAACATGCATGTAGTAACTGGTTTCTTTAGAAGAGGTGATCATTTTCCAATTAAAGATAAATGGTTCAGTTTTCATGCATACGAATTTGAATGTTATACGTAATTTCATAAAATGCTCGACTAGAATGATCTATGATTTTTTGTACAAAAATCTTGAAATTTGTGTTATTATGTAAAAACCTAAGTTGAGATTTAGAATATAGGTGAATATAAAACCAAAATTTTTTTGATACAAGAATCGTAATCTCTGACTCCGAAAACCCCCAGATACCAATTTTGAATTGAATCGGGTCATAATTACAAAACTCGTCCGCCATATTGGAGCCGCCATTTTGTTTCCACCTCTAAAAGGAAATTTTATAATGTATTGTCACCGGAATTATGTACCCCTGCTAAATTTCAAATCAATCGGACGATTAGAAGAGGTTTAAAAATTAGTCACAAGATTTGACCAGGACATACATTTTTTTTAACAGATTGAGATAATATAAGTGTTTTTACCCCGCCTCGAAAAAATTCAAGATCCGTGGCCGATTATAAGCGTATTATTATCGGGTTGATCAAATTATCAAATTCAAACAGAGAAATTATCAAAAAACCAAATCTGCAGTTTTTTAATTCTGTTTCTGCACTATGTTATATCATGTCAGTTTTGTTCTTCGAATATCATGGCTGTGGTATCAGCGTATCAAACAATATTATCATTGAAGCTTTTTAGTTGAAACATATGCCAAGGGGGATTATGGGTGTCTAACAACCTTTGCCTATGTTTAAAGTTAGAAATATGTGCTACGACTGGTTCGCGAGGACAAACAGAACGTCAAGTACACTTTAACCGTCCACACTGAGCACGAAAAATATCGACACAAAACGGATCGGCCCGAGAACCGCACGCACCTTCTGTGCATCCACACTGTCCGAGCATTTACTCTTCACTCTTTCGGTGCTCATGCGGAATGAATGCTCCAGCGAATATGCACCTTAATTCGATACGAATCTATACTCTGTTGAGGAACAATTCCATCCACGGATGCATGCGACTGGCGACCGCGACCGAGTAGCTACGACTCGTTCGCCAGCACAAACCAGAAAGTTCATGTGGTTTCTTCAGTGAGTCCAGTGCGAATAATATTCTAGTGGGTGGTGGTCGTGGCTGATATAAAAGTTCAAAATAAATATTTCTAAGGAAACAAGCTGTACAAGCTGTTCGTCATGTATGGCATCGAAATCTTTCATTTCAAGATCACTGAAAATTTGTTTCTGAGACATTTGTTTGGAACTCTATTTTATTAATGAAATAAAAAAACTGCATAAAAGAATACACCTTCCAGACGCCCTTTCATCAACTGCTAGTACATCTTTTCACACATATTGTGAATAATAATATAAATTCCTAGGGAATTAGTCGTAAATCTGCTCTCGTAGATGATAGACGACTGGCGACTGCAGGACCGGCGAATGATTTTTGGTAGTAGCGACTCAGTAACAGGTAGAAAAACAGGCGGATAAACAAAGCAATGACGATGTTCTCGCGAACCAGTCGCGCCTACCTGGTCGCGGTCGCTAGTCGCATGCGACCATGAAGAAAAACGTTCCTTTAGCAGGTAATGAAAAGACGTCTTGTAATAGTGGAATATTTTATGCATTTTTTATTTTAATGTTGAGTTCCAAACAAATATGTCATAAAAACAAATTTTTAGTGATTTTCCTCTTCAGCCTGATAGTCATGTTATATTGATACGTACCGGGTAATTCAAATTCGAGGGCCACCATTGGGATTTCGGAAACTATAAGAGATACAAAGATGGTTAAATTGGGGAAAATTTGCGCATCGATGTGACCAACAATATGCCGTTAGGAAAGTTTAAAAATTCCGAGTATATCCGGAGATATGCGGAAAAAACTGAAATTTTGTAAAACCATTTTTATTTTTTTTGACGTTATTTGGCGAAGGATATCAAAATAAATGGTACATTTACATTGCTATTTTGTCCCCGCTATACAACGGTATTTTCAGATTTACAATTCGACGTTTCGTCTGTTGGCCACCTTCATCAACTTTGTTTTTTCTTATGGGCGTCATATTGAATTGTTAAAAATTTAAATAGAGTTTTTCATTCTGATTCAAACGATGTATAATCTGTGATACTTTGTTATGTCACAACTTCGCATAACATTAAAAAAAAGTTTTGGTTGGCTTCGATTCCATCGAATAACACTTGTCAAACTAATCGATTTGTTGTGACCCCATTATTTTTCACGTCTGCTGTTATTCTCAAAGTAATAATTACGTAGAATGTTTTTTGTTAACAATAAACGAAATATAATCTGATTAAACTAGTTTTTAAAGAACTTCAATGAAAATATATGCGTCTAACTACAAATTAACGAACGAATTAACACAACACTGACGAAGAAAAATCTGAAACATCAAAGCAACTGCTCAATATTTCTGCCTTCTTCCTGAATAAATAGGCGTGCTCGCCGTCCTAAGTTTTCTACAGCCCTTGTTATTTCTCTTCTTCTTATTGACCGACACTGTTTAATTGCTTCTCTGAAATCCTCAACATTATTGAATTTTTGTTGGCCATAAACCCTGTTTTTTAATGTGCCCCACAAAAAAGTGTCAAGTATTGTAAGGTCAGGCGACCTTGCTGGCCATTTCACATGACCATTATTTCCAGTTCACCAATCTGGGAATCTTTCTTTTAGGTATTCACATACTGCTCTGATATTATGTGGAGGGGTAGCGTCATGTTGAAACCCATATCGATTCAAATTCACGAGAAGTAACATATCTAGATAATCCTCAAAAGCGCTTCGGAGAAACTCCAGATAACTGACGGATTCATATTTATCTAAATAACAGTAGAAAAAATGTTAATATTTTAATAAGAGGATAGAAGTTTATTACCGCATTTTGAATATTGTTTCTCGTATTTTCATCCAATCGAATTCCATATTCATTCCTTGGTTTTTTGAAACTACCATACTCGGTAAGGTTTCTATCTAATTTTTTGAATAATGTTCTTGCGGGTTGTATTCTTTCTGGGTATAGTTGAAGATACATTTCTGCAGTTCTCTCAGTATTACTGTCTGATTCATAAAATAGTTTCATCATATCCCGTTTTTCTTGGTTTGAAAACATCATTTTACGTTTATTATCACTTTGAATTTGTGACAGCAGACGTGACTACGTGACAGATAATTGAAGATTAAACGACTTACCTGTAAGGAAGTTCAATCTTAATTATATGAAGAACCACTTCCGCATAGACCACCCTGTAGTTATCGCTTCCTGCAAGAAAACTGTTCACTATTCAAAGCAAAAAACCAAATCACACGCCTTCCTTATCGGTGATAAGAGGTACACTGGTCATTATTTCATCTAGAGCACGATAAAGATCGCGCATCCAGGGTTTGGTCTATGCGGAAGTGGTTCTTCATATAATTAAGATTGAACTTCCTTACAGATAAGTCGTTTTATCTTTAATTATATTTCAGAACCACCACCCTGTAGATGTTCAGAGCAAGGCGCGATCTGACACCTATAAATACATAAAAAAAAAATATCCCAATGAAAAATCTATTCACCCGCACTAAATACATGTCAATACCTAGATACCATATTAAACAATTTTCCTATCGAAACAATCAATTTTATACAAAAATAATCAATCATTTGCAAATAAATAGGAATTCATAAATTGATCAAACACTACCGTTTTCACCAAAAAAGTTAAGAATACTCTTTGCATAATTTGCATATTCGGAATCCATAACTGGTTTGTTATAGAATTTAACAAAAACGTTAAATTCATCAGACCACCCCGCAGCTTGTCGGATGACCTCTATACTAACACCCGCCCTCTTCGCCACTGAAGTAGAAGCATGGCGAGTGCTATGACTTGAAAATATCGAGGTGTCTACTCCGCTTTGCAATAAAGCCTTCTTGATCCACCTCGGAAGTGTTTAAACGGAGGCTGCGTGAAATGGCTTCTTAAATGTCAAAAACAAATGTTTAATGTCACCTCGAATGCCACTAGTTGCCGATAGAGAGGCATTCAGTGTAATCTTTTTCCACAACGGATGACTTTCCCCGAAAGGCGAGAGCATGAGATTAGGCCTAGGATGAAAATACAGCGGCCTCGAAATCAATAATTTCGAGAAAAGTGGGAACCAAGATTGGGCCCTCCAATGAGGAATCGCTAAAATTCCTTCAGCCTTATCGGCCAGTATTTTCTTTAGAACTTTCGCTATTAAAGTAAATGGAGGAAAGGCATAAAAGAAAAAAGACCATCTTCGTGTAAACGCATCTACAAACATACAATTTTGGTCACTTTTCCAAGAAGCGTAATTGCAACATTTTGTGTTGATTTTGGTTGCAAACAAATCAACCTCAGGGATACCAAACTCTCTTGTTATCATACTGAAAACATCAATATTCAGCGAGTATTCGGTTTCTAGAGATAAGGAACGAGATTCCAAATCTGCTGCAAAGTTAGCTTTTGAACTTATGTATGACGCGAGAATCCATATGTTTCTGATCTCGCACCACTGCCAAATGTCTCTTGCAATTGTGAGAAGATGTAAATATTTAACTCCTCCCATCTTATTAATATAACTTATAGCTGTTGTATTGTCTATACGAAGTAGGACATTGCAGTCCGTTTTGTTTCTGAGAAAACATTTTAATCCATTGAAAGCTGCTAACAGCTCAAGATAGTTGATATGGCATTCACGTAGAGACATATTCCAAAAACCGTGAGTTTTCAAGTTTTCACATACTGCACCCCATGCCCTCAGGGACGAATCTGAGGAGATTTCAAGGTCACCATCTGAGATCATCCTTAACTTCACTTGTAAGGACCACTACTGAATCATAATTTCCCATTTGCCTTTTAAACGCTAAATATTTCAGTCTTTCTATTTGTTTAACATATAGCCAGCCATGAGTGAATGCCGGACAAACAAACAGATACTAAATATCCCAGTAATTTAAACAAATCGAATACTACAAGTGTGGATCTTGAGAAATTTAGCAATCTTGGAAGCTGCCACGATTTCTTTATGTTCAGGTAGGCGCATTGACATTTCCATGAATCCCAGAAAAATACGTTCTTGACTGGGTTCAAGTTTGCTTTTCTTGAAATTTGTCAAAAAAACCCAGAGAAATCAATAATTTCATAACAAGTTCTGTATTCAATGAGCATTTCTGTGGGGAATCTCCAAAAATCAAGAAGTCATCTAAATAGTTAATGAGCACTATTCCCTTACACCTCAATTCATGTAAAAACATATGGAGCGATTGATAAACCAAAGAAAAGGCAAATAAATTCATACAAGCTTCCTTCAAAAGAAAATCTTAAGAATTTTCTGAAGCTATTTTCAATGGGCACCAAAATATATGCAACTTTCAAATCCAGAGAGCACATGAGTATTTTCTTTCCTTCAAGGTAACTCTTTGAACAGATTGTTCAAAATAGGGGAGGGCATAACCCAACACCCAGGTGAGAATTATTTCGTGTTTGCAAATACTCTGCCATTGTGAGAAAAAATTAGCTACTCTACCTGCATAAAAATTATCATCTACCTCTATGGATTCCGCTTGGTTTGGATACGCCTTGTTTGAGGCCTTCTCTTGTATTCCACTTGGTCCCGGATTCTGGGCTTGAAGTGCTGGCGCTTGAAGTTTAAAGACTGCTGAACCGGTCGTTTTTCTACATAAGTCTTAACCTTGGAAAAAGAGGGCTTAGTCTTAGAAAAAGAGGGCTTAGCCTTCATGTCCTGGGAGATGCTGCGCGATGACTGAGCTGCCATACATCGTTCGTTGAAGTCTGATCCAAATGAAAAAGTATCAGAAATACTTTCTTCAGCTACCTTTCTCACTGTGGGATTGAGGGAGGGCAGTATTTCATGTCGCCTATGCTTGGATATCAGGAAATGCACCGCACAAAAGAACTTAGCTGCATCTACTAAAGCTGGAGCCATCTTGGAGTTGAAGTCTCGTGGAGGATCTTCACTTAGCAATGAGTTGGGACCTGAACCCAGAGCACTGAGTCCCCTTCCCAATTTATCTTGCAAATTCTTTAAAAATTTGTCAGTTTTCATTTCCCTGGGAGCAAAAATTGCTTGTATTTCAGGGTTGGGCTGAGGAGCGTTCAGATTAACACAATTCTGGGATATCTCCCACTTTTCCATCAGATCATCTCTGTTATATTTTATTTTCACCCTATACAGGATTAGATAGTTGTCAAAGTATTGAATAAAGAGTCTGACCTGACATTTATTTCTTACGTGAATTAGTAATATAAGGTAATATCCAGAAAACATTGAGGTCTGGTAGGAAAGTTCCAGAATCGAACGAAAACATAGAAAGAAAAAGCAGTGACAGATCGTCGAAAAAGTCAAATGATAGTGACAGACATAATTCAAAGAAGACTAGAACAAGTATGATAAGAAAACAGAAATTAGAAAATGAGCTTCAAGCAATAAAAGAACTAAATGAAATTGAAGACAAGGAAGCTGAACTACAAAGGCAGAAATTAGAACGCGAAAGAAATCGAATACGACTAGAATTAGAACTGAAAACATTTCAATTAGATGATGAAGAAAGTGAGAAAGATGAAACGGAAATATCAAAAACTGATTATATTAATGATTGGATAAGCAATATCAAAGCGACTACTAGCGATAATGAACATGAAAATGCCAAATGTTCCAGAAATCCGACAAAAAATGACAATGACAAAGTCAACTTTCTGGAAAAAATTGTAACGAGACAGTCACTCAATAAAGACTTGCCCTATTTTGGAGGAAACCCGATAGAATGGCCCAATTTCATAGCACAATTCCGAGAAACAACAGCTTTATGTCAATTCAGTAATCGAGAGAATGTTAGCAGGCTGCAGAAGTGTCTAAAGGGAAAAGCCCGAGAAACTGTTGATGCCTTGTTGAATTTCCCAGACGAAATTGATCGTATCCTTAATTTGTTGGAGAAGAGGTTTGGTAAAACCGAAGATATTCTTGATAAAGTGTTCAACCAAATATCATACATGAAACCAATACGAGAAGAAAATATGGCAAATCTCATAGAATTATCCAATTGCGTACATAATACAACTGTAGTTTTGAATAGCCTGGATTGCTCGGAATATTTGATAAATCCACAAATAATCAGAGAATTAGTCGAGAAATTGCCGATAAACTTGAAACTTCAATGGGGAAAGTATGCCAAAAATTTGAATAAGAAAACCATTTCAATTGAAAATTTTGCGACTTGGTTGGAAGAATTTACTGAAGAATTTAGTTATGTTCATTCGAGCATCGAAAGAAGAGAGAAGAAGCAGAGACATATCCTTACAATGAAAAATTCCACTATTCCTAAGTTTTCGTGTATTCTTTGTAAAAAAGATAAACATCAACTTTCATTGTGTGAAGATTTCAACAAAATGACTCCTGATGACCGTTGGAAATTTGTTGTACAGCACAAATTATGTTTCTCATGTCTCACTCCACGACATCAGACGAATAAGTGCAAGAAAAAGCAACCATGCATTGTTGATGGATGTCGAAAGTACCACCATAAACTATTACATACATTTGATGAGATTGCTGCTGAAGTAAAATGTGAGAATGATGAACTTGTATGTCATACCAGTCAGAACATCGAAAATAGGAATTTAGCTATCTTGAAAGTTGTTCCAGTAGAATTGGAAGGTCCTGGAGGAATAATAGAAACATATGCCCTATGTGATGAAGGTTCTACTATCACTGTAGTGGAAGAATCTGTTGCAAATACTCTACAGTGTCTAGGAACCACAGACCCTCTCGTTATGAAGTGGACAAACGACACTACCAAGACGGAAGAAAATTCAAGAAGAGTGTCATTGAAAATCAGAGGAAAACTTGCAGGAAAAACATTTTCTATCATGAATGCCAGAACAATAAAAGACCTGAGACTACCTGTACAAACAATCGATGTGAAAGAGCTGAAAAAACGTTATGAATTCTTGAAAAACATTGACATTGAAAATTTACAGAATGCAAAACCCACAATTTTGATAGGACAGGATAACTGGCCTTTAATTGTTGGACGAGAAATTTGTTATGAATCTTGGAATGGTCCAGCAGTATCTAGAACATATCTTGGGTGGATATTGCATGGAAATCTGCCAATGAAAAATCAGATAGACGACTATACATTCCATGTGATAGAGGAGAAAAACTCAGACGATGCCTTGCATAATTTAGTTAAAAGGCATTTTTCTCAAGATTTTGATGAAATTTATCCAGAAAAGAACCCGCAGAACCAGAACGAAAATTTTGGAATAATGGATAAAATTGAAAAAACTGAAGAAAATAAATGGGAAGTTGGTTTGCTCTGGAAAAAACATGTCTACTTACCAGAAAGTTATAGTAATGCTGCAAGAAGATTGAGATACATAGAAAAGAAAATGGACAAGGATGAAAAGTTTGCAGAAGCTTATTCAAATGCCGTTGACGCTTTCCTAGGAAAAGGATATGCAAAAAAGTTGTCGAATCATGCAAATATTTCAAATTCAGGAAGAACTTGGTACCTACCCCATTTTCCAGTGTACAATCAAAACAAACCTGGAAAAACAAGAGTTGTTTTTGATGCTGCTGCAAAAAGCAATGGAGTCAGCCTCAATGATAACCTGCTAGTGGGTCCTGACTACTTCAACAGGAATTTTGATGAATTTCAGACAGAAGAAAATTGGATTTTCATCAGACATAAAAGAAATGTTTCTTCAGATAAAAGTCAAAGCAGAAGATAGACAAGCACAAAGATTTTTATGGAGAGGTAGAAAACGAAATACTGAAGTAGAAGTTTATGAAATGACTACTCTTATATTTGGAGCAGCTTGTTCACCATGCTTAGCACAAGCTGTGAAAAATAAAAATGCTCTAGATTTCAAAGAAAAATATCCAGATTCTACAAAAGCGATAATTGAAAATTTTTACATGGACGACTACTTAGATACAGAAGACAATGAGGAGGAGGCTATTAAAAGAATACGAGAAGTCATAGAAATCCATAAAAATGGTGGATTTCAAATAAGTAACTGGATTTGCAGTTCCCAAAAAGTTTTTGATCAAATTCCAGAAGAACTGAAGTCCACAAAAAACCGAACTCTCTCTGATGTTTTTATGTTACCTACAGAAAAAGTCCTGGGACTATGGTGGGATGCACACAGTGACGATTTCAAATTTGAATTCCAGCTCCAAAAAATCAACTCAGATATACTACATGGAAAGAAAATTCCCACTAAGAGAGAAGTTTTACGAATTTCAATGCAGATATTCGATCCTTTGGGATTCGCTACCAACATTATGGTCCATGTTAGGATACTCCTTCAAGATGTTTGGAAAGAAAATATACCCTGGGATGAAAAACTTCCTTCAACACTGCAAAAAGATTGGTTCAAGTGGCTGAGAGCAGTCAAAACTCTAAAAGACTTGAAAATTCCAAGATATTATTTTGGAACCATCGTATCTTCAGTCCAGTTGCACATATTCTGTGATAGCAGTGAACGAGTATATGGAGCAGTGGCATACTTCAGATACAGGGTAGAGGGTATTCTGAAAACAGTCTTCGTAACTGCAAAAGCTCGTGTTGCACCTTTGAAAACCTTGAGTGTACCAAGGCTTGAACTGATGGCAGCTGTTCTGGGAGCAAGACTGGGTTTGATAGTCAAAAACAAACACAGTATTTCCATAGAAAAAACCTATTACTGGAGTGATTCCAAAACAGTAATTTTATGGATACGTGCAGATACGAAAAAATACAAACAATTCGTAGCTTTCAGAGTTGAAGACATTCTGGAAAAAACGAAAAAAGAATTGTGGAAATGGGTTGACACGAAAAATAATGTAGCTGATAGACTAACAAAATGGTCAACAGGAAGTAATGAAATATGGTTAAATGGTCCAGATTTCTTGAGAAGAGAGGAAAGTTACTGGCCTGAAGAAAATTTTGAACAAAATGAAAGAAGTAATTTGGAAATAAGAAAGAAGTACATGTTCATAGGAGTAGTAGAAGAAAAAAAGGAACTTCCGGACTTGAAGAGATTCTCAAAGTGGCAAAGGTTAATCAGATCTACTGCATGGTTCCTAAGATTCATCAGAAACTGCAAAATTTCTATTTCGAAACTACAAGAAGAGAAGTCCACCACGGAACTGTATCCTGAAGAGTTATTGAGAGCAGAGAAGCTGTGGTTGGTAAAAATTCAGAAAGAAATGTTTGAAGAAGAGTATGAGAAGCTGAAGAAAAACAAGGAAGTTGGAAAACATAGCAAAATTTATCGATTAGTACCCTATTTAGACAACGAAGGAATCATGAGAATGAAGGGACGATTAAAGCACGTACCAGATATGGACGAAAATCAAAGAAATCCTATAATTTTGAGTGGAAAACATCGTTTCACAGAGCTTCTGATTGAATTCTATCATCAAAAATTTATGCATCAAGGTTTAGAAACGATTATCAACGAAATTCGAATGAAATACTGGATAACTCATTCACGAAGTGCTGTGAAGAATGCATTCAGGAAATGTATGTTCTGCAAAAATCGAAAATCAACTCCTGCAGTTCCTGAAATGGGAAATTTACCGCTTCCCAGAGTGACTGGATTTGTTCGTCCATTCACTAACTGTGGTGTCGATTATTTTGGTCCCATGAATGTGAGAATTGGAAGGAGAACTGAAAAACGATATGGCGTGTTATTCACTTGCATGGCAATGAGAGCAGTACATCTGGAGTTGGCACATTCATTGGATACCGATTCAGCAATACTAGCCATCAAAAGGATGGTTTCAAGAAGAGGTTGTCCAGTGAACTTGTTTTCTGATAATGCGACCAACTTTCGAGCTACCGACAAGGAAATAAGAAAAGCCATTCAAGAACTCGATCAGAACAAAATCACCGAAGAAATGACGATGAAGAATATAAAATGGCATTTCTTACCACCAGCAAGTCCAAATTTTGGTGGAGCCTGGGAAAGACTGATTAAGACCGTGAAACATGCTCTGAAGGTAGTTCTGAAGGAGACCTGTCCAAAAGAAGAAACCCTGAGAACAATACTGTGTGAAGTTGAATTCACTGTCAATAGTAGACCCCTCACTCAAGTTCCAATTGAGCCTGATGACCTGGAGTGTTTAACACCCAATCATTTCCTTATCGGCAGGTCCTGTGGATCGTCCGCGTTGGAAATTTCGAAACCAAATTTGAGGAGTCAATGGCAGTTGAGTCAGAAATTAGCTGATCAGTTTTGGAGTAGATGGCTGAAGGAATACTTGCCTACTCTAAATGAAAGGAAAAAATGGTTCAAGAATACGAAAAATCTGAAAATTGATGATTTGGTGGTTATTGCTGATAGCAATGGCCCTAGAAACAGCTGGCCAAAAGGGCGGATTACAGCAGTTTACCCTGGCTCTGATGGCAAGGTGAGGGTTGCAGATGTCCAAACTTCAGTCGGAACTTTCAGAAGACCAGTTAGTAAACTTTGCCCGATTGGTGTGGTTGATTAGTTGCAGTTGTTCACCTGTTGTACTTCGAGGAGGAAGAATGTTATATTTTATTTTCACCCTATACAGGATTAGATAGTTGTCAAAGTATTGAATAAAGAGTCTGACCTGACATTTATTTCTTACGTGAATTAGTAATATACAATCTCGAATATCCTTCTCTAGTCCTTTGGTGAGGTAACAAGACCATCTATGTATGTATGAAGAGAAATTCCTGCAGGGATACTTGCTGAAGGGTCTGCTCCCACGATTTGGATAGCTACAAGGAGTTGATTGTCATGGTCATTAGTAGTTTCAGCGACATGTTCAGTCTTTGGAGGGTGTTCCTGATTAGTTAAGTCCTCTATGGTTAGAGGCACGCCTTCCACCACTTCATCTTCACTGATGTAAGAATTTCTGTCACCGGTGTCCGCATCAGAATCACCTAAATTGAAATAACTTGTGTTTGAACCAGTAGAGTCCAGTGAGACAGAATTCGCAAAAAATAATAAAAAATTACATCAAATGAATGTAATAAAACGAAGTAAGCGAAAAAAACTGCCAACTTCTTGTCGTTATTGATGATATAAACCAGTTCGCCATCAAGTGAACGGTAAACTACTGGTTTCTCCAAATAGGTAAAGTAACCTAATTTGTGATAAATCAGCTTGGACAAAAAACATACAATGTACGTTGTATCGTTCAGTGGATGATTCAGGAACATCTAAATGAATGTACTGAAAAAATGAGTGTATGCACGTGCTAAACAGGCATCAGACAACAAAACTACCGTCAAATGAACGGAATAGTTTTCATCAGATCTAGCATATAAACCAACTTCCGTCAAATGAACGGAATAGTTAGTATCAGAAGTTTCAAAAACATATTAATAAGCTACCGTAAAACGAAAATTGAAACATGTTGAATACCAAAATAAAAACTTACTTGAGGATATATCATCCATCATTCTTTCGAGTTTTCTTATTTTCCGTTTAAAGATAGAGAGTCTCTTGCTTAAATTCCCCCTTTTCCCTGATATATTATACACCAAACACACAGTTACAAAAAATTTATTAAGGAAACGTGCACTTTCCACAAAAACTATTAACAAATTCACTTCACTTAATTCCCGATGTGAACAGAACTATTAACAAATTCACTTCACTTAATTCTCGATGTGAACAGTTACTCACTAGAAGAAATAATGACCAGTGTACCTCTTATCAGCGATAAGGAAGGCGTGCGATTTGGTTTTTTGCTTTGAATAGTGAACAGTTTGCAGGAAGCGATAACTACAGGGTGGTCTATAAGGAAGTGGCTCTGAAATATAATAGTGTAATAACGAATCAACTCATTTAACAAGTGTTTTTGACTGAGTCAGAGTCTACTTGAAAATTTTAGTTTTTGTGAAATATAAAAGGTTGTGACATAACAAAGTATCACATATTATACTTTGTTGAAATCAAAATGAAAAACTCTATTTAAATTTGTAACAACCCAATATGACGCCCATGAGAAAAAAATAAAGTTGATGATGGTGGCCAACAGACGAATCGTCGGATGGTAAATCTGAAAATACCGTCTTATAGCGGGGACAAAATGGCAATGTAAATGTACTGTTTATTTTGATATCCTTCATCAAATAACGCCAGAGAAAATTAAAAATGATTTTTCAAAATTGCGGTTTTTTCCGTATATCTCCGGATAAACTCGGAATTTTGAAACTTTCTTAACGGCATATTATTGGTCACATAGATGCGCAAATTTTCCCCAATTTAACCATCTTCATATCTCTTATAGCTTCCGAAATCCCAATGGTGGCCCTCGAATTTGAATTACCCGGTATAATCGTTTCCTTAGAAATATTCATTTTGGACTTCTACATCGGCTGCGACCGCCAACTACTGTATTATTCGCACTGGAGTGAAAAACACATGTATACTTTTCGTACCTTCAGTAGATGAAAGCTTGTGATATTTTGACCTGTTAACCGCATACTTCGCTTTATCTAACGGGACGAATTTCTCTAGTTTTCTTTTCCCTTCTATTCAAATCACTTTAAAAATTCTACTATATAGTGAACTATCAAATAACTAGTAAACTGGATATATACATTTGAGTTGAGAATAATTCAATAAAAAAAAGTATTTTCCTCTTTACCAGAAAAATAATTCTATTCTTTTATTCGCATTTCGACAACCAAGTTATCTTTATCAATAGCGATAACGAAACTAAAACTAAATAACTAGATTGCAGTATTTATATCCTACAATTACCATGAATTACTAGAGGGGGAAAACGATGAGGAAATTGTGTACACTTATTCCCAGAAATCCTAACTGATTCGTTTAATAACCAAGTAATTCCCGAGTAATACCCCTAAGCAATGCTACTAATGCCCAAGGAATTCCTCTAATACCCTAATAATAAAAGTAATAGAAATATTGAACCATGTCCGAATCTTCGGTTTTTTGTCATAAACGGCAGAAAGCGTTTTTTTGGTCTTTTAACAAAATAATTTCTGTGATCCCCATGTAAAACTCGAGTGATACCTCGTATTCACAACTAATGCCCATTAATTTTCGACTAATACCCCTACTTTCCGAATAATACTCAATAATTTTCAACTAATACCCATACCTCCCGACTAATACCCAATATTTTCAATTATTTCCTCTAATTCCCCACTGATTCCCAACTAATGCCGCTAGTACCGAAGGCATCTACACCAAAATTTCCCAGCGGTTATTTTCCCCTCGTTTTTCGGTATCAACTCAAGTAGTTCATAATGAATGGCCCATTATAATTATTGTGCAAAGGACTGGAACTTTCATTGTTAATAACAATATTTTCCTAACCATCTAATTTCTTGTAATCATCCACTTTTTTCACCAATTTTTTCATTCAAAATGTTAATTTTATGGTGTTTCTAATAAATGATCTGCGCACGATTTATTCTCTCGCAAATATTTACCATGTGCCACATGTTGGCGTAAACGAATCTTCTCAGATCTCTTGATTTGGCCATAATAATATAAATTACCACAATTTTCATAAATTCCTGGGACTACGTCTATCGGATAACCTAATGTCCTTGAGACAAAATAATAACCACACTGGATCGACCTAAGGAGAAGAAGAAATATCATAAAAATTACACATAATACACGGCTTACGAGAGGTATTATTTCTATATTCCTACCTTCAGCTTGTACAGTGTGTGCCTGAAAAAGCCGTACAAGGCATTGTATTGCACTAAATAATTGAGCTAAAAAAATGTTGAAAGCGCGTTACTGACAAAATTAGTTTGATTTTGACTCTCATTGTCAAAGTCGATAATTTAATTAAGAGTGACAAGCCTGGCTCACAATAGCCTTTAACTGCTGTACGACTTTTTTCTGCACACAACTGTACATAACAATACGAAACATCTCCAAATATATTAGGTGATCCGAAGGACAAAATCCCAACTCCAAATATAAATACAAATCACAAATTTATGAAATTAACTGTCAAAATTATGATAATAATCATTATGGCCAAACCAAAAGGTCTGCATATATTCGTTCCGCGAACATTTGGCTAATGCTGAATATTTACGAAAACATCAATCGCGTTTTGCTGATTATTTATTATTAAAAACTGAATCAGCATTAGAAATTTTGGGGTAGTAAAACATGTGGATCATTACAGAAAATTAGATTCTCATTAAAGTAATACTATTCACGAAAACGGTTTAGGATCATTGATCAATAATGATAACGAGCCAATACACTCAAAACTATTTCAGTTCATTTCAATAGGAGGGCATAATAAACTATCATTGGCATGGTCTCATCATTTACTTAGTTTAGTAACACCTACTAATGACGATGACTTGGTTAACAGAATACTCATCTAGAAAATCAATCACTTGTGTGTTGAAGGGGGAAATACTTTTCGTTCCCATGTAAAATTGAAATAGTGTTTCACAACAAAGGGACTTGTGTTGATCGCCCTGTATACATGCTCTATTATACAGTTGTATTCTTCAATTCGTCTTGCAACTGTTTTTTCTTCTGAAAAGTACCACTCACCCTTATTATGCCAAAATAGTATTTCGGGTCAAATTGTCCAAAATTTCAATATGTGGTGGAAATTCTTTCATGAAACCACAATAATCCGTTTTTGAAGAACATGGCTCCGCCACTTAAAAAACACCCCTTTTTTTAAAAAAGCATTTTCTGCCTATACTTGAAAATAGCAGAAAAGTTGTTTTTACAGAATATTAAGCTTGACAAAGTACATAAAAGAAAATTTCACATCGATTTTTCTATATAAGTTATAGTTTACGAAAAAGTAGATGTCGATGTCAAGATTCCCAATATATATTTGGTGTTCATAACTGAATACAGGCCTACGAAAAATAAAGTGATTTAATATTATTAACAAATTCATTCAGTCATAGTTGAATGGTATGTTGGTATCGGTATTACAGAAGATGAAATATGATTAAAAAAAATCGCTGAGTTTTAATTTTTTCTTCTTCATATGTTGAAAATAAAAACACGAGAATAGGGAAATATATTTCGGTAGTTTTTCCAGTCACATATCTATTATCAATCAATTCCATATATAGATAAAAATGTGAAATAATTTTTCGTATTTTTGTGTTCTTTTAACCTTACAGGCAAAAAATACCAATCAACAAAAATTTTGCATATTTCAATATGCTGGTAATTTTTTCAAATGGATTATTTTAATTTTTTAGGTTTTTTGCATTGAACTAATACAATTCTAGTATGACTGAACAAATTCCTCGACAAATTCATAAATTATACTAAAACCCTTTATTTTTTGTTGGATTTATATGCAGTTATGAACATGGAACATCAGTGGATCATTACACATAAGTGCTAGGTAACTCAGTGGTTGAGACTGTCGGCTAGGTTCAAATTCTAGCGACTACAGATTTTTATCTGATGGTCCGAGAGAGTGCTAGGAATCGCACGTTAAATGGTAAGACCTCGTTGATCCTTGGTTCGAACAAGTTTCGTTCCACTTTTGAGGGCTGCCGTTTGTAAGGGGGCGACAATTTTTTAACAATTTTTTCAACTTATAATGTTTTATTGTATACTTCTTACAAATACAGGAATGACAGGAACTGCAAATATTTTTCATCACTTCCAAACCCCAATTTGATTTTTAACCTAGCTTGTGTAGTTTTCGAGAAAGTAATTGATAGGTTGCACGAGTAGAAATTCAAATAAACAAATTCGCGCGCAGGTCCATATTGGTATTGTTGACAAAATTTCGGAATCGATTTTCACGTTAACCATAGCTTATACAGGAAAATTAGTAGCTGAAGACTTTTTTTAAAAATTTATCAAACTTTCTTTATTGAGGTGAATACTTCTTTGATTTTTATAACGGTGGACGAGTTATAGGCGAAAACAGGATTTTTAATAAAAGGGTGGTTTTTAAATGGTGCAGCCATGTCCCTCCAATTATTTTGGTTTTATGGTGAATGGATTTTTATTAACTGCTAGTGAAGGAAAAGTCCATCAATTTATTGGATGGATATAATGGATGTATATTTTACTCTAGCGACTGTACTAGTATTGAATATATTTAACAAATTTCAATTTCCATACAATTCGTTTTATACTATTGATGCTTCTCTGGAATTATTTTCATTTTGTATAACTGAATGATGTTGAAAAAAAAAACACTGTAGCACCTGCCAAGTTTGATACTCAGGCGTAGATCAAACACACTAACAATTGAGTGATATATGTACACGTAAAACACTTCAGTCAATAATGGTATGAAGTGACATTTTTCATCTTCAACATTCGGTATCTCGTAAAATACACATGATTTCGATGTGCTAGTAACTTCTTTTAAAAATGCCGAGTTCAACAACGTATTAAAAAATTTTGAAGAACGTAACCGAGAGACTCTTTGCATATGAATTGTGCGTGATCCTTGGAGGTATTCGTAGTGAAATTAACTTTCGAACAATATGTTAGTTAGATCCATGAAACAGCACAAACTTTGTAGGTACACAATAAAAAAACCGAGAAAAAAATATAACACAATACAGTTTCAATTCAAAGAATATCCATCATTTCACCGCGTTCGACGGACGCCACAGCACTTCTTATAATGAGTAAGAAACAACAAGTTTTATCAAGATTCCAAGCAAATAACTCACCTGTCAGTACAGCGATAAGCTGCGGGTATGTTCCTTGAAACATGTAAAGAATGGATTTTTCACGCATCACTCCAATCAAACACTGACAGGCTTAGAGTAAAATCTATCTGGCTGTGCTCACACCAGTTCCCAAATCTATTTCAGTGTGTTGCGGACCAGCGGAATTCCAATAGAATCTACACCTGAAATGGGGCCACTGTTCACTTGGGTAACTGCACCACGTACTGAAAGCCAACTTGTCGAATCCTTTGGACGGGTTGTGTCGTACCTACTTGCGGTTTCGAAATGTATCTGCAAGAAGAAAACCAAATATATACCATTAATAATAAATTCAAAATATTACAATTTTCCGTATATATGTATAACAACAAATTTAAGTGGGAGTGATTAAAACATAATTTTTCAGTTCTGTATAAATATGAACACCATTATGATTTACGGGGCAATTTGCATTCCTAGAGAAATGTCACTACTATTTGAACTACACGAAATATATTATAAAAACATTATATAATACTGTAAACAATTTTTTATTGCTAGTATGAATATGGTTGCTGGATAATGATGTGGGAATTCAAACTATTAGGCCAGTAGAGGTAGACAATCAATTCATAATAATTCCAAAATTTTCAAACTTTTATACAAGGTCAAGAATGGTTTAAAAACAAATCATACAATTTTACAACCTATTCCGAAGTCCGCAACATTGTCAAAATTGCAATCAACTTGAATTTTGCTGTATACTAGTTGAAAAAAATCCAAAACTTCTGCAAACTTGTAATTATCAAAAACTAATGTGTTTCTTTGATATACCACAAGAAAAGATTCCAAAAGTTCTGCAACTTAAAAAATACATCTGGAACAAATATTTTTTTGATTTATGTTCATTTTTCAATCAAGGTGGTCTCGAAATCATTACAAAAGTTTTGAAACTGCGTTGCAAATATTGAAAACATCTATTCTGATGCATTCACAAATTTGCAACCTTGCAGATGTGTATAACTGTTCGGAATAATGTTCCGGGGTATCTGTCAAGTTTACAAAACTTTTGTAATTTTTTCTTGTGGTATACCAAAGAAAAACATTAGATTTTGATTAGAATAAAATGTTTCAATAGTTAAATTGGTTGCAAACTTGATTCGTGATATGAAATAATATTTAATACTACTCCAAGTTTGCAGAACTTTTGGAACTTTTGAAACTTTTTCAACGAGTATACAGCAAAATTCCGGTTAATTGCCATTTTGACAATATTGTGGACTCCGGAACTGGTTGCAAACTAGTTTATTGCATTCTTGATGTACCATTCACTTGACCAAAATTTGATAACTTTTTAAATTATTGTTAAATTTTTGATTTTTCATGTCTTTCTCTACTGGCCTATATTTATTGGTGATTTAATGTGAAGTTTGACACAATTTTCAATCAGGAATTGTAATAATAAATGATTCATTATAATAGTACTTCACGAAACAATATGAAAAATCGAATGAATAATGCTAATGAATGAGCTCTCCGTAAACGCACACTGTTCTTTTGAGGGCAAATAACATTCAGACCATAGGGTATTATTGCCTCTTGAAAGATCTGTTGACGAAAATATGACCCTATATTTTTTTAATGGTCCAAGTAATCTCTATTCAACCATGTGATGTAACATAGGGTGTTCCATTATAAAATACCCAACTTTGGTTTGGTGCTCTTTTCTGAGTCATCCTGTTTACTTATGATTATTTTCCAAAGATACTCTCTCAAGAAGGAAACATGCTTGCATTTTATGAAAAAATTCAAGTTGCGTCGTTTAGAAGCTATGGACCACCGGAGGGCAGTTGCAGGACCCTATAAACAACTTACTGGTAAATATTTAAAAGAAGTAGTAGTTTTCACGATTTTGAATTTCCGATCGTTCTTCTACTTGTTTTAGGTATGATTTTTTTTTAAATTGAAAGTAGAAAGAAACAAAAAAAAAAGTCACCAATAATAGTGGGCGGGATTGGCGCAGTAGTTAACGCTCGGGCGTTGTGACCGAGAGGTCCTGGGTACGGTTTCCAGACGGGGCAAGGTTTATTTCATTTTCAGATGTGAAAGCCTGAATGATTGGATCTTGTTGCCGGCTGGAAACCATAGCAGTCGATGCCAACCAACCAAAAATCAAAAATAGTTGGGACTGCACGCTTCGTACAATTTTCTGCAAATTAATATCTTATGCATTCACTTTGGACACTTTCAACTTCAATACCAATTTTACATGATAAACAACTCAGTATTGAGTTTATACCGGGTGGTCCACTTAAGACTATCCACCCTCAATCGCCGAGACACGTCGCTTTTTGTTTGGAAGGGGACACCATTTGATGAGAAGAAGATATTTTATACTTCAACCCCCTACTCCACCCCCTCTATAATTTTAAGGGAATGAGTGTCGTGTCATACATCATTGTGAAGGTAATTCAATTCTGACTCTAACAGTGAAAATTTTCTGAATTTGAAAAATTTTGCACTGTTAGAGTCAGAATTGAATTACCTTCACAATTTTCTGAATTTGAAAAATTTTGCACTGTTAGAGTCAGAATTGAATTACCTTCACAGTGTTGTATGACACGACCCTCATTCCCTATTAAAATTATAGATGGGGCTGCTCTGGGGAGAAGGGGGTTGAAGCATACAATATCTTCTTCTCGTCAAATGGTGTCCCCCTCCAAACAAAAATCGACGGGTCTCGGCGATTTTTGTAAGATCAATTGTTGGGGAGTTATTGAGGGTGGATAGTCTTAAGTGGACCACCCGGTATAGTTTGGAAGGCAGTAAAGATAATGTCACTTTTGAAATTCTTTCAAAATCATCCGACACTTAACCTTACTTCGGCATTTGCAAACCTTATGTCAATTTTCTTTACGAGAAATTCTTCATCAAAACTTTAATAGCAAGGAGACAATCAGCAAAAATTAAAAGAAATATTCACAAGTTCACGTCAGCATTTCAACCATTAGTCCACTATGCATATCGTTTTCCGGTGCTGGAGTCTATATCAACATCCTTTCATTAAAAATGGCAGCGATGATAAAATCTTCAGGAAACAAATACGTTTTCTCTAAATGAAAATTGAGTTTTCCATACCAAAGCCACGTGGAGACTTCTCAATTTCTTTATTATTTTGTAAGCACTTTTATATGTTTCAGTCCTATCATAGGCATAAACCTGAAAATCATCTCCTGAAATATGTCACCATCTCCCAGTATAAAATGCGATAGATCTTTTTTTAACCAAAGGCAATGCCAAAAAAATCAGTAGATGAAAGTGTATCTATTCATTTCACGAGTTCCAATTTAGATGCACTCATCTAGCAATAAAAATATTTTCATAACAAATCAATTTGAATTAAGTGGCTCCTTGGTGTTTCGCGTGGAATTATTTCCGTTTATTAGATGATGATATAGTATCAATAACAAAATGATTTAAATATTCAGAGAGCATTCACACAATACGATAATTGAATGAATTGTTAGTATTTTGAACAATTAAAGAAAGATCGTCATTAGAATTGATTAGTGGTAAAATGAAATATACATATTGAAGAGTAAAGAAAAAAAGAAAATAGGAAATATACAGATAATCACGCAGTCTCTGATAGCGCATGTCGAACCTTCATCCAATGGAGTACACCCGTTAAGGGTAATTATCCCCCAGACGGACTCGATTCGTAACAAAAAATACTAATTTAATGATTCAAAAATTACCTTTGTTTTTGATTTAATGCGATGACCCGTTTATTTTTGTAGGGATGTTATAAAATGTCTAGAAACCTATAGTCCTGTAGATATAGAAAATCAATTCAAAATAATTCCATAAGTTTTCAAACTTTGATACAAGGTTGAGAAAGATTTGAAAACCGGGACATTGTCAAAATTGCAATTAACTAGGATTTTGCTGTATATTTCTTGAAAAAATTCTGCAGAATTGGAGTAGTATTGAATATATTATGTCATATCACGAATCATTTTGCAACTAGTTCAAGTGTACGGAACATTTTTTTTATCAAAAACTAATGAATTTCTTTGATATACCACACGAAAAAATTCCAGAAAAAATTCAAGAGATAGTTGCAACTCGTGCTCACAACTCTATTGAATATTATCTCAAACTCATTCAAATTGCTTTGGGGTAACACCATCCATCCTAGCGGACTCGTGGTGTTACCAAGCAATTTCGCAATTTGATATCATTGATTTGTGACAGAATTACTATCGATAGCTTT
The DNA here is from genome assembly GCA_958298965.1 of Chrysolina haemoptera. Taxonomy (NCBI): domain Eukaryota; kingdom Metazoa; phylum Arthropoda; class Insecta; order Coleoptera; family Chrysomelidae; genus Chrysolina; species Chrysolina haemoptera. The sequence continues at coordinate 18,594,388 of OY282589.1, read as the reverse complement.
GCGAGCACTCTTGTTTTACCCTCGATTATACTTTCCTATATGATGACCAATCGGAACATAATATTGTATGATTTCGAATATACGTGGTTATATATAGAATAACCATCAATCAGAAATTTAGGAATTTAAAAATATCTGAATCTCCGTAGTGCATGATCAATGCATATTGTTAGGTACATACAAACAAAGGGCGCCGTAAAATTTTGACGATTATCTTATCATTGTTTTGAGTTTACTCAAAAAATAATCGCATCAAATACAACTAGTACTTCAAAATATTCTTCAGATATTTTCGGAAATGAACCCAAAATTTGATTCCTTAATGGAACACTCTATATCAAACTATAGGCTTTCACTGCTGACGTTAATGTTCCAGTAGATTTACGGATTTTGCCCTGGTCTTTTTGGTTATAATCTTCAAACTTTTCGACTGCAACTTCTCTTCGCGACGTATCAACTGAAACTTAAGCTCTTATTCCTGGTACGTCATTTATGATGCTGTTTATTCAACTATGATTTTTACATTTCTAAATTATATGTCTTGTTGACGCACAGGTTGTTTTCTCGCTTGCTATGCCAAGGTACGCGGGTTCGAATCGTCGTGCCCACCGAGTTCGTGCATGGCATCACATGTTAAAAGGTAAGGGCTGTATCTTCCCTAGCTCGTACAAGTCTCTATAAGACTTCTGAGGATTGCTCGTAAGGGGGCAGCCGGTTGGTTGAAATAACAATAACAAGAAACCATAACAACAACAATATTGAAGCTCCTTATTTTTCGTAGGACTGGATGCAGTTATGAACACGAAATATCAGTGGATAATTTCACTTTTTGTGTTTTAATTAATTGTTATACTTTCCTGCGACCACTGAATATAACGAAGACTGCAAGTATTTTGTATCACCTTAAGAACCCAATTCGATTTTTCATCGTAGCTTGTGTAGTTATTGAGCAATTCGTTTTTATCGATAGGCCGTACACGAAAAAATTTGAACAAATTCGCGCAAATCCCTATTGAGAATCTTGACAAAATTTTGACATATATACAGAAAATTTATTAGAGAACTTTCTTGGAGGAAGTTCATAAAGTTTTTTTTCATAAATACTTTTTCGATATTTTCAACGGTTGACCAGTTGAAGGCGAAAATAGCCTTTTTTGACCAAAGGGGTGGTATTTTTAAGGACGAAGCCATGCCCCCTCAAAATATATCATTGTGCTTTTATGATTTGTGGGACATCTATACTAACAGTTAATGAAAGAACATTTCCATTCCAGTTGATTGTGTAGGAAATTTCTACACCGACTCATCATATTGTCGAAATATACCGGGTGATTCTCCAAGGTGGCTCACCCCTATAACTTTTTTATTATTGAATATAGAAAAACGAAATTTGGGGGTTGTGTATTATAGTTCAATTTACATTTTTTGACATATTGACTTGCTTTATCATACTTCCGGTTCGACCGCAAATGACCATAACTTTCGATTTTTAAATGGGACATCCTATTCATTTTTACTTATTTCGATCGAGAATGACATTCTAACTCCAACAACACCTCACTTGTCAATATTTGACAAATAAAGTAATTTTTATTTCAATTTTTATTTTTCGATCTAGAATGCCATGGATCGTGTGAATCGCTTCATTCTTGATCAAGTAACATGGGAAAATACGACTTTGAGGCTTTTGTGATCGTTATCGTAAAGATGTTGGTGTAGTTGGTACTTGAATGATCGATAATTATATTTGTGAAGAATTTTCCAAACGGACGAATAACTTATATCACACTCAGAAACAATTTGGATAATTGACGCCGTACAATTCACTTCAACATAGGCCAGCACGTCTACTAGTTTCTTTTTCTTCACTGACGATGAAGTTATTGGCATTTTCTTCTGGTTCATTTCGCATTTTCCTTTCCAGTTTTGGAAAATAGTGCCGAGTGGGATGGCGACGATTAGGGAATCTTTGAGCATAAATTCGAGCTGCATCAGTTACATTCTTTTTTGCTTCTCCGTAAATTAGCAACATGTCAATTTTCTCGTTTCTATTATAATTTTCCATATCAAATTATGAACTACGCAACAAAAGAATTTTTGAAAATGACAGCATATTAATTGGCCGATTTGTTTAGGTAGTCCTAGCAACAGCTTCAATTGTTTTTCACGAATAACTAGAATAACAGGACTTAGTGCATAAGTATACCGAATACGTATTATTTGTTATTGGGTATGATCGCTTCTTGCAATCGTTCACAGAAATAGTGAAAATAAAGTGAAAGTGTGTGGTATCAAATTATTCGTAAGAAAATGATCTTTTACAAAAAGCCGACGAGCCACCCCCTTTCCATTTGAAAAATTCAAGTTAACTGGAAAAATTCATTTTAGAGACTTTTGAATAATTCTTACAACATTTTTCCCATGTTACTTGATCAATAATGAGGCGTTTCACACGATCCATGGCATTCTCGATCGAAAAATAAAAATTGAAATAAAAATTACTTTATTTGTCAAATATTGACAAGTGAGGTGTTGTTGGATTTAGAATGTCATTCTCAATGGAAATAAGTAAACATATATAGGATGTCCCATTTAAAAATCGGAAGTTATGGTCATTTCCGGTCGAACCGGAAGTACGATAAAGCAAGTTAATATGTCAAAAAATGTAAATGGAACTATACTACACAACCCCCAAATTTCGTTTTTCTATCTTCAATAATAAAAAAGTTATAGGGGTGAGCCACCTTGGAAAATCACCCGGTATGTTTTGCTCAGAGACGAGAATTTTTTCTACGGTAACATTTTTTGTTAAAACTCATACCAAAACTTCTTCCAAGCGAAGAACCCCGCACCATTCTAATGAGAAATGGCTTTTTGTTGTATTTTTGGTATCTGTGTGGTAGATTTCAACTTTCCCTGAAAAACATTCCATGGACACAGAGGCTGAACAGGAAATATTATAATTTTTCTCATAATTTTCAACAATTACGAATGGGATAAGTGATATGTAAGTATTATTTGTTTAATATTGATTGTTTTTTTTTAAATATCATTCCAGAGTGATAGAAGGATATCGTGTGAGTCCAATATTCGACACAACAGTCCGTTTTGACCCACAAACAGTGCAGACGATTTTTTTTTTTTTTCAAACTCACTTTCGTGGCAGTAATGGAAATCAGTCATCAACTAGACCCAGAAAATGTTTTAATACAGGATGGTTCAAAAATAGGGGTACGTCAACTACTTGTTTTTTATTCCAGATAAGGGATGCAATGTCATATACAGTATCGGAAAGTTTTCATCTTGGGTATGGTGGTTTCATGAGAGCGTAATGCTATACAGGGTGTTCCAAATTAAATCGGCACCATTTCCAACTCCGTTATTATTGATGCTACGAATTCGGTTAAATGGGCAAACCAGTAGCATTTTTAATGGCCTTCTCGACGCCGAAAACAAAAAAAAAATGGACAGTCGCGTTTTCGAAATATTTCTTAAAATGTAATTTTTTTAAATGGAACACTATATTCTATCATGCATTTCGACCCGTAACTACATTCTCAATAACAAAGCTCTTATGACTTTTTTCCTAAAGTTGAAAATGAGCGACTTATGTGGAAATATTTATTTTTTTCACTAGTACAAAAAATTTCTTTGTTTTGGCGAATAAAACCTCATGATTGTCTAAACACCCAATTTTGGTATTTATACGAATGACAATATTTTGTTACTAACAGCAAAATAAGACAGTAAAAAGAAAAAATTGCGCTGGGATTTGAACTCGTGAAACCCGTCAATTGACACAACTGAGCTATTTGGTATTAATTTACAAAACGATAATTTCCATCTTAAAACCATTCCACTAGCCGTATTTAGTTTGTGAATCAAAATATTTCTGCCATAATGATAACTTTGAAGCCGTTTTTGTACAGAACAGAAAATGCTGGAGCGTCATATTAATGCGGTTGGAAATAACTATTTGTGTATTTAGAACGCAAAGTGATGGATTCCGCTCGAACGAAGAGAGTTACCGCCCGACGCGAAGCAGAGCGCGGTAATTTTTGGAGAGCGGCAATCACACTTTGTGCTCGAAATACACACAATATTTTTTCGACAAACGCAGATCTCAGATACAGACAATACTTTCGATACTTTATTGATCATTGATTACCTTATAATAATATTCATTTCTTTTATTATTTACTAGATTAAAATTGACTGTACAATTCTTACAATTTTTACTAGATATAGCCAAAGTCGGTATCCAAATTACTGGCAATACAATCCATATCCCTAACTCATAAAAAAAAAAGAATGGCTCGACCACGATTTGAACACGGGTCGCCGGCGTGAGGTAAATAAATAAATAAATAAATATGGGTTTTATTGCATAGTAAAAAATTTCACATTTCACATCTCATAACATGTCACATTGTATTTCCATGCTTCTTAATCCAGGGGGGTCAGGGGAGGATGGAAAATAGGTGTAGAAGTAGCAACCCTTCCGCTCCTTTTCAGGGGAGCTAGAAGGGCGCCCTGCCAAGTCGGGCACAGAAACCCCCAAGAGAGGGGCACAGAAACCCCCAAGAGAGGGGCGCTGATGCCCGGCCCCGCTGATGTTAACGGAATGACCGGACATTTTATGAAATTGTGGTACTGATCGATAAGACACACGCCTCCTGCATTGCTTATGCGTGTAGTACATAGCATTCAATGTAGAAAATTCATTGCAGTGGGTTTATGAGGCTGATTGTTTCGATGATAAACCCCGGAAAAGGCTGAGGCAAAAACCGGGTCAAGGTACTTCGTGTTTTAGGCTATGCCTTTCGTCTTGGTTCCCTACGGAACCGGTTCATCACGTCGCTCCTGGAAGATATCCAGCGCATGATATATGAGCCCGCCGTGATTGCGGGGCTCATTATCGTATACCCTGAGCTTGGTTATGTCTTTGGTGAGAGGACTGATATGGATAAAGTACTTATAGAACTTGTAAGACCAGTTCTTTATGTATGTCGGAACTGAGTCGACGCCAGCAAGCTCCCTTAAAGTTTCCAAACGAAGGTATCTCCTACTATTAGTAATAATACGGAGTACCTTGTTTTGCATCCTATCCAACCGCATGAGTGGGGTGGTTTTCAGACTGCATAACACTGGACAAGCGTATGTCATTGCGGGCCTTATTATCTGCTTGTAGACAAGCAGTTTGTTTTCTTGGCTCATCCTTGAGCCTCTAGCTATCAGAGGGTAGGTGCACTTTAGCGCTGCTCCAGCCCTCTGAATAGCCAAGGTTATGTGCCTACCGAAATTCAGACGCTTGTCCAGCTGTACTCCCAGGTATCTCGCAGTGTTTACGTTTTCAACAGCTCCGCCGTTGATCATCAACTTCCTATAAAGCTTTGAATATGTGTACTTTTTAGTGAAGTTGATGGTCTCCGAATTCGCCGGATTCACCACTATCTTGTTCTCCGCCAAATAGGGTATAACTTTCCTATCCAAGTGGACTTGGATCCTGTATTGGGCAGCGACGCTCGAGAACGAATGGGCAAAAATTGCGGTATCATCTGCATATACCGCAGTGCCCATATCATTTCTTACGCACTGAGGAAAGTCATACGTATTTAGAGAGTACAAGTGTGGTGACAAACTTGAACCCTGGTCGCCGGCGTGAGGTGAAGGAGCCTTAGCCTCTAGACCAAACAGCAGGCGGTATTTTTTTGCACATTTACTCGATATTTCATAGCGCTTTATCAAATCCGATTATTATATTTATTTATTTATTGACAAAACTGACTTATTTTCAACTTTAGGAAAAAAAGTCATGGGAGCTTTGTTATTGAGAATGTAGTTACGAGTCGAAATGCATGATAAAATATAGAGTGTTCCATTAAAAAAAATATGATTTTATGAAATATTTCGAAAACGCGACTGTCTATTTTTTTTTGTTTTCGGCGTCGAGAAGGCCATTAAAAATGCTACCAATTTGCCCATTTAACCGAATTCGTAGCATCAATAATAACGGAGTTGGCAATGGTGCCGACTTAATTTGGAACACCCTGTATGTTGATAGAGCATTACAATTTCTCCTCGACTCGCTCGAGGAAGGGATATCGACGTGAGTTGTTATTTTGTCGGGTGGGATAACAGGAGAGGCGAACAGTAGTACGTCTCTCTTATTTATGTGGTATTAACATGTGTGGCATTCCTTGTTGTTCGCGTAGATTTCTGTCTATAAAAGTTGCCGATACAGTATATGTAACACAGCTTCCCATGAAACAACTGCCATACTGTTTGGTTGTCAATACAGGTTATGTGAATAGTTGAAGTTCATGTTTGGTGAGGTGTGTCTTTTTCAAGAAAAGAAAAACGAAGACTAACGTTTATCGACCACAAGCTTTCCAATCTCCTATGACTTTGAAGACATAACTTTTCCATGAGGATTTCCACTTTAAAAAAATATTTCAGGCTGCTCGATGTGAATATGAAGTCGTATCTCTTTTAGACCTATTCCACTATAGAATATTTTACTCTTTCCTCTGAAGGATGTTTTGTAGATAATTCAATCTGGTGTACCCCAATAATGAAGTTTTCCAAATAATCAATAGTCAGGCATGGAAAGTCTGTAGAACAGCTTCTATTGATGCAAGTATTGAAATTGTAGACCAATATTGTTGATATTTAAACAAAATGTTAGTAAAGAAAATTTTCCAATATAGTAGAATTGGTTTACTGGGGAGAAAAAAAACGATCTAGAACTCCACCTTCGGGATAGTTTGGAAATTAATCCACTCACTCTAAAAAAATATTCTCTTTCGACCCTTCATCTTTGAATTCATGTTTACATTGAGCAGCCTGCAACTTTATTTCAAAGCGGAAATCGCTCTGGAAAAGTCTATTTAATTATTACTTTGAAGTGATATTTAGGCTATCAATAAAAGCTGCACTTTCAAAAGACGATAAAGGAGTCTTAGGACCAAGCTGATTTTCATGACAAACTTTTCAAACTGTTTACCATATCAAAACTTCGAAAAAAATACTTTCACCGATGTTTTTTCGCTAAATTTAACGTTTTTTCTTATGTTTTTTGTAACAACTTCTTCACATGAAAATTTAATTTTCAAACCCATGGCATTATATTACTATTTTTTAATTAGATGTAAGAATTAAAATATAACATGAAAAACACAATTTCTTTTTGATGAAACGAAAGAACACTCTTTTGTCTTATTTCCACTAGATTTTTATTGTTACGACTGGTTTCGGGTTTTATCCCATTATTAAGTATAAAAACTTAGTTAGTTTTTAAGATACCCGTTTCGGAAGTATATACCATCGATATTCCAAAGCCACTTTCATTCAACAGATTATACAAAGCCCAAATGAGTGTAAATATATGTTCTGCCGATCTACTTAAGCTAGTGCGGTGTTATCTGAATTCTCCGGTATTTTCGTTTTTGTGATTATGATTTGCTATTGGCCAACTGGTCCTCACAAGATCAAGATGGAGTATTACAGCATTGTCCAATTGGATATCCAGCAATGATACTGAATGAACATATCTCAAACAAATTAACAATAATGTATTTTTAGATTTGGTTTTCTCCAATTCACCAATCTTTCTGTCAGTGGATGTTACAAGTGATCTAATCAATCAATCGATATCTTAAGTGCTTTTAATGATAACAATATCATATAGCATAGGTTGCTAATATTTTATATACATAGAGTATTGCAGTACAATTGTAAATTCACTCTTAAAAGAAATCTTAACATTGAACAGCTTACAAAAATGAAAAATAAAATATAAATAAACTTTTTATGATTATTACCATAAATCTCCACATCATGTCGTATTAGCCTGTGACTTATTACTACCAAATGAGAGCATGAAATTTGATAGTTACTACTATGATTTAAAAATTTTTTTTTGTTTAAATAAGTTCTCTGCCATTATTAACTGGGATATATTTTTGAATTGTATTATTGAGTTATCCTCAAATCCTCAATTATCATTGCGGTTTAATTCTTAATTGAAATCACTAATTAGACAAAATAAAATACTCTTCTGATGTTAACGATTTATTCTTTTATAGTAATTTGAGAACTAGATGCAAAAATTACATAGCAATAATTAATTATATAATTACAATAAGCAATTGCAACTGCAAGAACGTTGAAGTTTCAACCATTAGGATGATTGAAGTTCTAAACGCAAGTAATCAAGTTACTTTCAAATAAACCCTCAATACTTCATCGTTTTCAATGGGGCTGGCTTAAACCAGTTATTTTAGGTGTTCCAAAAAAAGCGACGGGATTGAGGTCCTGTGACCTCGGAGGCCAATGCTGACATCGAATTTAAGCTCTCTCTTGCTTCTATTTCAAACCCACAAACAAATTTGCTCTGGAGGAAGACAGGGTTACCCATGGCAGTTATTGAACTGAAAGTTATTCTGTCTCAGCCTCTCTGACTATTTCGTTACTGAAATCATTGGTCAGCAGTAACCGGCTCAAATATTAAAAAGTTTCGTATAAACTACTACAAACCTGGACTACTCTCAAAGATAAGACAGAAGAAAAAGAAAAGTAGAGTATTTTGGAAATTAGCTGTAAGAACTGCGTGAAGGTGTACATGGACCATGACAGTACGGTCCAAAGAGCACATTGATCAAATCTGTTTTTCAAGTCCAGAAAAATCGAGTATGGCCCCACATGATTTGGATCACGACAATTTGGTTACACCATTTAAAAATTAATTAGGCAGGTTCATGCCATAGATTATGTAAAATTAGTATAAATAAGTCAATGTAAACATAGAAATACGGTGAGACAGAAAAGAAGCTACGACATACATTGGAAGAAGCTTTCGGCAAAAGTAGGGACGAGTAGAACAATAATTGAAAATTCGGACATTGCAGGAGCGAGAAGGCTTTGGCTATATGTTGGTAAATGCAAACCCATCTCAACAGCCGATGCCGATGCCGATGGAATCAAATCATATTTAGAGCAAAAATCACCTCATCATATTATTTCTGACGTTGTCAAACTGAACTCAAATGGTAAGTCACTTTTATATCGAACTGATGCCAACAATGATTTTATAGAAATTTTCTATGAATCTTCATACTGATCAGAAGGAGTACTCGTGAAATGGTTAACATTTCGGGACTACTCCAAAAACTCCTATGACCAACAAAAACGAAAACGAGATCAAAATTATAAATGTGATCTGTCCGTCCATTATAAATAAGACTAGATGAGTGATAAGATGAAATTGAAATTCTTCTATATAGTGAACGACCACAGATTTTTTCTGTTTTTTTCTGTATTTCCACACCTAAACCACACCTGAATGTAAATACAATTAAATTTCCAAATCACATATTAGTATCACTTTTCCAGACAAAGTCACATAAATGGTGGCTTTTTGATGTTCATACAGAAACGCATTTTGTTCAAAGTTCTTACGTCTATCGATGATTTGTTCAAATAAATGCACTTAGAATGTTGTGTAATAAGCATCAATCAATGTTGAAAACATTATGTTTTATATTTTAATTATATACCGACCTAGTGGCTCTATTGAATTCTTCATAAATAGACTCTCCTCTGCTTTGGTCTTCTATGAAAAAGAATTTGACTACGTGATTTTATGTGGTGATTAGAATGCGAATTTCTCAATGAACAGTTATGAAAAAAACATTAGTATTGGTTGTCTTAGAAATCCATAACTTAAGCATAAAAAACACGTAGACAACTAAAATATTTCAAAGACATTAATGGTAGATAAATTAATACTAATATAGATAGTTGGATTGCAAATATTGAGAGCATTCACTACAACGGAACATTTGAACTCAGGGGACCATCTTTGTCAAATTTTCACTCATGGTATACCCAATAACCAGACAAATGTTATGGCAAGTGTGAGAACGTTTATTTCAGAGACACATGTGATGAAAATTGACTAAATCTTGTATATCATTGGAAAATGTTTTTTCGGTATTTCTAGATTCTCATGACATCAACTTTGTCTATGAAAGATTCGTTTTTGTTATTTTATATGGAATCAAAAAAACATGCCCAATGACTTATGAGGTAATAAGCACGGGAAGACAGGTTTTGGCTTTATAGTCAACTCAGTGTCTCGGATTTATTAGAAAATTATAAAATATGTGTCGCCAAAAAAATAAGAGAACCTAAAAAAACACATTTTCAAAGGGTTTTACGTGGACCAATCTCCAATAGATCGCAAAAATTTATATGGAACGTGGCAAGGAAAATAAGTGGAAAAATGTCTCATCCACACAATATCAAAATTTCAGTCGATGATGTCCTGATAATTCAAAGAAGTTGTGAACACTTTTGGCAATTACTTCTCAAATACGGCAAAAAACGCTCTTGATGCTTGATGATCTGAATTTTCCTGATTACACCACAATATATGTAGATGAAACATTTGATTTTTATTTTTCCGCAGAAGAAGTTTTGGGTGTAATTAATTAATGACTGAAAAATACAAACTAAAGGAGCAGACTATATTTCTAAGTTAATAATGTAAGTTAAAAATCAATGAATATCTACATAGCTAAACCACTGGCCCATATTAATTAATCAGTATTTATTGGTGAGTTCCCTGATACTTCTATCAAAAATGATATAATTTTCCAAGTACATATAAAGGACGACATCACACACCTAAACAACTACAAACCGATAACGATCCCGTCGGTGATGAGTGAAGTAATTGAAAAATCTGTCTTCAGTCAAATGCCGAGTTTTTTAGTCACATTCAATATTGTTTCTAAATATCCCAGGCAGGTCAATGAAGAGTTATTCAAATTCATTTTGAAATTTCAGCATCACCATAATTCAAAACTAACTATATTCCCTATGATTCAGAGGTATAATACTTAAATACCTCATGCTATACCTGCAATGCACAAGGGTATATGTTGAAATATAGAATGAAATATCAAATTATTACAAGATGGGTATTGGGGTTCCACAGGGTTCTCTCTTAGGATCACTCATATTTCTCCTATTCGTAAATAATCTCCCACTATACTGGAGTTCCACTTATATTTTCCTCTATGCTGATGATACAACACCACGTATGCAGTTTTTATCAAGACTCGTGAATACGAATCCCCATCTACATGTGAAAATAAAAAACAAAAAATAATGGTAGCTAATATCGCAAAACATTTTTAGGATGGTACCTATCTGGATTCCGATATGAGTTGCGAAACAAACTCAAATATACATTTCAGCAGTCGCATTGATATATTCCCATATATCAGATTCTCCTGAAGATGTATATGAGTAATATACGAAAGCTTGAAATATCTCTATAGAGTATACTTTTGCTCTGCTGCAATCCCCAATATTAACTAGTTTTATATATATATATTTGACTGAAGATGACAGAAGCAATTCTTCACTATATATATATATATATAGATATAAATGTAAAAAAAGCTTGTGGTGTTTGAAGTTCTTTTGAGCTTTTGAAAGTTCAGTAATGTAAAATTAAATTAAAAAATATTAGAATATAGGTAGTACGCACCCACGCTTTTTTAACATTTGAGTAATCACCGAGGGGGAATCCACTGGAGAATTTTGGTGTACATGTCACGGGTATTACATATCACGGGCATTACTCGGGTATTAGTCGGGAATTCATAGCGTTACCCGGGTATTAGTTTGGAGGGAGGTATTACTCGAGCATTACTTGGGTATGACAGGAATTATTCGGAAGTGAAAGAACAATTACTGCACAATACTAATGAGTAAAGGGCAAAAAAAGGTCATCAACACATGGGAATTGGAATTGTCCTAACATTAAGACCCGATTTTATAGTTTTCTTACTTTTTGGACGGGCATTACTGGCATTACTTGGTGGGTATTACTCGGGAATTACTGGATATTACTCGGGAATTACTTGCAAAACACCAAAACTATTATATAACGTCGTCAAGGGTATATTTATCAATAATAATACTTGTAATACTTGTAAAATTCACTATACCTATCGGCTAGTTTCATGATAATCTGTATAATTATTAAGGTACGTGAGCCTAATAAGGCCCGGTACCAAACAAGGCCCACTGTAACCTCTAGAGAATTATTAAAGTGTTATTGCCAATTTTTTCCCACTATATAAAGAAGATATTACCTTAAACATAGGTCACCACCAATACAGTTGTTGCGCCCTTGCTTTGACTGTCACGAAGCAATTCAGTTGAACCCGACTATTCATAGTGGCGTGATCTAAAAACGGACATTTAACGATTTTTGCTGTTGTGTGATTGTTTTGAAAAACACGTAAGTATGTGTATGTAAGAGCCTAAAGTTCAAAGATTTATGTAGCATAAAAAGAATTCCTCAAAAATAAATAGTAAATGAAAAACAAAATTATATAACCTAAAAATCACGAGACAACTGACAGTCCCCATTAAAAATTCCGAATAAGGCCCGTGCCTTATTTGGAACCTAATCTTTGTAGCCTACACTAACTTACGATTGCTTTACTTCTTGAAGATACGTTAAAATGCCAGCAAATCAAGCTTTATGGTCTGAGGAGCAATTAAAGCAAGCAGTGGTATGGCTGTTGGGACAGCTAGTGCAACATTCAGAATACAAAGAAGAACACTGCAAAACCAATTATCTACTGGAAAAAGTATAACAGATTACATACGTAAACACAATGCAGATTACCCACCACTTTTCCGAAAAAACTGCAATGGCTGGTAGAAAATGAGTTAGGCTATTTCTGAAACCCCATCCAGATATTACTAGACGAAGAGCACAGCATATGAATGCTGCTAGGGCAGCTAAACTCGATGGGTATATTGTAGATGATTATTTTAAAAAACTCACAGACGTGATAACTGAAACAGGAGTCTTGACAAACAACGATGTATATTCAATCTTGATAAAAAGGGGTGACAACTCAATATTCATAGGCAACATACTGTTTTTGCTGAAAAAGGCATCAAACGAGTACATTCGTTATCAGAGGAGCATGCTCAAAATGTCACTATAGTTGCATGTGGAAATGCATTGGGGCAAGCAATCCCACCTATGATTTTGATGACGGATGTCAGACAAAAGCCGGAATGGTCTATGCATCTGCAACCTGGTTCAGTTCTTCATATGGCCCCTAAAGCGAGTATGACCATTCAGATATTTGTGAAATGGGTGGATCATTTTTTGCAATTCAAACCACCGGCACTGGGCAAAGTTCTTCTAATCTTCGAAGGGGCGTCTGCGCATCTAGATCACACCATCGTCGAGCCTGCAGAAAAAAAATGGTGTTGTATTGTTGTACCTACCCAGTAATACCATCCACGAGATTCAGCCTATGGATAAAACAGTTTTAAGACCATTTGAGTCCTACTTGGATGATGAAGTGTTGCTGTTTTGGACAAAGGATCGAACTACACGATGAACAAAACTACCTTTGGACTGATATTTTCTAAAGTATGGCCTAAAGCAGCTAGTCCAACAACATAATGGGTGGGTTTCGAGCAACGGGTATATTACCATACAACTCAAATATTATTCTCGATGTTGCATTTGCACCGTCTGAATTAACAACCAGGCGAACAGTTAATCAGGAAAATATTGAAAAAAAAACAAGAAATTTCTCTAACTAAAGAAGATGTAACTATTAATGTTCCTAATGCGACAGCCATTTCACTACAAGAATGTATGAAAAAAATCTGTTACAGAAAAAATACCAATATTGAGACTGTACCAGATGCTCAACAGGCTGGGCCAAGCCTTGCAAGAAGAAAACGTCAAATATCCCACTCTTCTTCAGAAGACAGCGAATATTCTGTTCGAAATACCTCATCATCTGAAGGAGAAGAAACAGTCTCTGATGAGAGTGATGATGTGCCAAAGTACAAAAATTTCAAATCATTCGGACGTTTGGAAGTGGGTGAAAATCACGTTCAACGATTCCGTTGCACACATACATAGAGAGCCTGATAGATAGATAGATAAAAGTGAAACTAATATAAACGTGTATATAAATTGTCAAATTTCGTTTTATAATCTTAATAAATGATAATACTCGAGCAAACAAAAATAATCGATTATACTTAACTCCTTACTTGACGTATTCCTTGAAACACCACTCAAGCTAACGCTCTTGTGATGTTTCGCAGAATACGTCTTGTGACTCGGAGGTACAATCGATTATTTTGACTGCTCTATATATGGTTTTTACCCTCTACTACCATTGGGGAGAAATTCACTACACATATAATCCTCTAGATTTCATAATTTTTATTTGAAAAAAAGTTTATATGAACGCGTGTCCTAACTTGCATCATTTCCGAGTAAAGGGGTGTCAAATTTTTAATAAAAAATCGGTTTTTCATGAATCACTCAAAATTCTATACGCCGATTCTGATTAAATTTCATGTCCTTGTTACTAGTAACAGGGTCTTCTTTTCATGAAATTATGTTATGAATTTTAATTCCAGTGGCGTCGCACTTGACACCCCGTTACAGATGAACGAAGCAAGTTATGACATAGGTATATGAACTTATATTCCTAAAATGTGACAAAAAATCACCTCCTTGAATTAAGATACACCTTCTATATATATACTGGCTTTGCTCGGATTTTTATATTGACTATATTTTATGGTTCTTGATAAGAATTTTAAGGTGGTTTAACTTTCCACGATATTAAAAATAAAAACATGTGAATCCAAGGAAATCTGTATATGCGTAGAAGGGCAAATTAATTGAATTTAGCGTCAATAAGTTATTACGTTACACTTATTTTTAATGAAACTATGAATTTTTGACAAGAACGTATAGTTCAAATAAATCAAAAAATAATTCTCGTTTTACTACGCATTTTCGAAATCGATGGGATGAGAATATTTCTTTGTTTTGTTTGCCTAGGGACGGTTTATTAATGGTCTGTCAAATGTGAGTTAATTCCTTCATGTAAACGAATATTATATTCATTATAACCACCAGTCAAATTCACCTGGAATCCAAACTATGCTTATACGGGTTATTGATAAACTGGATCTCAATCTAGTGTGAATGCGATCTAGTCCAAGGCATAGGGAAAAGTGCGTGCAAAAATTAATCTCCGAAAACAAAAAGTATTAGCGTAAATAGGAAATCGAAATTCAGAATGAGTTTTTATTTCATGCGACACGCCCGTGATTACCGAACATAACCTAAAAAATTCGCAAAGCGATTTTTTGTTGATAACTAAAAAACAACAGCTCCGATCAAAAAAAGTTAAATTAGGAAATTGTAGGTATTACAAAGATCTATCAATTGAAATTGATTATAATTTTTTGATATCATTGATACTTTTCGAGTTATATCAGAAAAACCGGGTTTTCTATAACTCGTTAACTGGAAGATTTAACACTTGTTAATTACTGTTATGTGTAGCCTATGGCAAGCCAAAAAAGTATTTTTTGAAAAATTGATAAACATTGATAATTTTTTTAAATATATGCAGTTTTCTCAAAATATATGCTTTCTCAATTTGGCTACTCTTGCTCAGGGAATTATGCTACAGTGACGATTCAGGGCTTATTATTTTCTGTTAGAGTTGTACTTTCATATTATCGAATAAGTATATTGATTTTTTTAATTTTAAGGATAAAAAAATTACTTACTAAAAAAAAATTACACAATTTTTTTACATGTTTTTTCTAAATAAATTTCTTAATTTTTTTTATAGAAATGACTTTGATGAAAACAGATTTCTAGCATGATTTCATGCATTTGAAGAAAAAATTGAATTTCTACGATCACTAGGAGCCGAAATAATGTTTTTATTTTAGAAAAATCTGGAAGGCGCAATGATAATAATTGCAGAAGAAGATGCCGATTTACTTAATCTGACTAGAGAAAACAACAAAATTATAGTTGTAGGAAATGTTGATTCGATTGTACTTCTCACCTAATTGGTTCCCAGAACACAGAACATATTTTTCTAAAAAAAAAAAAGCGCGAGAAATAGATCGCTGGTATTTCAACAGCAGCTTTAAATATCCACACCTATCGAAATATGTAGCTTTTCTTCACGCTGTATATGGCTGTGATACAGTATCTTCAATCTATTAACAGAAGAAGAAAAAATTACTAAAAATTTTTCATTCGAATCCCGACCTCCTTCAATTATTGGATGTATTTTATGAAGAAACTGCTCTTTCTGAAGAAGTGACTCATAATATGTGCAAAATTATTTCTTTATTGTATAATAATAAGAAAGAAGGAACTCTCAATGAACATCGTTTTGAGTGTTTTAAACGATTAACGCCAAAGGCAACTTTTCAATTAGCAAATCTTTCTTCTATACTGAAGGAGCCGCCAAACAACATGCCTTCAGAGTTTATTTGCATTTGCAAAAATGATTGGGCAACGACAAAAAGATCACTCACTGAAAAATTACGAATTACGAAAACTACGAATAATGCATTAATGCCAGTTTATACTGATGACTCATTGATGAGATATTGAAAAAATCTCATGCAGCTGTATCAGTGTTTGCAAAACAAAACCTGTGGCTGCATAAAGCAATTTCTACAATGTTCGAGTGTTTGCACACATTGTGATTCGAGTGAAAGTGAATTTTGAGACGCCTACCAACGAAATAGATGAAGAATTGCCCAACTTCATGAATAGTCTGCTAACAGACTTTATGGAAGAAGAAGAAGAAAAAGAAGAAGAGCCAAATGATTCAGTGGATAAAAAATAGAAACTCATCCTGAATTTTAATATCTTAAACGCTCATATTTTTTTTATCTAATATTAATTTCTGCACATTTAACATTGGGCCGCTTCCTCGTTTCTTGGACTAATCGTTGTATAAATTATCTGACCATAATTATTGTGTGGGAAATTCCGTGTACTGTAGGTGGACAGGAAAATTCCCAAATTTTGTTTGTACCAGGACAGAGCACTGAGCTCTAAGCACTCTTGAAATGAACTCCGAAATTTTGAGCACTAAGCACTTTTATTTATGGAATGCTCGCGATTAGTAATCACTTTCAAAAAGTAATTCCAGTCAGGGAGCACTAAGCACTAAGCACTTTTCAGGCTGTTTGATACTTAAGTTACTCAAACTTACTCAGAGACGTAATATTTTCACTAATGCTATTACATCGCGACATGTATCGCTACACTGTAGCTTTTTCAAGCAGTTATTAAATTAACCACTTGGAAAACTACAGTGTAGCGAAACTTGTCTCGATGTAAAATCATTTGTTGAAATCTTATCGTGTCAAATCAAGTTTCAGTAACTCACGTTTCGAACAGTTGAGAAGTGCTATGGTTTTCCATCTAGTAACAACCGAGACAATTAAAAACTTAAGTCACTTTTTCTACTCACCCATCTAAAATGGCAATCAACGTAGCGCGATAAATGATTAATTATTCACATATTCTGCAATCTGTATTTAAAGAATTTTTGTTAAAAATATTACCATAGCAACTTAATTTTTTAAGGTACTGTTTGATTACAGTGGTTAAAAACCCTGAGAGAGTAAATCGTTCTTGACCTCTCAATTGAAACTGTTATGATAAAAAAATTTATCAACTCAAAAACATACAATTTTGTGGTTATAATATGAATTCTTAAAAAAGTACGGTATATGTAAAGCATTTATGAACTCCTCGAGACAATTGTCATTCCGCAAGAACGTTTATAACTCTGCTAAAATAATATACTATTTTGAAATAGGATTGCTGAAGTCAACAATTTGATTCCAATAAAAGAGGAATATTGATTGAATGTTTGGTTTTGTGGTTTTCTTGGCATCGATTTTTGAATGTTTAACCTCGCACAGTCTAAAAAAAATATGTAAATCAAAATCAAATCGCGTATGGTCACAGAGAAAAGAAGTTTGAAATAAGAGAATGGTAATTGACATAACGTAAATCCCCTGTATCAAGATAGCCCCGATACGAAATTTTTGGTAGGCTTTTTTTGACTTTCGTCAAAGAAATAACAATTTGACTCAATAATAAAAAAAATTATTGCTTCGAAGGTTTCGATTACGGAGACAGATTTGGTCTCCGATACGTCAACATAGTTTGAAGTGAAGAAGTAATATTTAGTTATTTTGAACTTCTTCATAGGAAAAACAACTGACAAAATTGTACTATTTTTTCAAGTAATCTTCTAAACGCAGTATTTATCGTAGAAAATTGAATTTTTGGTGGGGGGTGCCACCGGGTGCCATCTGCCGCCACTTCATGTTATACAGAAAGGCTTAGTGCTCAGTAATCCCGAAAAATGCTTCGGAGTACTAAGCACTAAGCACTGAATTAGGAAAGTGCTCGATCTGTATGTAGCCCTCAGGAAGGCAGGGGGTTATAATTATTCTGGTACAAATCATGCTATGGCCACATGATTTCACTGTTTTACGAATTTTTCCAATTTTATTTCTGTAACTTTTTACGTCCAAAACCGGCGGAAATATTTTAGAAAACGCGTTCTCTATAGAGCCTTCAGGGAAAACGAGGTTATTTTTAAATTTTTTTATACAACTATGACCGTCCAACATTTTCACGATTTCTTTGGATTGTAAAGATTGAATTTTACAGCGAGATTTCAGTCACTTTTTCGCACTATAACTATGTCATGGCAACTAGGTTGAGGCTGAGGTACGGTAGGGTTCGTTTTTAATATTGAATCATTGGCTTCCTAGTCCTGCGTTCAAAATCCTTGTTTTGGAATACCTCATTCGCTATGTTAAGACTTCTTCAAAAACAGTTAATATCAGCATGTAATCAAAAATGAATATTTGGAACCTTTGGTGTGAATACAATTTAAGAAATAGAAGCTACCCAAAACATCAAAACTACATCACTTTCACTCGACGCGCGTTTCGCTAAATAAGTTGGCATTCTCAAGAGCTATGAGCTTACTAGTAACATTGCATCAAATATTAGTAAATTTGTTTAGTTTTCGGGGAGTATAATGACATTTGAATATTGCCTCGCAGAAGGTTACGTAGAAAACTCACCAAGTTTCCAAAAGGACCTATCAAATAAAATACTATACTTCAGTGACACTGTCGCTGGCCCTTCCACTATTCAGCAACTTTCACCAGTACAGCCTTCCAAAAGGACCTCTTCCAGCTAAGTTACTTCCATGGCATCGTTTGCAACAATTAGTGCTTGCAACAAAGCAGTGGAAAACCGAAACCCAACCTTCAAATCCACGACTTCATTGAAAAAGATTTTAGCATCTGCAATTAATTTACGGAATGCTACAAATTGCATGTTTAATTAACAATTCAAATGTTGATATGTATTTAATAATACACGTTTATTTTATGGTACCTAACTATTAGTTTTTCTCCGCACGCTGGTAGAAAAAATAGTGTACCTAACATGTGCGTAAAGTGACTTTTCGCACTACGACTATTGTGGAAGAACTCCCGATCCTCTCCAAACAACTTTTCACCGTTAATTTTCTCTTCCGAAACCGCTGGGAATTCTTCTGAATTCTTATGCGTTTTCTATTTGGTATTCAGGGTGTGAATGTTTATTGTTTTGTGATACCTGTGCAAAACTAAATCTCAAAAACTAAGTGCTTGAAAAATATATTGTAAATTTGGATTCGGAAAGACAGGTATACTCTGCGGAAACTTCAATTATAATTAAGTACATTTTCGGAATCACTTCCCTTGTTTTTGCTAATGAATTTGATCAAAAGACAGTCTGACGGATAATTCAATCGTGACCACTGTCAACTGAAAGATAGATCCTGCTACCGTTCATATAATCACATCCATCATTTGGGACTCGTGTTATGCAATTCAATATAAATGTAGCTAACTATTGTCCTATGTTCGTATTCAGTCCCAAGTATCACTCTAATATTGGGACTATATTGGTACACTCGATAGTCGAGAAATACCATCAGGTTAATTTTAATGTTGAGTAATAAGCATATATAGGTATCACATACCAAATGCGTAAAAACCCTTGGTCACGAATAACCACAATGCAATCAATTCTTAAGTGTTTGAATAGAAACAATTTCTTCAGAATGCTATCTCGCCACGAAACGAATGAATTTAAAGTATATCTTTGAGTCGGACTGCTTTGATTTCGGGTCCTTTGAACATTGACGTCAATTCATTATTCATAAAAATAAAGTTAGAATTAATTAAAAAGATCATGGAAGAATGATGGCGAAGGTCATGGCTTATGATTCACATAACATGAAATTCTGTTTAGTCCTCATACGATTTTCTTCGAATCATGGGACGTGAGAAGCAATGCTTGCTATAGCTGTTTTGATGTGTATGACAATTTATAATAAAAATAAAGCCAAGTTAATTTCACAATATGCGTCATTCGCCTGAATATATTGCATCATTTGAAGCTTTAAACTCACTTAACATTTTCGTTTGATACGGAAACCACTGCTGATGGCTTCAAAAATGTCCGCACCGATAAATGAGAAATTCCTGTTTACAGAAAAACTTCCACATCGTAAATAGAGGATTCATTGCAAATTTTTTCAGTCATTCCACACACGATATCTCGTGGTGCAGCCCTCTCTTTATTCTTCACGCAGCCAATTTTTCTACATTATTTTATCAACGTTACGAATTTGTCGCTAACAGTTTTTTTATGACTTTCGTTAAAAACGACCTCAGTTCTCTTGAAACAAAATTTCATTCATGGAATAAACATTCTCGCGAACCAACAAAAAAAACAAGAAATTCATACAAAAATATTGCACTGGTTCGCAGAAAAAATCAAAAATATCATTAAATAAATCCAATTATTAATAATGAGAATTAACAGAGAATAGGTATTCGTCTTCTTTGTTTTTCTGCAATTGAAACAATTGAGATTTGTAGTATTTTTCCATTGATTGTTATTTCATTAAATCATTGCAGTTTTTTAGATTCATGTTGTTATTCAGGTTGTTTTATCAATGGAAAAACGGAATTGTTTTTTATAATTCAATAAACTGATGAATGTGGTAATTACTACGTGGTGGAAAATCTTCAATCTTTGTGCAGAATAAAAATTGAAAAGCCTTTTGCTTTTTACGAGCTCTTATTCTACTCTGTCCGTGTTGGGAGTTATTTATAACTGAGCGCCACCCAAAACTGGAACCTCCTGGTATAGGCCACCCAAGTAGCAATTTATGGCAGAAGTCGAGCGCAATTTTCTAGTGCCTAAATTGTGTCCACTATTTTCAGAGCACTTTTGTCCAAAAATGTTTGTTTGTGTCAACATATTTCCAACTCATTTCGTCGAAAGGATATGCGTGTCTAAATAGCACCTTTCGAAATAAATGTGTTCAATGTCTCTACTTTCTGTCCATTTGGACTTTTCAAATATATTGCGACGCAGGCGGGTCGACACTAAATAGACTCAAGTGTGTCTGATTTGTTTCGTAACACGACGATTCTATTTTTTTAGCGAAATGAGTTGAGTAGACACAATAATTTTCATTTCTTAGAAATAGAGTTTCTTTATTGTTTGTACACTGTGTCGTACGGGCACATACGTATTCATATAGAAACATTTCACACACACACAGTTTCCAGTTTGTCTCTGTAAAAAAAAATGTAATGTTATTTATTTCGAAAGAAAAACGATAAATGGTTTTTAATACAAAAAAATTAAATATCAAAGATATTCATTTCTGGGTTTAAAACGAAGAAACCTTTTTTCAAAAACTCCATTAGGTTATCGTACATTAACATATTATATTCTTTTTCATTTTTTTTCTTCACTAGTGTATCCATCAATTAATTAATTTTTGCTGTGATTTTGTTGGCTAGTATAGAACACCATATAGGCCGATTCTCACTTGGCGTCGCGTCGCGAATATAATCAATCCGTCTAACATAGATTCATCTCTACAGTGTTGCCACTTGTACTGTGCTTCCAAATCTTATGCACCCAATATTTTCGCTTCCGTTACTTCCTTTTTTCTCTTCGTTGTGCAAAGCAATTGCCAGGGCAAAAACTTCGTCTTCCTCACTTGAAGAACTCATTGCAACTGCCCGAGAGTCGTGGAGAACTGAATGAACTGCCGAACGAAATTCAGCCACGTTTCGTTGACGCGACGCGTCGCAACGCTAAGTGGGTATCGACAAGAAAATAACGCGTCGCTGCCGCAACGCGCCACATCGCCACGCGACGCCAAGTGAGAATCGGCCTTATTTCTTCCACGCTGTTGGCAAAATACACAGATGAACTGTGTGATTTTCTATTGTTTTGATGATTTTGAATGATATTATAAAAATGATACACCAGAGAAAGTAACGTGGAGTTGCACTCCATGTAAATAAATATCTGAAACGTGAGGTTTGTTTGAATCTCAGTCGAATTTCAGACTCAACACCCTTCCGATATGTGCCCATTGCTAATAATTAGGAACTCCGCACTCCGGTCCTATAGGATACTGAAATGTGTCTGTGTGACCTTTCAGTCACATTTCAGTGAATTTTTGGTCTATATTTCAGGAAAATTACTCTTAAGAGCAAACAATACCCTTGATGAAACGGGAATCGGTTTTGAGCGTTCAGTTTTCTTTTTTTGCGAAACTTTTGTTGGAACAAATGATTCAATTCGTTTGTGAGAATTCGGGAATCTAACTGATTTTTGGTTTTGATGATTTTGAAGAAAACATTTTTTTTATGGTTTGACAAATGAAAAAAATAGGCAAATTTCCGAATTATTAAGGAGATTACAGACTCAGAAGAAGAAAAAAAAAATGGATAAAATCAGTAGAGTCTGTATGAGTGGGTTTGTAGTATATAGAGAAGTTGTGTGTGTTATTTTTGCGAGAGATAGTTAAATCCAGAAAGAATTGAATTGTTATCATCTTCAATTTCTGATGTGAATTCTATGTTAGAATTAAGACCGTTCAAATAATTAAGAAAATTATTCAATTGATGTACCGTTCCAATCCAGCAAACGAAAATATCATCAACATATCGATACCAATATTTGAACAAGAATTTGAATTTAGAGTTGTGAATTTGATTTTCTAAGTGGTTCATAAAGATTTCGGCAAGCAAAGGAGACAAAGGTGAACCCATTGACAGGCCAGTATTTTGTAGATAAAATTTATTACCGAATTCCAGGTAGTACAGAGTCTGTACTACGGTAGTACAGACACTACAATACACAAAAACTCTATGCACCCACAATCACACAAACTTGCAGCGTATCATTCTATGGTTCACAGACTGGTGAATATACCACAAATTGAATAGAATTAAACAGATCGTCGTGACTAATGGTTATAAAACATCGATCATAGATAGGATGGTCAAACAAAATCAGAGAAAAATCCGATTAACGTTTTGCATGTCTAACATATCTCGGTCACCATACGAATAAGATATCTCGTTAAAATTGTTAAAATTGTTTTTTCCGTTAACCAGCTGTCATCCTCTTACGAACGGCAGCCCTCAAAAGTCGAAACTTGTGCGAGCCAAGGATTAACGAGGTCTTACCTTTTAACGTGCGATTCCTAGTACTTTCTCGGACCATCAGATAAAAATCTGTAGTCGCTAAGGATTCGAACCTAGCTGACCAGCAGTCACTGGTTTCGAACGAGAAAGTCTCAACCACTGAGCTACAGACCCTTCAGAAACGTAATATAAATGTTGCAGTCAGATTCAACAACAATCTATATTCATTCATCAATAACGCAAAATCTGTACGGGATAAATTCAAGAAATCAGGAGTTCACAAACTTGAGTGTGAGGACTGCAATGCAATATATATTGGCCATACTGGCCGTAGTTTTGATCAAAGGCTCGGTGAACATTGGAGGAGTTACAGATTGAATAAGCAGGATTCAAACTATGCCAAACATCTCATTGACAGCAAACATAACTTCACACAGAATCCTGAAATTTTGCATATTCAACCTAAAGGTCTGAGATTAAACATAGTGGAATCCTCAGAAATTAAGAAGCACCTACGTAACAATAACAATCTAGTACTTAACGACCAGGTATATTTACATATTGTTACAGACCTGAAATTTGATAAAGACTTCTCGAATTGTTCGAGATCGTTCGATGAATTAGATGGAAAAATCTAGAAGCACTAACTTTTGTTCTGGATCAATCGTCGAACATTCTTATTGTGTTCTATTGATTTCTTCATTTTTCTAGAAGTTTATTTTTATATATAAGCAATGCATTTGTGAGATGGGGAGAGATAGTTAGGAAGTTACTATGAGTTAAAGTTTTTCGAAGGTTTTCGAATACGCGTTCCTAAACAGGCTTCTTTCGTTTTGTTATGAATTCAATATTTTCTCTAAAAGCCAACATGGTTTTCTTAATAAAAGATCGACCACAACAGCAGTTCATTCATACTATGATAGAATAATCGAATTTATTGAGGCAGGCGAATGCCCTGTGGGAATCTTTTGTGATCTTAGCAGGGCATTCGACTGCGTCAATCATTCTATATTACTCGAAAAATTGGATAAATATGGTATCAGAGGGCTACCTTTGGAATGGATATCGAATTATTTAACGTATAGAAAACAATATGTCACCGTGAATAATAAAAATTCTGATATGAAGTATATTGATCTTGGTGTGCCTCAAGGCTCAGTTTTGGGACCGGTATTGTTCATCCTTTTCATCAATGATCTGAGTATTTTATCAGTACCGGCATCATTAACTTTATATGCAGATGATACATCTGTGATCATATCAGATAAAACCGATCTAGCCTTGACAGATAAATGCAACACAGTTTTTTCCAGATTGCACGAATGGTATTCTGCAAATGAGCTGTTTCTGAATGTTGGAAAAACACAATCGATAAGGTTTCATAACCGTCAAAAATTGTGTCAGGATATCACATTCGGCTCAGATGAGGCTTCAACGCATTATGTCTCAAGTAATAGTAACGTTGTAACGTTTCTAGGATTTCAAATTGATTCATGTATGGACTGGAAAATTCACTGTCAATCACTGATATCCAAAATGAATTCATTATCATATCAATTCAGAACCACTAGGAAAGTATTGGAAATAAATCAGCTACTTGCACTCTATTATGCACAAGCTGACAGTAGATTGCGATATGGTATATGCCTATGGGGTTTATCTGTATCCTCGCACGATGTTTTCATTTCCCAAAAGCGAGTTTTGCGTTCTCTCGTTGGTATATCGAGCCGTACAAGTTGCAGAAATGTCTTCAAAAACTATAAAATTTTAACACTACCTTCATTATTTATTTTTGAACTCTCTGTATACTCATTTGAGAACAGAGGAACTTTATTCAGTACCAATAAAGTCAGACATCAATTTGATACCCGAACCAAAAATGACCTTCATGTACCTTTTAATAAATTTAGCGTATCATTCAACTCTCCTTCCTCTATGGCGCCCAGGGTATTTAATAAATTGCCAAAATATATAAAAGACAATAAATGTATTAAACTATTTAAGAAACAAATGCGAGAATTTCTACTAGAAAAATGTTTGTATAGTGTTGAAGAGTTTATGTCGTAGAACCGTAGCGTCTTGTTTGTAAGCTCTTATTCTGACATGTTGGCATGTTTGTTTTAGAATATTTTTAGGACAATTCTCATTGGGATAGATATTTTTGATTTCAAACCTGTGGTTTCAGATTTTTGATTATGTCTGAAATTTTAAATTTTTCGTGTTTTTATATTTACCTAGATTTAAGTTATTGACTATTCCTATACAATGTTGTGTTGTCTACTGGAAAATAAAGATCTTATCTTATCTTATCTTATCTTATCTGGATACAAGTATTTTGGTATCAGAATTTCAGTTTTGACCAGTGACTTGTATTACAGTGTTGTCAAGTGGGGTTTGAATAATAAAGGCAAGCCCATACCAGTGTACACTTATTTTTGAACCCGAAGATGCAACAATTGGTAACAGCGGCGGAATAAGTGTTACTGAAGAAAGAAAAGTAAGGCAGTTTTCCAGTATTTGATGGTGAATACTGGAGCAAATAAATACGATGAGATGGCAACATCAGCAGATATCCTTGAGTTTTTAAAGGAACAAGAAGCCAAACGAAAACAAGAACAAGAGGAACAAGAAGCCAAACGAAAACAAGAACAAGAAGAGCTTCTACAACAATTCGAACTGAAAAGGAAACAAGAACAAGAGGAACAGGAGGCGCGGTTAGTCCAGCAGCTACAACAACATGTTGATCTTCTGCAACGTATTAGTCACAGTCAACAGTGCTTCCAGAATGAAATCACCGAAGTAGTACAAGAGGTCAGAGGAGAAGTCCAGGAGGTTAAAGGTGAAGTTCAAGAAGTCAGAGGCGGAGTCCAGGGAGTCAACAGAAGGGTCTAAGACGTCGAAAATGAACTATCTAAAATAGATTGAACGGCTGGCACGAGAGGTGAACAAGAAATTCAACGAAGAAGTGGATAGGATCAAGGAGAGGCTGGAAACGTTACACTTTCCACACAAGCCTGCACCCTCTGAGGAAATCTTCCCCACCAGCGAAAGGCCATCCTCACTGACAACGCCGATAAAGCCTACACAAGTGAAAATTTTGGAGCCTCCAACATTTGTTGGGCAATCCTCGTGGTCCATGTATAGACGTCAATTTGAAGCGGCAGCAAACGCAAACGGCTGGCTGGTCCGAAGAGGAAATAGCCACCTCTCTAGTCCTGTGTCTACGAGGGCAAGCATTGAAAATCCTTCAAAACATTCCCGAGAGTAATCAGAAGGAATATTCTAGAATCGTTGAATCTTTGGAAATCAGACATGGACAGCAATATCTCAAACAAGTGTTTCAGAGCCAATTAAAAAGTCGATACCAAAAATCCAACGAAACCCTACTGGAGTACGGAGCCGACGTAGAGCGACTCATTAATTTGGCATACCCACAAGCACCGAAGGAGTTTATAGAACAAATTGGGGTGCAGACTTTCATCGATGGTTTGAGAGATACTGACATGCAGCAAGCCCTTCGACTAGGACGACTTCAAACCATAAGCGCAGCACTAATAGCATCTTTGGAGTTCGAGGCTGCGAATAAAGCATCAAGAAATACGAGGCCCAAGTTACGTGAAGTTAAATTCAACGAGGATTCTCCTACAAGCGAGGCGCTATTGAAGAAAATATTGGACTCCATAATAGCATTAAGCAACCAAGTGCCTTCCCCAGAAGACAGGAAGAGGCGCTGCTATAACTGTGGGAAAAGCGGCCATCTACAGAGGAGTTGCTGGGAGAGATCGAGATCCAGAAGTCCAAGAAGAAAGAGGTCGTCATCAGGAAGCAACGAAGATAGATCGAGATCTCCGAGCCCAGTAACAGAGCAACGTGGGCGTTATACCAGAGGAACCTTCAGGAGATCGATAATGCCAGAAAGGAGACCTCAAACGTCTGAAAGAGGACTTGCTCCCATCCAGGAAAAACGAGAATTAGTTGGCACTAGGGGGCGCGTGGCGACTTTCAGTGTTCAAATCCCCAAGATCCATATATCGTCATTGAAAAAAAATGACCAAAGTCCACTAATACAAAGCCACTTAGAAGATCAGAAATGCACCTTCACTATTGATACAGGAGCTTCGAGATCAGTCGTTCGCCCAGACCTCATACAAGAATCTGTGAAGCCGATGAAAAGGAATTTGTTTTGGAAACGGCAACGAGACAAACCGCACCAGTCATTGGGGAAACACTTGTACACATCCAGATAGGACCTATTACAATTGAACATTCTATGTTGGTTGCGGAAATGAGGGATGAATGTGTTTTGGGTCCGGACATCATGGAGAAAAACGATTTCATCCTTAACATCAGACAGAAAATTTTGCGGATTGGCAATGAAGAAATCTTCATGAGCAGGTACAATAAGAAAATCCAACCAATCAAGATTTATGTTGACGAAGACATCCACATTCCGAAAAACTCCGAAACCATCATCATGGCCAGAATGGATATAGAACCTGGGGATTTGTGAACCGGAATAATTGAAAATGATAAATACCGCCAAGATGGAATTTTAATTGCCCGATGTCTTGTGAACACAGAACAACTAATTCCTGTCAGGGTTGCCAATACTTCGGAAAATAAAGTCCTCCTGAAGAAAAACGTCCAATTGGGATTCTGCAAACCAGTCACTCGAGTTATCAATTGTGAAAACCACACTATGGTACTGCGAAGAAATACCAATAACACCGATCAGAGAACAATAGACAAAATGATGGAACAAATGATTCAACATCGCATCAACACCGGCGATGCCCGACCAATCCGACTGGCTCCGAGGAGACTACCGTTTGCCAAACAGAGACAGGTAGCAGACATGATCAACAACATGATGGAGGATGACATAATTGAAGAAACCACAAGCCCATGGTCCTCACCGGTAGTATTGGTAACTAAAAAGGATGGATCAACCCGATTTTGCGTGGACTATCGTTGACTGAATGACGTAACGATGAAGGATAGCTACCCATTACCAAGAAACGATGATACACTAAACACATTATCCGGTTCCAAATGGTTTTCAACGTTGGACCTGAAAAGCTGGTATTGGCAAGTGGAAGTTCATCCTGATGATAGAGGAGAAACAGCGTTCTCTACCGGACAAGGGCTGTACCAATTCAAAGTTCTTCCGTTCGGATTATGTGATGCTCCCGCCATCTTTGAGAGACTTATGGAACTAGTATTGAGAGGTTTGACATGTAAAATTTGTCTAGTCTACTTGGTTATTAATGGGAACGACATTTGACAAACATCTGAATAATTTGGAAGAAGTATTTTTGAGGTTAGAAAATGATAACCTGCAACTGAACATATAAAAGTGTTATATATTTCAAAAAGAATCTCGGCCGATCCTGCTAAAATCGAGGCTGTTAGGAGTTAGGAGGCCACGTCCTAGGGATAAACATGAAGTACGAAGTTTTTTTGGGGCTAGACTTTGGTAAAATTGCCAAGCCACTCCACCGCTTAACTCAGAACAACGTTCAGTTTGATTGGAGCCCTGATTGCCAACAGTCGTTCACTGAACTGACGAAGAAATTGACAACTGCGCCTATTTTGGCTTACCCACGAGAACAAGGCACTTTCATTTTGGACTGTGATGCGTCTCAGCAAGGCATTGGATCAGTTTCATCCCAAGAACAGGATGGCGAAGAGAAAGTAATAGCCTACTTTAGAAAAACTCTGGGCAAAGCCGAAAGGAATTACTGTGTTACAAGAAAGGAGCTTCTATCGATCTATTGCATCTAAAATGGGAGAGCCCAGATGGAGCAACTGTGGTGTACCAACTGGTCCTGCCGAAGGCACTTACTAAAGATGTGCTCGAGCAACTTCATAGTAGTCGTGCAGGTGGACACTTTGGAATCAAGAGGACCCTTGCTAGAATTCGAGAACGATGCAAAAACCGTTGCAAAGGCCTTCATAGAAAATGTTATAGCCAGTCCCACTAGAATTACATTCTGATCAAGGACGAAACTTCGAATCTGAGCTATGGCAGGAAATGATGAACATTCTAGGTGTGAAGAAGCCTCGTACCATAGCCCTACATCCACAATCAGATGGTATGGTTGAATGACATAATAAAACCATCAGCCAGTACCTGTCGATGTTCATCTCCAAAAATCAAAAGGATTGGTATGAGTTGGTACCACTATTTCTCCTATCCTATCGAAGTTCCCAACATGAGTCCACCGAATATAATATACCCCTTCAATGTTGATTACTGGGCGAGAAATGAAACTACCATGCGATCTGCTGTTTGGAATGCCACCCAGAAGTACAGAGGACAAAGTCCTCCCAGAATATGTCCAAGAGTTGCGAAAAAGACTGGACCAAGTTCGTGAATTCTGCAGACGTTTTCTTCAAATCTCCAGTGATAAAATGAAAAAGAGGTTCGACAGGAAGAGTCCAGGAACTATGTTCGAGCCAGGTGATGCCGTTTGGCTCTACCAACCTCAGAGAAAGGAAGGAAAATGCCCCAAGCTACAGAGAAATTGGACAGGACCCTACGTTGTCATAAAGAAGATCAACGAATCGGTATACCGTATTCAGCTCAACCCAAGGAGTAAACCCAAAGTTGTTCACATCGAGAGGTTAGCAGAATACCGAGGCCACGATCTCCCAAATTGGTTCCAGAGGGACAACCAAAATGGTGATGGTGTTATCCGGGACGGAATAACCTAAAGGAGGAGGCAGTGTTACAGACCTGAAATTTGATAAAGACTTCTCGAATTGTTCGAGATCGTTCGATGAAATAAATAGAAAAATCTAGAAGCACTATCTGTTGTTCTTATCGTGTTCATTTTTCTAGAACTTTATTTTTATATATAAGCAATGCATTTGTGAGATGGAGAAAGTTAGTTAGGAAGTTACTTTGAGTTACCTTGGATACAAGTACTTTGGTATCAGAATTTCAGTTTTGACAGTGACTTGTATTACAGTGTTGTCAAGTGGAGTTTGAATAATAAAGGCAAGTCCATATCAGTGTACACTTATTTTTGAACCCGAAGACGCAACAATATAATTTTTTAAGTGTAAATTATTGGAAGTTTTTATTTCCCACCTACTTATCAGGAACTTCTTCCCTTTAGTGTTCAATATTTGTGCCATTTGGATATATTTGGGTATGCAATGAATGAAAAATAATAATGTCCGTAAAATTTAGAGCACATGCGAATTAATTTTTGGACACATAATCGACACATATTTTAGCCAAGTTAGACACAAAACAGACAGTTGTGGACACATCATGGTTCCATTTTAGATACATATTGAAAACAAAAGGCGGAATGAAGACACATTTTCGCAAAGTTTTAGGTTTATTTCAGACTTACCTTTGAACACAATTTGGGTCATATTTAGTACGCATTTCGATCACCATTTTGGTCGCATTTTCCACTTATAATGTGTCCAAAAGTAGACAATATGCTTTTCAAATTTGTAGTGTCCAAATTACAGTGTCGACACATTTCCCAAAATAAGTCGAGAAATGTTACTTGGGCAGCTGTGTGTAATGCCATTACCATATATAGATAGGGTTTTCAGGTATCTTCAAAAACACGTCTCGCTGACGGAACCGACGTAAGTTGCTGAACGTGCAGCGGAAAACTCAATGGTGTTTGACGTATATTTATTATTGCTAAAATTATTGTTGTTAAGTTATTGATTATATTTATATGGTTTGAAGTGTAACCTACGGCTGAATTGGAAGGTAGGAGTTGTACTTATTTGTTTCGAATTGTTGATTCATTTCCGAAATAAAAGGATATATTAACTATTTGGGGTATGGTCCGTATATCATTGGTTGCTCTGGTTAGTAATTTGGCGGTCCGTATATACCAAATTCCTGAAAAGTAGATGACCATTTCCTGGGATTTCGGTGATTCATTTGTCACCAGAGCGACCGTAATTTTTCCTCGGTAACTTGGGAACCGCTTGTCATTTCTCAATTGGAATGATTTTACTGAGTGCCAGATTTTAAACTTTGGAAAAAAATATAATATTCATCTCAAAAAAGGTCTTTGGGTCTGAATTGGATCAATTGGCAAGGGGTCCGTATATGTGCAGCCGGTTGTTTGGAAACTCAGAAACCGCTATTCACCGATCTGAAATGTTCGGCGATATACGGACCATACCCTTGATGAAGTATAAAGTTAGGAGTTTTCAGTAACAGATATACAGGTTATTACTTCGAAAGAAAATGTTTTAGTATATTCTTTTAATGTATTGTATTTTCTTTTGTCTGTTGATTAATAAACAAATGAGTTTGTGTGGAAAATTTCAATGGAGGCAAACACGTTCATATGGAAAAAGATTTGCTATGCTTTTACGGCTATTTTTCGGGGTTTTCCTACGGTCCTGAATAATAAATATTTAATTCTTGGTGGTATCTATTTTGAAATTGGAATGCTGGAATACCGATTTGATTAATCGGTGGCACATGAGTCTCGGCACATTGGAATTGAGTGAATAATATGTTCAGTTTATCCAAATCCAGAGACTTGTAACGTGCCTGTGTGAGAAGTTAACGTGTTATTTGGTGATTTGCATCAACTTGCCTCACTGAGTTATATCTTCTGAATTTTTTGAAGGTTTTGCGAAGGACTGTAACGTGCCTGTGTGAGAAATTGAAAATAACGAGTAACGTGTCTATGTGAGAAGTTACTTATTATTATTTGTGCAATACTGAGATGAGAGTAAAGTGACTCGTCTTGCAACGTGCCTGTGTGAGAAGCTGCATGTCAAAGGGTTTACTCTTCAGTTATTTTTATTATTGTAGAAAAGCATTCATTGTGCCTGGGCTCATGATATCAATCCTTTAGGTGTGTATCCAAAAATTTTATTTGATATTAACAATTCCATTGGAAACTTGAGAGCATCTTTTGGTATTATTCGGTTGTGATTGAACCTAAAGATGATTTAACGTCCTGATATATGTGTATACAGGGTGACCACGAAGTGAGGTACGCCTCCCGATTTTTCTATAGTTTGGAAGATACATAGTTCAAATTTTGTATGTCGCTATAGTACTTATAGCATAGCATATTTTGACGCCACTACCGAAAATTCACCACTTTTTTTTTTTCAAATGACACCCTGTAAATTTTCTTTCATTATCCGAAAGAGCATATAATTTTTGATAACGCTGTCATTCAAAATTGAAATTCGGTTGAAAATGGCGGAGATACAATTGATTGTTCAATCAAACAAAGTTGGCCATGAAATTCAAACTTAAATCATCGCAACTGACAAACGACATCAGAAATTACCAGAGGAAGGTTCAGTGCTATACAGTTGAAAACTGAGATTTTTATGTAATTGCAGCTACCATATATTCGAACAATAATCAAAAATTATCTAAAAACGGAATAGTACCCATCAAGAATTGACAGTTCAAGAACGACCTAGGTACTCTCTCAGGGGTTTTAATCACTACAATCAAACAGTAACCCTAGCGACGTACTTAAAAAAAATGGAGTTGCTATGGTAATATTATTTGAAAAATTCTTTAAATACAGATTACGGAATATGTAATTAATTGATCATTCATCGTGGTACGTTGAATGCCATTTTAAATATTATGTGAGTAGAAAAAATAGCCTAACCTTTTAGTTGACTTGATTTAACACGATAAGATTTCAACAAATGATATTACATCAAGACATATTTCGCTACACTGTAGTTTTCCAATCGGTTAATATAATAACTGCTTGAAAAAGCGACAGTGGAGCGAAACATGTCGCGATGTATTATTATTTGTGAAAATCTTACGTGTTTGATTAAATTTCAGTAACTTAAGTGTCTAACAGTCTGAAAAGTACTTAGTTCTTACTACTTCCTGACTGGAATGACTTTTTGAAAGTGCTTAGTAATCGAGAGCATTTCATAAATAAAATTGCTCAGTGTTCGAAATTTCGGAGCACTTTTCAAGAGTGCTTAGAGCTTAGTGCTCGGAGTACTTTTTGACAGTGCTCGGCACAGCTCTGTTTAGGATATCATCCACGGTAACTCTGTTGAAATTCAAAACAAAAAAAAACATCAGAACTTTCTTTATAAAATGTTCTTTTTGTGTGGTCTAAATCATATGTAGGTGAGTTCTGATTATAAACAGATTTAAAATATTCCGCAAATCAGATAGACAGAGTCGGAAAGTAGACATTGGCAACGATACATTTATTTCCGAAAATATCTATTCCAACGAAAATGGTCTCTAGTGAGGTACTCAGAGTAATTGATTTTGAATTAAATTTTTTGTGTACAGCTGTCAAAACGCCTAATCATTTTTTACCAGTTTTATCAAGATTTATGTCAGTTCTATACCCCACATATTCATCAGTAAATAGCTCAGAATTACTAAAATCTCAAATTAGCCAAATCTTGGTCAAACAGATAACATCGTGTTTCCAAATTAAATTATGAAAAAAATCTGTTGTCTTTGTACGTAACTACCATGAATTTTGGTAATTTTTATTTTATTTTATTTTTACAAACAGAAATACAAACAGGACGAACCCAGAAACAGTATTCACATATACATAAATAAATATTTTATGGTTATAAATTATACAGTAGAAAAAATACATACAGTGACCGCCAAAAAGTATATACTATATGGGAAAAAGTTTTTTATTAGAGTATTGGGAAAAGATTGTGCATGTCCGATAACCTGAAAATAGATTTTGATACATGTCACGTGATCGCTGATATGGCGGCAGATTAAAAAAAAATACTATGAAAAGGCAAAAAGTGGGGTAAAATAAGTTATTTCAAAAAGTTGCTCAGAATTGAATATTATACGTATATACAAAATTTGAAAAGATAATGAGGGAAAATTGAAAATAACTATTTTCTTCAAATATTTTCGTAGCTGTATGATTTAATTTAATTTGACGCACTATTTTTAAGATTATGTGTGAAGTGAAACGTTCGTGTAAGATTATAATCATGAATTGATTATAACCGGAAAGACACAACATCGTAATAATCGTGGAATTCTGATATAACTGTTAGACACGAACCAATGTAACAGCAAGGGTTCTGACAAAATATATATTTTTTTAATTTAGTGCTCTCAGGTGTGGAGAAAATGAGAAAGTTTTGTTATTTTCATTGAAATACAAATATTTCAGTATGGTCAAGCTATTCATAAGAAAATAATTTGATATTTTTATAAAGAGAGAAAAATATTTTTAAAAAATTGCTTTTCTCAATTTTCTCACATTATTTTGTCAAACTTTGTATATGTGTATGAAACTGAATTCTAAGCAACTTTTTTAATTTAGTTTTCTGGATATTTCGCCATTTTACTAGACTTTTTGCCTATTCATAGTAATTTTTTTCAATTTGCCTCCATACCAGCGATCACGTGACATGTGTCAAAATCGATTTTCAGGTTATCGGACATGCACAAACTTTTCCCAAGAATCTTTTTTCGAATACTCTAATAATAAATTTTTTTCCCATATGGTACATACTTTTTGGCGGTCACTGTATATATATACATATTTTGAATTATGGCAGATTATTGGGGGGTTGGTTCACTTTTAATAGAAAACCAGTTGTGGAAAATTTTTTAATCAATAAATGACGTTTCTCCTGGAGGCCTCCAGGCTTTTTCATGTCTGCATTAATTTGAAAACATGCCATGAAGTGGCTAGGTTACATACCTTCAATATCAGATTCCGCCAGTAATATTTAAATGAAACCAGGAAGTAAATTTTTTTCATTTTGCACATTTTTACAAACATTTACGTGTAATTATTCTTGCTTGCTAACTTTTGATGAGTACAGAGGAAAATGACTGGTGGTCGTGTATTTGTCTTTGCAATCTGTAGGGTTTTGTTCGTGTGTCAAGTAGTGTTCGTTTAATGTTTTGTGGTAATATGGTTGTGTTCTGTGTTGCACCTTTCTTTATTATTTTAAATAATTTTTGCATTTAGTTTCTTTCATAGGATTATGATCGGGAAAGTATAATTATTGTGTGAGGACTTTTGCTAAGTACTTATGAAATGATTTGTGAAACAGTGTTATCGCATTTTGTGGTAATATGGTTGTGTTCGGTGTTGCTATTTTTTAAAAAACTATGTTATATGATATTATGGTATAATTTGCTTATATGTTTAATGTCGGTTCAGTCATTTAGAGAGTTAGCGTTCTTTTTTATGTGAATCATTTCTAAATTTTTTTTTTGTGTAAGTTTCGGTTGCTAAAATTTTCGTTTGGTCATAATCAAATTCATGGTTGGTTTCTCTTTTGTGTTTATTCAATGCCGTTGCACAATTTTTTGTATACTTGTGTCTTTTTATTCTATTTTCTTAGTGTTGAGAGGTTTGCCCTATGTAAACTTTATGACACTTTGGTGTCTTGCAAGGAATTTCGTAGATGATATGGGTTTTTTTTCATTTTACGTTCTTGTGTTTTATGGTTCGTGAAAATTGATTTATTTAAGGTACTGTAGCTTTTATGTCCTACTTTTATGTTGTATGGTTTCACAGTGTTCGCTATTTGTTCTGATAAACCTTGTATATATGGTAAT
Organism: Chrysolina haemoptera; assembly: GCA_958298965.1. Classification (NCBI taxonomy): domain Eukaryota; kingdom Metazoa; phylum Arthropoda; class Insecta; order Coleoptera; family Chrysomelidae; genus Chrysolina; species Chrysolina haemoptera. The sequence goes on along the minus strand of OY282589.1, from coordinate 18,558,369 downwards.
CCTATGTGTCTGTTTTGAATGAGAGTTTTTTTCAATTTTGAAGTTTTGTTATAAAATGAAGATATTCTTTGTTTGAAGATGGCATTTATCATTTGTTTTGTATAATTGTTGTTTAGTAATGCAATTTTGGCTTTTTTTATAGCACCTGGGCGGTGTTCAGGATCAGAAAGAGTAATTGCTTTATCTGCCAGACTAATTATGACAGATTTTTTTTGGGTAAGACGGTGTATCGAATTGAAAATTAGATATCTGCCTGACCAAGTGTTCGATTTTGAGAATTGACTTCTTATAAATATTTATTATTTTGCCACGTTTATGAAAGGCAGATTTATATTTGTTGGTTCCACATAATTTTGCACTCAATAAATACATTAGAAACAAAAAAAAAAGAAAGAAGACAACAAGTAATTTTTTTGTGTGTGACAGAACAGCTTTTGATAGAAAGTGAACGAAAGAAAATTGCCGCTATTAGAACAATCCTGAATCTTCAAGAGAAACGCAGAAGTGCCGGCCGGCCCAGAAGATCACGCCAATCACAGAAAACGGTAAGCCACAATATTGTCCTAAAACCTTACAGTTCACGCTCAAAAGAGAACACCAAGTATGTTTGGTGTGCCATTCCGTTCTTAGTTTATGTTCCGTCCTGTGTAGTGTTAGATCTAGAATTTTTTTTTTGTTTTTTTTAATTCTATTGTAAATTTTAGCTTTTGATGGTAGCTATTGAAAATGATCTGGGTATGTTCAGCCTGATTTTTTGGTATAACTAGCAACCGAAACTGACACATAAAAAGAGAATTTCTAGAAATGATTCACATAAAAGAACGCTAACTCTCTAAATGACAGAACCGACATTAAACATTTAAGCAAATAATATCATATAAAATAGTTTTTTAAAAAATAGCAACACCGAACACAACATATTACCACAAAATACGATAACACTGTTTCACAAATCATTTCATACGTACTCATCAAAAGTCCTCACACAATAATTATACTTTCCCGATCATAATCCTATGGAAGGAACCAAATGCAAAAATCATTTGAAATAATAAAGAAAGGTCCAACACAGAACACAACCATATTACAACAAAACATTAAACGAACACTACTTGACAAGTGAACAAACCCTACAAATTGCAAAGACAAATACACGATCACCAGTCGTTTTCCCCTGTACTCATCAAAAGTTAGCACGCAAAAATAATTACACGTAAATTAACCTATGTTTGTAAAAATGTGCAAAATGAAGAAATTTAAAAAAAAGTACTTGCCTGGTTTCATTTAAATATTACCGGTGGAATCTTATGTTGAAGGTATGTAACCTAGCCACTTCATAGCATGTCTTCAAATTTATACATTGTTCCTTTGTAGACTTGAAAAAGCCTGGAGGCCTCCAGGAGAAACGTTGTCATTTATTGATTAAAAAATGTCCCACAAGTTTTCTATTAAAAGTGAACCAATCCCCAAGAATCTGCCAAACTTCAAAATATAAAAAACACATGGTTCAAGAAAATTTACAAAACAAAAATATATATATACAGTGTGACCTATTTAAGATGGAAGCACCCATATAAAACTTACATTTTTCAAACGATTCGAATGATTTTGTTTTCGTCAGGTAGACATTCAAAAAGTCTACTAGGACACCAAATTTCATGAATAAATCTCTATTTCCAGGGCCAACTAATCTTATTTTTCAAGGTCAAAAATATAAAAAAATTACTAGCGATTTTTTTGAAAAAATCTGACTACACCACTGGATTGGCGATGTTTTCAAATGGTTCACATGTAAATTACGTTGGAATGCGTGAAATAATAAAAAAGTTATAGGGGAATGAAATTTGAGAAATATGCCGTTTAATCACTCAAGTGATTAACATCTGTTCTTTTATTAAAAGCATTACCTGATTGTGCAATGTGAACCATTTCTAAAAAGAGCCTTTTGGCAGTTTTTTTTTTCAGTAGATAATATTTTTATAGAATTGTAATCCTCCTGAAAAAAACACTGCCAAAAGGCTCTTTTTAGAAATTGTTCACATTGCACAATCAGATAATGCTCTTAATAAAATAACATATGTTAATCACTTGAGTGAGATTTACTCTTACTTAATTTTTGTAGACAAACCTAGCATGACGGATAATCAGCAGATTACCTCCATGAATACTAACTTCACGGATTAACCCTTTCAAAAATATTAAAATCAATTCTTCAACTTAATATAATTGTTTAAACTTATTAACAAATTTGCATAAATGTATTGTTCCATTTAAGACTAATTTATTATTTTTGTACCATTAGGACTGGAACTTGGCATTTTGATGTGATTCCTTGTTGTTTCATGTCATCTGTCAGGTACAATATTTTCTCATAATAAGAGCAATCTTTTCAAATAATTCACAATTTTCATAAATTAATGTTCCATGTATCTCCATCACAAAACTGTAGCAGTAGGCATATAGTCATCTGTCACTTCCTGTAAAAACAATTCACCCCCACTTCACGTGGCAACATGGCACGATTCCGTGAAGGGTCATGTCATGTGCCACATGTCATATGTGTCAGTTTATTTGAAATTATTCTCTTGCGCGGTTGTTTGCCTCCTCAAGGTACAGCATGTGCTTTTAGTACTAACAAACAAACAAAAAAATTTTTTTAAATCCATTTTAAAATGTATCATCAGTAATGTGTTCGCTCCCAAATTAACCCTATGTGTTACCAATGAAGTTTTATTCCCAGTTCTGTCCATATATTATGAATAGTTTTAACATATACGCCACATAACCCCACAACACTGTAAGTTGATTCTTGGTTTTTCTTTACCAATATCACAAAAATGTCTTTCCATATTGTAGCTTCCCTGAAGATGACAATAAAAAAAATTGTTGAAAGCTTGGAATCTGTGTATATATATAGATATATATATATACTTATATGAATATAAAATGTTTATCATATTATCAATTAGAAGACGTAACAAAGTGTTTCTTAAGTTTATTAACAAAGGTGGTTAGAGAGTCGGAAAAAATATCAATGTCGAATGTATTCGAGATGGAGTTATAACTTTTCAAGCATCGATGTAGAGGAAAGTTCAAATAGTAGTTTGTGTTTGGTATGGATGTATGAAACAAATTATATTAGCGAGTGGAATAAATATTGTGGAACATTATATTGAATCAAGTTATTTATTAATGAGGAATTAATTATTATTTATAATTTTAAAAGAAAATTTGATAGCGATTGCTCTTCTGTCAGCAATACTAATCAAATTGAGTTGTCGAATTACGAAGTAATTTTGTGGCATATTTCTGAAATATTTTTTGATATAGTTAATGAATTTGTTTTGGATGCTTTCAATTTGTTTTATGTATATTATATAGTGGGGGTTCCAAATGGATGAGGCAAAGCCTAGCAGACTATTAACGTATGACATGAAAAGAGTACGCATGGTATTATAATATCTGAAAGGATATATTGTTCTTAAAATAACACCTAGCATTTTGTTCGCTTTCTTGGACATGTGAGAAATATGTTTGTTGAAGGTCATTTTTGAATCGAAAATAACTCCACAGCTATTTTCATTGTGAACTTATTCGATTATAGCCCTATAGTCAACAGAATAAATAAACAAATTGAAATTAAAACTGAAAAACAAAAAAAAATGGGTAGATAGGCTATATAATTTGCTAACACGTAATTTTGTAGTTTTTATTATACTACAATGATGCCTCCCCGATAATTAATGAGGGAGCAATACTAATTATTTCAAACAAACATCAGTAGGGCAACAAAAAAAGAATATTTGTAACTATAACCTACCTATATAAAATAAAAATATGAACAAGTTCCAATTATTCCGCAATAATTCTATTTATTCATGACTGGAAATTAAATGAAGAGTCCTTATATAAAAAACGTGCGCGAAAGAAGATGTAGCAGCCAAAAAAAGCACAAAAAAACATTCACCAATATTGATAAAACGAAGTGCGCTTGTTAAAGTTGCTGGTCAACGATTTGGTTTTTTAAAAATTTCTTTATTTTTAAAATGAATACAATTGCTACAGATAAGCACGCTGTATCAAACATAAGAACTTGTAAACAAAGCATCATCTGATTTATATAGGTACATAAGTGCAGAATCAGCAATACTGCTTATAATAAACAATTCATAACTTATCTATGACTCCTCCATCCTTAAGAGGAAAATAATACGTCTGTGTTATTTTCAGAACAATGAATTGTTTCTAATGGAGTTTCATTTTGCTTATGTGAAAACAAATAAGCAAATAGGCTTGTTTTGGAAGTAAATATCCAACGTCTGAAAATAACCAGTAACAATAGAACAATAAAGATTATACATAAAGAATATAGAATATAATGCGAAGAACTGTTTTCTTCTAATCGCTGCAGATTGTGTAATTGCGTTTTTTCAGCCAGCTTCTGAAGGTCGTTCAGGTTGATTTTCTCTAGTATCTGCTGCGGTTGCTTTTCTCTTGAAGGAATTTCAAGAGTGTCCAATTGTGGTAGTTGAAGTGGTGTTTCTTCAATAGTAGGGGCGTGATTGCTATATACATCACCATTAATTTTCAATTTGCATTGATATGGGATGTATATTAATTGAGGTTGAGTTATTTCTTCATAACCATTTTCGTGGCAAATCTTCTAGACATGAATTTGCTTGAATGGAATGGCAATTATGTATGCATTTGTTATTGGTTCAACGATGTCTTGTTGAATTTGGATTTCAGTCGTTTGGCACTGACTAGTGAGTTGTCCCATAAGAATCTCAGGAATACAGTCGTTGCTTGAAATTTGATTCGCAACATATTGGATGCAACTATCTTCTATTTTCATGCATGTTTCTTCAGCATAATGGTGAAATGTCGAGTTCAGGAGAATATAGGGTTTCAAGGGTAAAATGGTTTTATCATTGATAGGAATAGGGTAGAGATGGAATGTCTCATAAACGTTTTCCTGGAGTGCCGGAAAATGGACAAGAAATAGAATTCTGTCATTATGGTATCTAATTTCTGTTTTTATTAATTTATAATATGATTGAATACTTTCGAATATTGGTAGTCCATTTTTATATAAAGTGAACATTATATTAATGAGTTTTTCTAGTTCACTGATTGGTAATATAGCTCTATGAACTATATTGAGTTCAGCAAATAATATAGAATTTTCAATATTATTTAAAAGGGATAATATATTCTGACTGTCAATAATCATTGTATCTAATGAATTTTGTAAACGCATAAATAATGTATATTTATTTAAGCTATTAACAATAGTTTCAATTTGTTTTTGGACTTTTTCTTGATTGCTTGTTGTTATTTTCTTCAAATTTTTTACTGTTTCTTTCATGAAATCTTGAGTTATAGTTAAGTAGTTCTTTAAATCATGATGTGAACTATTTTGGTTTTCAGACAGTGTTGCAAGGGCTTTATCATACCTTTCACCGTCTTCATCATCTAAGGTACCAAACAGCCATTTATGAACTTTACCTCCTACATTTATGACTCCTCTTTTAGTTCGTTTATATTTTTGAGGTTTAATATTTTTAAGTTTATTCATATTTTGTTCAAGAAGGTAGTTTAAATGTTCGTGCATATGTCGAAGGGAAGGATATAATTCATCCTTTACTGAAATTAATTGTTCAATTGTCTTTGAATTCTCTTTAATATTTTGTAAAGGTTCGTCAAATTTCGTTAAATTCAAATACTTGATGAAAGTATGTTTTTGTATTGTAATTCTTCTTTATCCAAAGGAAATGGGAAGAATGGGGTTAGTTAGTGTCTTCAGCCTGATTTGTTGTCCTCTTGTCATGACTACTCCTAGTAGAAGTATTATTTGTATTAACATCTGAAACAATACGTTGAGGTTTCAGTTGTTGCTTATGGTATGTTGATTTGCGTGTTTTCAATTTAATACCTTTGTTTTCTAATGGCTCTACTTCACGATAGAGGGGTGTTGTTTTACTTCTTTGTTTGTCATATAAATAAACCTGTTGATCAAGTTTAATTTTCGGGGGTTCATTTCTTTGTGTATTAATTTTTTCTAAGGTTGCTTTTGCTTTGTTGTTATTTGTTTTTATTATATCATTTATAATTCTTATATTCCGATTATGTTTTTCTAAATAATCGGACATTATTTTTTCCGTTGTTATATCAAATGGTGTAGTATGCTTTAAATTTCCTTTAATTATTTGAAAGGGAGTATATTTAGTTGCTGAATGGATTGTATTATCATATCCTAAAATAGCATAAACCATATGGTTTGATATTGATCTTTGTGGAAATTCTTGCTTCAATATTCTGATTTCTTCTAGTAATGTCGAATGAAGTCGTTCAATCGGACTATCACTATTTGGATTTCTAGGTGTCACATAATGTAGTTTTATATTATGTTTTTCACAAAAGTCTTCGACAATCTTATTTTTGAATTCGCTGCCAGAGTCACTTGTTATTTTTGTAGGTATTCCGTAATGTAAGAGAAATACTAAAATTCCGTCAATAATGTTCAATGCGTTAGGTTTGCTTGGGCAAAACATGAAAAGCTATCTATTATTGTTAAGAATTTCGTATTATTAATTGACAATATGTCCATGTAAATATGTTCGAAAGGGTATTCTCCTATAGGGGTTGGTTTGAACTTTATTACATTAGGATGTCTTTCATATTTTGATTTTTGGCAAAACTCACATGTATTGATATAATGTCGTATATCAGTTATCATATTAGGCCAGTAATATGTTCTGGAGAGGGCTGGTTTTGTTTCATTAATTCCTCTATGTGTGGTCTTAGTTTCATGGTGATATTTTATTTTTTCTTGTTGTTCATCTCTATTTGTAATGTCTTTAAGTGAGATATCACTTTGAATAAATTTAAATGTTGCGTTTTTGAAGAATTTTTGAATCGTCGGAATTACAGTGGGTTTTAATTCTTCTTGAATTATTATACCATATGTATGTTTTGGTTGTAGATAATTTTGTATTGTCTCTACCAAGTTTTTATCTAGGTTTTGATAAGGTAATACTATATTGAGCCTGTTTTATCAAATATTTTTTGTATTGTTACGCGTGGTGTTACAGTATCTTGACTACAACGAAGGAAAATTTGGTTTTGGAATTTATTTAATTCTTGTTCTGTAATAGGTATTTCAAGAATTGGGTTTTCTTCACTCGAGTGTTGGGTTTCTAGAGATTCTTCGTCATTTTGTTTTTCTTCTGAAATAATTTGTATTTTCTTATTCTTATCTTTTTCCTTGTTTTCACTATTCTGTTCTATTTCAATAAGGTCATTAACATCGTCTAAATCAATGTCAGTAAGTTGAGGAAGTTCATAGTTTTCATCAAATAATTCAGGGAAGTTATCTTCGATTCTATGTTCTTGTGGGTCAATATTGACTGCTAATGATTGTGTTTCAATAGGGTTGATTTCTATGCGAGATAAAGCGTCTGCAACTTTATTTTGTTTACCTTTTCTATAGAAAGTTTTATAATCATATTCTTCTAATCTGAGTCTCCATCTTACAAGACTCGAACTTGGGTCTTTTAAGTTGAATAACCATTAAAGTGGTTTATGATCAGTAATAATGGTAAATTTGCGTCCGAATAAATAGGGTCTAAAATATTTTGTAAAGTTTACAATGGATAAAAGTTCTTTCTCGATCGTTGAATAATTTTGTTCTGAACTATTTAGGGTACGTGAAGCAAAGGCAATAGGTTTGTCATTGCCTATGGTTCCTTGAGAAAGCACAGCACCAATGGCTATGTTTGAAGCATCTGTGGTTAATAAAAATGGTTTAGAAAAATCAGGAAATTGTAAAATCGGTTCATTAGTTAAAAGGTCTTTACATTTTTCAAATGTTTCAATAAATTCGTCATTGTGTATAATATTTTCTCCTTTCTTTAGACATTTGGTAAAAGTCTTTGTTATATCTGCAAAGTTTTTTATAAATTTCCTATAATAACCTAGAAGTCCCAAAAATGATTTAATTTCCTCAGCTGTTGATGGCAATGGGAAATTTTGTATAGCTTTTATTTTATTAGGATTTGGCCTTATTCCTTCAGGGGTTATTATATGTCCTAAAAATTCAACGTTTTTCTGTAGAAATTCTGATTTGTCTAACTGGATGGTCAATTTAGCATCACGTATCTTTTGAAAAACTTCAGTCAAGTTAAAAATATGTTCTTGAAGTGATGTGGAAAAAATTATAATGTCGTCAATATATACAAGACAGATCTTATTTTGCAAATCTCGTAATACATGGTCCATAACTCTGAATGTGGCAGGACCATTCTTCAAACCAAATGGCATGCGAAGATATTCATAATGTCCATTTTCAACATTGAAAGCCGTTTTATCGATCGAATTTGGATTCATTTCAATTTGATGAAATCCAGACGCTAAGTCCAGAGTTGAAAAATATTGGAATTTACCTAATTTATCAAGTATGTCGTCTATATTTGGTATAGGATACCTATCGTCTATAGTTTTCTCGTTGAATTTTCGATAGTCTACAACAATTCTCAACTTCCTTTTTCCTGAAGCGTCTAATTTCTTAGGAACTATCGAAATTGGTGAGCTCCATGGAGATATAGAAGGTCTAATAATTCCATCGTTTAACATTTTGTTAATTTGTGTCTGTACTTCCTGCTTATGGCAATGTGGAAATCTATAAGATTTTGTATGAATAGGAATTTCATCTGTCGTTTTAATTTCGTGTTTAATAACATTAGTAAATTTGAGGATTTTATTTTCATCATGAAAAATGTCACTGTATTTATTACATAATTTCAATATAGCGTCTCTTTCTTCTTTATTCATGGGATCTGTTCGTATTTTTTCAGATATATCATTTTTTCTGGAAGAACTAGTTTTTGGTAGTAAGTCTTCTGCATGATAAAATTCAAAATTTTCTCTATTTATTAAACTACAAGGAAAAGGTGTAAAAAGTGTTACTGCAATGGTTTCATTAGTATTATTATATATTTCAAAATTTTCAGCAAAAGTTTTTGTTTCTGGAACATTTAAATTCTGAAATTGTAATTTTGGAATTATAATTTCTCCTTGTTGAATTTCAACTGGAAATTTGTGTATAATACTCTCGAAGAGCGGTACTTCAAAAGTATATTCTGTATCATACGGTTGTCTATAAAAGAATGGTATTTCAGCAAAGTCTGATTTTGAAAATCAATACTTAGGTTGAGATTTCTTAATTCTTTCAGTCCTAATATACCATCAAAAAATTCGTGAAATGGAAATAATAAAAATTCTATCATATAATTACTTTGAAATTCAGGGAAGGCTGGAATAAGTCCTTTATAATGAATAATTTTTTCTCCAAGTGATGTTTTTAACTGTCAGGATTCTTTATAAATGCTTTCTGGAAAATATTTTTCTGCAATAGACGGTCTTAACATAGAGGTATGACATCCTGTGTCAATAAGTAATTTTATAGGTGGATTTTTTATTTTTATATAAGGTAAATCATTAACTACTGCTGAATGTAATTCAATTACGTGTTCTCGTTCATTTGAGGCGGGTTGTAAAAATTTGTCTCATCTTCATTGTCTGTTGGTTGATTGGTATTCTCAAATTGATTTATGGTATCTTCTAAATCAAGTTCTTCTTGATCAAGCGGATTATCTCCAAATTGTGAACCTAACTGATAATTCAACAAATTTTGTGTGTTACGTGAATATAGTTGGGGTGTTACATCACAAGCTTGTGTATTTAATTCTTCACTTAAAAAGTTTGTTCTTATATTGGGATTGGTTTTGAAAATATTATTTGGTTTTCTGATTGATGGATTTCTAGATGTGGTACACTGGTGTATCAGTTTGTCTATTCTTTGGTTTCCAAACATTTTGTGAAGAGGCAAATACTTGTCTGTTAGTTAAAAATTTTTGATTCACTGATTGAGGATTAATCGCTATTGGTTGACTTGGAAATTGAGTCTGTACATGAGACTGTATCATGCCATTTTGATATTGGGGATGAAATTGTTGTTGATAATGTTGTGGTTGTATTCGTTGTTGAATAAATTGTGGTTGTTGTACCTTGTGGAGTATAGCTCGAGTTGATTGTTGATGTTGTAAAGTCATATTTTGAATTTGTCTAAAATTCTCGTCTTCAAGTACTAAGTTCATGGCTTCTTCTAATGAAACTTGATGTTGAACTAGAATTTTGTTTTGAAGTCTAATATTCAAATTTCGTGAAAATACTTTCAATGATTGAGATTCATATTGTCTAATATGAATTTGTTTCGTTAGTTGGTCCATATCAGGGTTTAAGTTTATTTTGAAAATAAGTTTACTACGTAAAATTTGAATTCCTTTTCCAAAATCTAACAAATCTTCGCTTTTATTTGGTATCATGGTAAAAAGTTTTTGTTCCAAGTTATCAAGACTTAATCTATCACCAAATGTATTTCTCAATTAATTTTTTATCAATAGCCAAGAATTCAATTCTGTTCGTGAACTAATTAATAATTGTGCTCTGTTCTTTAATTTACTCAAAATTATACTGACAATACATTGGTTAAGAATTTGATCATTGCCATGATATTTTGCATGAAATTTATCTACAGCACTGATAAAAATTTCAAGATTTTCAGAGGATCCATCAAAAATAGGAATGGTATCTGAATATATTTTAAACAACGTGTAATTTATTTCTTGGGCCATATCTGATACGTCCAATGATGAAAAGGATGCAATAAGGTTATCAATACTAATCATAAAATATATACAAAAGTAATATTTTTAAGTCTATCACTAAATTACTCAAGAATTCACAATAACTAAGTTATGTTACTGTCGTGATCTGTATCACTCCGTTTGTTTCTGTTTGTTTTGGTGTGATCTGTATCACTCCGTTTGTTTCTGTTTGTTTTCCCTAATCCTAAAGTCCTTCGAAACCTTTATGATAAAAATTTCAGGATGTACAAAGAGGGTACTCGACTCACCGTGATGGTAGACGAATCCGTTCTTCGGGCCTCTGAATGATCAGCTTGCATTCACCAAAGGTTGATTGACAATCTTTCTTCTTGGAATAGTGGACTAACAACTGCGTTGACGTGTTTTCTCGATGAAGGGACACTTCCACTATCCTACCGACTGCGCCAGTTAAAGTTGCTGGTCAACGATTTGGTTTTTTAAAAATTTCTTCATTTTTAAAATGAATACAATTGCTACAGATAAGCACGCTGTATCAAACATAAGAACTTGTAAACAAAGCATCATCTGATTTATATAGGTACATAAGTGCAGAATCAGCAATACTGCTTATAATAAACAATTCATAACTTATCTATGACTGCTTAAATCGAGGTACACCATGTTGCCAAGTATCAAATTAATTCTAGACTCACGGGTCATTAAAAACTTTTATTGTTTTGATATCACCTTCTTTGACAAATATTTTGCCATCTCGTGACCGGACATTTTGGATACAATGCTTTCTTCCCGCCAGGCTAAGTAGCTCATAACGCTTTTTAGTTGAGTAAAATTCCGGCTGTATCCAGCAACATTTCATTATCACTTTCACTTATTCCTGATATTCCTAGTAATTTTTTTTCTCTTTTCTTGTTCGAGCTCATCCATCTGATCCTATATATTTCCTATTTTATTTTCATTAATTTCAACTTTGCGTTCCATCATTGAAAGGTTATCATTTAGTTCATTCAAAGTTTTATCAACCTTATCAAGTTTTGACTACAAGGTGGGAAGGAATTACAAAGGTATTTAGAACAATATTTATCAGAGTTTGCTAAGTCATATGTCATGCAAAAATTTTGTAAGTACCTGTGTGGTCCAGTGGTACGGACCAGCGGAAAAGTTACAGGTTGTTATAAGAGCGTGAGTTCGAATGCTACTGGTGGAAGTTTTTTTCATTTATTTTTCCCCTCAACCATTCAGTTATTCATGTATAATTATTATTCTTCCTTATATTGTTTTGTAATTCATACTACTTTTTGGTAATGAGGGCAATAATTTCGATAGATACCTATAAGTACCACAAACTGAGCTTTTATAAATTTTCGTCTAGTCGTAGAGAAAGTATAGTCTTCTACTCGCGTATAATGAGCATTATTCTCTTGGATGATTTCGAAACTCGCTTACGGCATGTTTCGGAATCTTTAAGTTCGAGAATAATAGCTATCATTATACGCTCGTTGAAGAATATGCTATTATCCTCTCGGAATGTTACTCCCTCGCCACAAACGCGGCTAGCTATTGCTATAGCTATAATCATTATTGACCCTTGGTATAATCTACTATTATTTATTTAAACGAAAACTATATAAATAGTTATAATATCATGATTCATGGTTTTCGATTATCTCAAAATTCTCGTTCTTCTAAGTATTATAATTATTGTAGCATAATATAGCGAAATATTGTTTGCATTTTATTACTTATTATTCGACGGAATCGAACAGAAAACTTGGGTTCAATATTCATGGACTGATGTTACAAAAGATTGTGAGATAATTTGATTGAATGGAAATTTTTGTCAGAATATGATCTCATCGTGATGGTTTAATGTTGGGTTATTCCAAAGCCCCAGAGTGATAATTATAGTCGCACTTCATTCCACACAAATTATAAAATAAATTGACGAATGTAACCGTTACTACATGGTAGAAAATCATCATGAAAAATGAAACTTTTTACGTTTTTTCCGACGACATACTTGAAATACGCATTATTTCGCACTGTTAACTATTACACAAAAAATAAGGTATCTCGCACTAGTGCTAAATATTTCAATTCGCACTAGTGTGAAATGAAATGGGTATTGAATATAATAGTTCCTGAACTAGAACAATGTATGTTGATGATTTTCCGATAAAATTCGTTTAATTTTTATAATATATCTTTCTAATATACTTCTTTAAACAATTCATTTGATATTATAATCCCAAAACTAGGTTTTCATGATTTGTAGGAAGTATAAAAGCTTCATGCAAAATTCAATTAACTTGAAAAAATTCTGTGATTGAAATCTCTTATTATTAGTAAACCAAACATAACATACTCGTTTGAAATATCATCTTTCCGCACTATCTATACAATATACTATTACGTACTATAGACGTATGGAAAAAGAACAGTTACTACTGCAGGAATCTTCAGAAAAAACAATGCAGAAGTCGAATTATGGCCGCATGCCAGGTTATCGATTTCCTTTTCACAAACTTATATGCAACTAACTGTGCAAGTATGAATCGAATGTCCTCCAGTAGTTCTGTCGTTCAATGTCTTTCCGGTTCAAAACTTGCAATCCATTTTTCAAGCATTTGCTGGCATTCGATTGAGCTGTGATTTTGCACAGGTATTAAGAATAATGTGAAAAATATGCAACCATCGAATTATTAAAAAATTATATACTTTCCCACCCCTCCTTACTGCAAAAACTCCTAAAAATAGAATCAGAAAAATCCGTTAAAATAGGGAAAAATATGTGATCATTGAACAAATTTCACCCCACACTCCTGAAGTCAAGGAGGAGAAGGCGTAGGATTTCGGAAAAATCTGAAGATTTTGGACGTCGAAAGTTATAAAAAAAATGTTTTTAGAAAAAACTTGTGAAAACGCGCGAAAATTTAATCAAAAAAATCCGAGAGAAAAACCAATGAGGATATTGTACTACTAATTCCCAAAAATCCTAACGAAAATGCCTCTAATACCCAAGTAATTTTCGAGTAATACTCCGAAGTAATGCCAGTAATACCCAAGTCATAAAAGTAATAAAAATATTGTATCGTGCTTTTTTTCAAGTAGAATTTTGAAGTGTCCTCTAAGTTTCGGGTAATAATTCCCAATTCTTGAGTAATACCTTGAGTAATACCCTCGTTTCCCGTGTAATACCCAATAATTCCCAACTAATTCCTCTAGTACACGAGTAATGCCGAGAAAAACACCAGTAATAGGTACCTGTTATCCCCATTTATTTTCAAGTAATTTCTCAATAATACCCGAGTAATGCCACTCATACCCAAGATTCCCCAGCGGTTTCCCTCTCAGAAAAATCCTTAAATATAGTGGAAAATATGGGACCACCATATACTTTGTGCACCCCTACCACCTGCTTGTCAAAAAAAAATGTGAAAACTCTCAATGAAACTGAAGATTTGTGAAAATACTAAAAAACATATGATTATCGAATTATGCGATTTCCCTCCCCCCATGCCCACTGAAAGATAGATAGAGAACGTGTGGAAATTCGGAAAATTTTCGACGATTTCACATGTTGATAATTATGGTTGAGTGTAAGAGCGCCGCTTCTTGACTTAACAGTTACAGAAGTGCAAACTCTGCCTTTTGCAACGATAATATTGCCCAAGCATCTATATTAAACATATTTTCAGGGGTAATATAATAAGTGGTATGATTATTACCGATAATTTTTTGGAATACTAATGAATTGCAATCCCAAAGCTGAAAATACAACGAGTCCGCAGGACGAGTTGTATTTTCTTGCACTGGGATTGCCAATGAATTGATATTCCAAAAAATTATAAGTTTTTAATCATACCACGAATTATATTTAGGACGACAATATATCGATTTGAAATAAAGAAAAATCGTGTCACCTGGTGATTGATGCTTTACTTCTAGCCGTATTCAACAGAATACTCTTTTCCACGGCCTCGTCTATGATACCAATGGACATTCGTCCCCAACGATCGCTCAATTTGATAAATAAAGATAACTAGTCAAAACACATACATTTGACGTTTATAATTTAAATCATTATTTTCACTTGACAGATAGTAAAACAAAAACTAAGCAGGTTTATCACCGTGAAAATACAGCGACAAGCTATATTTTCACTGTAGTTTCGATTCTATTGGCTGAATTTCAAAATTTGAAATCCAGTGATTGGTTGTTAAGCAAAGAAATATATTGTCAGGCATATATATCTACTTATATTCATTGGTAAACTAGCCTATTTTCATTTATGTAATTTGTGTATTATGTACGTGTATCTATCTGTTGCAAAGAAATCATTTATTATTATTATTAGTATTATCAAATATAGTGGAATATATGGGATCAACAAATAATGTTATTTTGAAAATGATTACTTTCTGTCCCCCTCAATGTTAAATGGAGAACGCTTATAGCCAGAGAATTGACGTCAAAATTTCATGGGTCACTTCAGCATAACTTTTGTTCATTCCGTACGGTAGTTTTTACTAAATAAATAAATAAAATTAGTGTCAACTGGCGTACCCCCGTGACAAAAGGGTAGTAAGGGGCTGCGAATCTGGTAAAATTGAAATATTTTTCGGGTAACTTTAGCAAAGCTGAAAATTTGAAGATTCCTGATCCATAATATTTCTATGAAAAAAAAATATGTCAGCTGTCTGGGGTGGGAAGAAAAACTTGTTAGCTGCACATGTAAACATGTATGAAAGTTGAAAAAAATCGGATAATTTCAGCAAAGCTGAAAATTATTCACATAATAAATTACTATATGAAAATCATATAAATGACTGTCAGGTGGACGTTCAATGTAAAGGGAAGCACTCAAGCGAGCACCGCGCGCGCTGCCCATTTAGTGACGCAGCTAACATATTTTACCACATTTTCTTGTCAGCTGACTATTGATTTTCTATTTTGTATATATTAAACTGATTAGGTACTGATTTTCATGTTTACTGATATGACTTCATTGATAAAAAAAAAGATTGAAGGAGAAGCAAATTTAATATTTTAATTTCTAGTACTCGAAATTATGCCCTAATTACTATATATTCTAATATAAAATGATATTTTTTTACAATTTTAACAATTTCAATTATCAAAATCACTGTGTTTGTCAATATTTTCTTCTTCCGAACAGGTATCGGAATCAATTTCAAAATCTTGATGCTCATTATTATAAAAGATTATAAGAAACGAATTATTACCTGTAATTTCTGTGCTGTCGTTAGTAACGGTATTTATTTTCGGCAATTGATCACTAAAAAACCATTTGAATGAGTATTTTTGGTCTCGTTTTTCCCATCCAAAATCTTTTGTTGATGACGGAGTTGCAGTAGAAAGGTTTGCGTGGCTTCATAGCTGGGCTCTGTAGGAAGTTTTTAGTAAGTTTTTAGAAATTTTGGTCAATCTTCAATATATCTTCCTTTTTACTCACATTGTATGCCTTCATGAACATCACAGGTCGTCTGTCATTTATTTTGCTGTGACCATACATACGACAAACAAATTCCTCCAATGTTGATAAGTCGTTTTCTGCCAAATTTTCAAATGTTGCATTTAAAATATTGGTTAGTACATGTACTTTGATGATTTTCGTATGATCTGCAGAGGTTTTTTTGCCTTTTCTATAAAATGCAACTCATCGTCCTAGATCTCCTGAAATGGAATTGTTCCTCGACAATAGTATATTTAGCGAGTTGGCTAACTGAATAGTCGGGCAGCCTATCATCTCGTTTGTGTCGACGAGCTTGTCCAAATCGTAGTTGTTGACATCGACGTCCACCGTAATTTCAGGCAGGTTTTCGCAGGAAAACCCATTGCAGGTTCCGCAGTCAAGAGAACAGTTCAAAACTGCTTTCCTGCAGCTGAAAGCATTTCGGCATACCTTCTTGCAACTACAGGAAATCATGTTAAACAGGTTTGTGGGGACTACTTTCCCTGGCATGATCTTTGAAAAAAAGCTTCGAGCTGTACAATTCCATCCCCATTCGAGCGGATTCTCTTTCAACCCAGCCACTGCTTCACCTGGTGGTATGTGCGGAATGAAAGTGGCTTCGCAGCATCTTGCGTGCGAGAAAGTCTGGCCAGGTTGAAACTTGTCTTGGCTGCACCCTTTGTGAAAATCTTGTAGCGCAGGTTGTTTGGGGTTTAACTGGAAGTTTTCTCATCATACATCTCAATGAGGACTTTCTCGCTGGCTCCAACTACTTGGGCAGGTGTTGGAGCTGCATTAGAAAAAGCTGCCACTTTCTCTTTAAGGTCCACGTGTTTCTGCAGTATTTGAAGCACGTTGAGTTTCTCTTGGCCGAAGAAGCACGACGTGGAATCACAGCCACTGAAGGCGTGAGAGGGATAAGTTGAATGTTGACTCATAGACCACGAAATTACTCAGATATGGCAACCCTGCCCGTTTGGGCCTTTGCTATCAACTGCGCAGGAGTCGAGGAGGTATGTTTTGTTTTGAAAGCATCGAAAACCGCGGTAGAAGATTGAGGACGGAGGAAGACGCCCTTATTTTTTGTTGCCCGCTGGTTGGCTAGAGAACGCATCACAAGGTACTCAGCCCGGTTTTTTTATCAACTCACTTGTAATATTAGGTTCACATAAATTGTCAGAACGTTTCAATCTTTTATATTGAAATGAATAAATGTTTCCTTCACTGATTCATTTAAGACAGGTTATTGAAGACATCAACAAGAAAATCAGGTTGAAATTTCCGAATTTGGAAATTTTGTCAAACTTTGAAAATCTTCATTCTGGTAACAATTAGAGCCACCGAGCTCATTCTCATCTCATATTATAGCTAATTTTATCTTGTTTAAAAATGTATGAGTTGGTTTTCGTCAAAGATATGCTCCTTCATGGTCAAAATAGAAAAACACCAAAAAAAGTTTGAAAATTTTACAGTTTTTGGGATATTCAAATGTTATCCGAGGTCGAAAACTTGGATTTTGAATGTCAGTCACATCCCATACCAGAAAAAAAAAACAAAACCTACTACCACCATTTTATGCAACTTAGGTCCAGTATTTTCATGACAAGGTTACTGGATAAATTTTGTAAATAAGAATATTATATAGAGAAATCTCGAAGTCTTGTCTTGTCTCTATTTCTTGTGATGAATATCTCTTAATATTTTCTTGATATCAACACAAGATCAACACAAGAGTCACTCTTGTCTCGTGTAATAACAAGTCTGGCAACAAATCTTGAAACCAAGTTACTGATATTTCCCAAATTCAAACAAAATAATTTTCGACATTCAAATCAACAGAAATTATAACACCAATTGACGGAAACCCTGTGAGCATCCTTTTTCACCATATTTGCAATCCTTATGGAACATGTTTTCGCAGCACTGGCACATGAACCGTATTACGAACAAATGATAATTTTATCCAATTACGAATTTCTTACACATCTGCCTCGGTGTACACCTTTTTGTAACACGATCCGAGCTTGCATTATCAACAAAAGAAAAATCACAATTCAATCTGGCGATTTCTTTTTGTATAAACGATTGCTTGGCACGCGTGTCTTCCAAACAGACAGACTGTAAGCAGGCTGTTCCTCGCCTCTTCCGGACTCCTGACAGTCCTATTTCCAGAACGCCTCTTATCCTCTCTGCCTGATCGTTTGTTATCCTTGATCGTTAGATTATTTGATGATGGTTCACTGGTTTCGGCAATGAATACGTTTCAGTCGGAAAACGATACTAAATTGCCTTAAAATTCAGTGAAAATTGACGACGATTCTCTCAGTTTCGTTATTCATCAAAGTTATGAAATAAATTCTTGCAGACATTGTTAATATTATTTCTCAGCTTAGATTCTGATAGCTAGTTCACTTTGCAGAGCAGGCATGTTTGCGAGCATGATTATTAAGAAATCGGAGCATCTAATAGTTACACGAGTATTTTGCAGGCATGGAACACAATCTTAGTGTCAGCTTCTTCGTGAGACGTGCAGGATAAATCCTCAGCAATTGTTCGCAAAACTAGATCATTACTTTCTTCAAACTTAATAGTAGAACACCCTGTATTTTATTGCATAATGGGTTAGGGGGGATCATAAGGAATCCAACCATAGCAAGTTTGATGCTGTTATCTCCAAAGACTACAGAAATATCGCCTATTATTTTATCCATAAGCCCAATGAGTGAGAGAGAGATACTTTTTCTGGCAGATCAATAAATTCTCTCTCATACTCATTGAGCTTTAACATGGTATCCTATTTGAAAAAATGAAGTCGCTGCGCTTTTTTGAGACATTCTGTATAAATGAAACTCAAACCATTGAAGAGATCGAATGAAACCCTACAACTTACGTAATCAACATTTTTTTGTAATATATAAAATAAAGAAGTTACGGGGGGACGACGAACTTTTGGTCCTTACTGTAGAAAAGCCAATTTGTTATTTGAATAAGAGGAAATGTGAAAACAAAACGTCGCAGGCATGACTTCGATAAAAAAAAATCAATAAAGCATGTGAAAATAATCGGATATTGATTTGCCCCCCTCCCACCCCTCTGGCACCTTTGATTACTTTCTTTGTAATAACTGCATAGGTACCTTGGCAAGTCGGCTGACGCTCTATTATTTGGCGGCAAAGCTGTAAAATGTTTATAGCACACACGTGGTAAACGTGATTCTGTATTGTTTCTGGTAAATCAACACCTTTGAAGGCTGGACTCCACCAAACTGGGTTTGCCCGGCGGCATTTGCAGCCTTGCCGCCGGCACAAAATGCTTGCGACGGCCTTGCCGCGGACCTAAATTCAACTCCACCAAACTGGGCAGATATGTCAGCTTGCAGAGAGGTCTTGTTCGTCATCCGAAAATAACTGACGAAGACGAAATTTTGTTGTTAGTGTATATGACCCTAAAAATTATTCCTCAAAAAAAAAAAAAGAGGAAGCACAGGATTTGCAAATCGGGCCATCTTGGGTATTTTCTGTCTACGTATCTTGCTTATACATTTTAAAGTCTCTTAGTCTTTTGTGAAATACAAAATACATACTCAAATAGTGAAAAAACGCAAACAAAATACAAACATACCACGTAAACAACGTACCGTTCGATACAAATATTCAAAACTGACTTAAATTATATCTTCGCACTGGTTCAGACAGTTCCTTTTCTTACAAATCTGAAGAAAAATCAATTTCGCCAAGTTGACGCTATTTTCCTCACTAATTTCACTCGAAATTGCTTCTGGTCTGATGATTTAAATTAGTTAGTAATTAAAGCACAATTATCGTATGGTAAATTATTCAGGATTGCTTTAATTTTAAAATATATTATACTATTTACGACGGCAACCTCTTTGAATTATCATGTTTTTTAGTAAAGTTATATTAGCAAATATGAAAATCAGTAAGTACTTGATTAGTTTAATATATAAAAAATAGAAAATCAATAGTCAGCTGACAAAAACATGTTATCTGTGTCATTAAGAGGGCAGCGCGCGCGGCGCCCGTTTAGTGCTTTTCACATTGAACGTCCAGCTAACAGGTTTAGCCACAGTTTTGCATCAGCTGACAGTTATTTATACGTTTGTTATATCGTAATTTATTATATAGTTAATTTTCAGCTTTGCTGAAATCATCCAATTTTTTTCAACTTTCATACATGTTTACATGCGCAGCTAACAGGTTTTGCCTCCCACCCCTGGTAGCTGACACATTTTTTCCTCTAGAAATATCATAAATGAATTATCCTCAAATTTACAGCTTCGCTGAAATGACACGACCCTTAGGTCACAGGTTTCGGCCAGCTGACAAGTAATAAGTCAATAAGCTTTGAAAAATAAACCTGAAGTGAAAAGATGAACTTTGGTGAAATGACTTGGTCAAATGTGACGTCAGCTCCCTGGCTATTAGAAATTCGAAATAATATCCGATAGTTTCTGATGTCGAAAAATACGGCAAAAAATTGGTCTGGCGGGTTCGATAGAGAATTCAGGAAAATGAATGTTTGGGACATGGAAAATTACCAAATGAAATATCGGTTGGACAGGTAGGAGGTTTTGGACAAATTCTTTAAAATTCTAGTAACGTTAAAATATCTAGCTTTAAGAAATGTTATCCCCCTGCCCCCATGAAGGCTAGATCGAGAACGTTCGAATTCTGAAATAATTCAAGTGAAAAAATGTTGAGACAATCCAATAGTTGCTTGTCTTATACAGGGTGTCCCAGAATAACGGAAACAAACTTCGATGGTACTTTACTTAATTTTAAGCTAAAAGTTTCAGTAAAGATATAAGTGAGTATTAACCGAGTTACAGGGTGTTGAAAGTGACCCTGTGACGTGAAAGTTGGGGATGGGCGAATAGGGGTACCCACCTGCCATACGCCCCTGTTTAGAGTTGCAAACACAGGATTTGCATTGAAATATGAAACTGAATGATGTCAAGTGACATACCAAATTTCATTAAGAATAGTTTAGCCGTTATGGATTTATTCTGCAGAGTATATTTTTTTTGTCATTTTCAACATACTTATTTTAGGGTATATGTTTATTGACACTTTCAGCCTTGAAATAAAGTAAGGATCCTACCATCGGAGTTTTTCCCCTTTACTCTGGGACAACCTGTATTAAGAGACAACATCAGCGCGTCATCACGAAAGTTAAATTTTATCATTGTGTCGCACATGTTGGTTGTATGGTGATATATTTTTCAAGAGTGATAGTGGTGGTACCGAAGCAGTTGTCCATAAAAAAAACTACGTAGCTGGGAGCGCCAATAAGGTAGATAGCTTCTAATCGTAGAATCGGTTTTGCATCAAAACTAATGATTTTATACATTTTTTTTCTTCTTCTGAGTCTATAATCTCCTTAAGAATTCGGGAATCTGTTTTTTTTTTTCATTTGTCAAACATAAATTTTTTTTTCTTCAAAATCATCAAAACCAACAATGAGTTAGATTCCCGAATTCTCACAAACTAATTGAACCGTTTGTTCCAACAAAATTTTCGCAATAAAATAAAACTGAACGCTCAAAACCGATTCTCGTTTCATCGAGGGTATTATTTTCTCTTAAGGTACGGTACGTACCAAGAAGCTGCATGGAAAGGAATATCAAACACACACACACATGCCACTATCGTACCAACCTCTAGGCAACCGATAATTGAACAAATTGTTAAAAGTACAAAATAATATAAACGTAATTTTAGTTCAAAATTATATTTCATTTAGAAACCAACTGAAAAGTAAAAAATTATATTTTGTTTCTATATGAAAACAAGGAACCGAAAAATTCAAATATTTTCCTGAAGGATGGAGGCCTGAAATGCCATTACTCAAAATAAACCTTCAAGCTTTTGAGAACGTATTTAAATTATCAAAAAATACATACAATCAATATCATTTTTTAGTTCAATGGTTTATGAATGTTTGTTTTCAAAAAGATATTTTTCTTTAATTTTATTGATGACAAAGATGGAAAAATTTGGAGTAGTATATAGTTGAAGATGTTTTGTGCAGATTTCTGCTTCATAATTTCCAATTTGTAGGAAAGTGGGGAAGAAAAGGGTTTTTGTTTTAAGTTTTCAGGCTCCAGAGTGTATTATAAAAAGTGTTCATATGAGACAATATGGACGACAGTTTCTAAAATACAGGGTGTATTCTAACCTCTTGCACTCCCGTGAATGACAGGTGTATAAAGTCATTTTATAACGAATAGCAAGTGTAAAAAATTCGAAAAAAAAATTGTGAAAATTCAAAACGTTGGAAAATTCGGAAAATCTTGGAAACCGCTGTTCCAAATTACACAGTTTCGAAAACTGAACACAATTGAATCTTGGAAAAAATTCACAGAACACTTTTTTTTAAATGAAGTATAGCTACAAATCATTTATTATCAGGAAAACTGCACATACAGTAAGAATAATCTTTTGTTTAGTGCCAAGAAAGTTTGCGATGAAAGTTACTCACTCGCTTTATGTCCTCCTATTCAGAAGTATACATTACTATATATAATAATTCCACTTTCTGTGCAAAACTTACAAGAGTATGTATAATTTTCCACATGTATTTTTCTCTTTTCGATAACGTACTCCACTACTTGGTATGAGAACGACAAAAATAAAAAACTAAAAAACCGATAAGCAATCGAAAATAATACATTGATAATGGCCAATTTATAACAGACTACATATTATGTAAATAGGTTAGAAAACGATAACAAACTTATACGCAACACAACGACTACATAGGTACTAAATTGTTCTGTTAGCTTCCACATACAGTACAAAATTGAATTGTCAACTTATTACCGATGAGATAATCCACTTAAAAATGCACAAGATTAAAGAAAATATGCTGGCGCTTAGGTGTCTGCTTCCGACTTCCGAGTTTCAACACACGTTAGGTATGTGTTTCAACTAATGTACATTTGAACTTGTTGAAGTTGATTATTTCCACAGTGTGTATTATGTCTTATCTACTATCTATTATTTTCCTCTTCGACAAACTGTCATTAGTAGAATAAAGTTGCCTAATGCGGAATACCATTTTATTTCTACTAAATAAAAATAGCATTTTTTTTTTTAAATACTGTTACTTTCGTGAGGTGAGGGTTTGTCTACGAGCGAAGCGGAGCAGGGCAATCTCCTGGATAAAAAAAAAATTGTTTCATCCCGAGTAGGAATGCTACTTTTTCTACAACTGCTATGAAAAGTAGCGTATTTCTCATAGCTTTCAAAACCATGTTTTGCTCATACTGTGAGAAATATTATTTCTCACGGAACTTTGCCCACACCACATACATTTTTATGGAGAATCAACAAATATCGACAAAAACTAGTTGGCTGCTGTTCAGCTTTAAATATCTGTCACAGCAGTCCAAAACTGTCAGATTATTACCTATAAAAGTTCTTTAAATTCTTAAGGTAGTTTTTATTCGTGTTTTAAAAAAGAAGTAAACTATTTTCAGAATTTCTTTCGTCTTTTTCCTCGAATTAACATAACTTTTAATAGTTGTTGAAACATTCTATTTCAAATTATGTTAGATACGTTTATGTACTCTTGAATAAATGAAAAGTACTAAGGGCTCTATAGTGTAATGGAATGTGAATCAGCCTGCCATGCAGGCGGTCTGGGTTCGATACCCAGGCCAGGCTATTTTTTTATTTTAATTTATATCTTGATATTTTTATTAAGTCAGTTTTAAATAAAGTATCTATTCAACTCTCAAGAGGTAGGATACTTTATTGCTATTTCAGTTTTACTAACAATAAAAATAAATATTGAATTACAGTACTTGTGTTCTTGAATTTGTGCAGTTGTAGAGAAAGTATAGTGTCGAACATGTGGGGAAATTTACTTTTCTCACTCGTGTCTTTGGAGCACTCGACTTTCAG
Organism: Chrysolina haemoptera; assembly: GCA_958298965.1. Taxonomy (NCBI): domain Eukaryota; kingdom Metazoa; phylum Arthropoda; class Insecta; order Coleoptera; family Chrysomelidae; genus Chrysolina; species Chrysolina haemoptera. The sequence goes on along the minus strand of OY282589.1, from coordinate 18,534,280 downwards.
GCTCGTGCCACAAATATACTATTTTCTACGATACATGTTGTTTATATAATAGTGGATTAAAATTTTTAGAACTCAAATGTTCATCAACTGTCAAAAGAAGTGACATCCGTTTGCTGATTCAAATGCCAAGTAGTGAAATTAACTATGATTAGTGTCAAAAATCCATTTTCATCTCTAGATTGAAGAAATTATCATTTTCATATACATGAGTGAAAAAATTTTAATTTTAAATTTTTTCTTGAGGTATCTTGTAGAAGTTATTAGTTTTTATCAAATACTAATGTCACTGTCAACATCTTTTTGTGCCACATGCAGTAAAAACTTTAAAAATTCTACTGGGTTGAAGATTCATTGTGCCAAAGTCCACAACAAAGCGTTTCTCGATGCCTCGTGTACCGATTCCAGCAAAAGTTTCAATTTTTCTCGAGATTCACGAACTGCAGATCTTCATGTCAGACTTGCTGAACACAGAAAGAAAATTAAAGTCATCAAACGGATACCAAAGGCTGCAAGATTGCTTTATGCATCTACGCTCTCCAGTCTTCTTGACGATTGTGTGAAGCAAAACACAGATAACTCTTGGGAAAATCTACTGATGTTTTCCTACAAGTCTTTCCATCAACAGCAAGGTATATCCATCAACTTCAATAAAAAGGAACCTCGATGATGATCGACAGATAATTTCTCCACCTGCACCTTCCAGAAAACGAACAACTCCAACCAAATTCTCGTCGAAAAGGAAAATAGATAAAGTATCAGATGGAGATTTGTCGGCAGCCGTTAAGATTTTGTGTTCGAATGATACATTAGCAGAATTTGATGAATCCACTTCATTAGAGCTTCAGTCAAAACATCCTTCAGAGAACCGAAGGAGTATTTATCCTGAAATTGTTTCAACGATGACTCCACTTCTTGTAACTGAGAACGATGTCCGTGTAGCAATGCAATATTTCCGTACCAGTTCATCTGGAGGCCTGGATTCACTTAGACCTTCTCATGTTCAAGACATGATCAGTTATAGTGCTGGGTCAGCAGTCATCAAACTTCTTTCTTCGTTCACAGTGTTTTGCAACTTTCTTCTATCGGGTTCCATCAACGCTGACATTTGCCCAGTAATATTCGGTGCAACATTATGTGGTCTCAAGAAAAAAAGATGGTAGAGTTAGACCGATTGCTGTTGGCATGTTTTAACGCCGTTTAGTTGCAAAATTAGCTTGTTTTAAACTGAAGGAGAAACTTGAATATTTTCTTCACCCGTTGTAGTTGGGTTTTGGTACTCGCGGTGATTACTCATGCTGCGATACGTTACATCAATGAGCATAAGGAAAAAATGGAAAAGTTTCCGTCAATCTGGATTTCAAAAATGGTCAATCAAGAGTTGTTCTTGACATAATTCCTGAATTATTTCCCTCCGTTTCTCAATGCTATCGCTATGCTTCCCACCTATCTTTTGGTGAATCTCTCATTTCATCAGAAAGAGGAGTTCAGCAAGGAGATCCACTATCACCAGTTCTTTTTTGTTCATCTATCAATGCCATGTTGCAGAACATCAATACTGAGTTCAACGGTTGGTATTTGGATGATGGTTCAATTGGAGGGGATGCTCATGTAGTTCTTGAATCACTGTCAACTTGCATACTTAAATCCAGAGAAATCGGACTTGAACTATAAAAAGTGTGAATTATATTTTCTTGGTCAAATTGATCCCAAAATTTTTGAATTTTTCAGCGATTTGGCTCCCGGTATGAAAATTATTGAGAGATCAATTTTTTTCTTGCTCGGTACACCTCTTACATGATGAGGCTATATTTTTCTGCTTTGAAGATAAAATGAATAAGTTTCACACTATGTCTTCTCGCCTGGTTGAACTTCCCATCCAAATATCATTTTATTTACTGAAGCACTCTTCAGCAATTCTCAAACTCACCTACGTTTTGTGGTGCTGTCCAACTTAGCACAATCAGCTCATTTAAAAAAAAATTATGAAGCAGTTAGAAACACTCTCCAACTGATTCTAAACATTCCGGTAGATGAATATTCTTGGTAACAAGCAACTCTTCCAGTTTCTTTTGGGGGTTTGGGCATTCACCGTTCTACCTCTCTTGCTTTACCTGCCTTCCTTCCATCTATCCACAGTGTTTCAAATGTCATCGAATGTATTCTACCACTACTTTTTCCAGCAGACCCTTCTCTGATGGAAGGTGAACAACTTATGGTACGATCAAACAAATTCAATATGCGATGAGAAATCTTCGCAGCGTGCTTGGGATCTTCCAATAGTTAAATTTGCATCTCACAAATTGTTAGAGACTGCTATATCTCCAACCGACAAGGCTCATCTTAAAGCAATTATGTCGAAAAATGCATGCGCGTGGTTGAATGCATTACCTGTATCTTCTCTTGGGATATTATTGGACAATGATTCTTTTCGGGTTGTAGATGGATTTTGTTTGGGTTCAGCAGTTTGTGTTCAGCACAAATGTGTATGTGGAGCTGAAGTTAACCTCAAGGGTACACATGGGCAGAGTTGCAAATTTAGTGCTGGTCGATTTTCCCGTCATAGAGCGGTGAACGATATGATTAAACGAGCTTTAACATCCGCTAAAATTCCTGCAATTTTAGAGCCCATTGGGACGTCCCGAGATGATGGTAAACGCTAATATAGCATGACTCTTGTTCCCTGGCAAAGAGGCAAGCCTGTTGTTTGGGATTTCACCTGTGTGGACACTTTGGCGCCTTCACATGTTCCATCCACTTCAATTTCCTCTGGTTCTGCTGCTACATCCGCAGAACAATTAAAATCACGGAATTATGATAATTTACGAAATGACTTATGTCTTCGTGCCTATTGGCATTGAAACTTTTGGTTCTTTTGGACCCAAGGCTCAAAAATTCATTACAGACATCGGTTACAAAATTTACGAGGAAACAAACGAACCCAAAGCTACAGCTTTTTTGATACAAAAAATCAGTATTTGCATTCAAAGTGGTAATGCAGCTTCATTTTTTGGTATTTTTCCCGTTTCAAAATCTCTTGATAAACTCTTCATGAACCCGTGTTCCCGAACCAATTTTGCTGGGGCGAACAAATTTTCTTCTAGGTCCATATCCAGCAGTTTCAAATCAAGCTCTTTATCTTGCAACTGCATTGACAGAGGCAACCACCATTCTGGAGACTCCTCTGAAACGAATATTTTTATAAACGCAGCTCAAAGGTCGTCATGGATGTAGTACTTAGCACGGCCAAAACGCTCGGTCTAAATGATTTGATGAATATTGGAAATACGTGTTTCATGAACAGTGTTATCCAGTGTTTATCAAACAAAAAATGGATGTTGGAGTATGTGAAAAATTATGCTTACTTGATGGATATGAACAAGAATATTTCCGATGAGAAAGGAGCTTTGATCAAATCATTTGCAGAGGTGATCAAAAAGCTGTGGTCAGAGGATTCAACAGATCAAATTGTTAATTCTGTCCAATTGAAAAGTCAATTTCGAAGTTTTGCAACTAGTTCCAGCGGTTATGCCCAGCAAGATGCTCAGGAGTTCTTAAGATATCTGTTAGAGAGTCTATATGAAGATGTGAATGGAGTAACGGAGAAGCCGAAATCCATCATAACATACAGAGATGAGAAGTTAGGGGACAGTAAAAACGCTCATGAGTCATAGTCAGAATATTCAAGGATGAACAGTTTCAAAATTGTAGATAACTTCGTTGGCCTTTTAAAATCTATATTGAAATGTACTCATTGTGGTCACTGTTCAGTCACCTTCGATCCGTTCTGGGATCTTTCCCTACCAATACCTCAGAGAATGGGCCAACTAAAACTATCACAATGTTTAGATTTATTGACAAGCGAAGAAATTCTGGATGGTGACGAGCTGCCGACATGTTTAAAGTGCAAAGAGAGAAGGAAGAGCACGAAATCCATAACAATTCAAACATTTTCCAAAATCTTAGTAATCCTAAAACATTTTGCTTCGACTTGGTCGGTAGTCTGGCGGTGGTCTGGCGGTGGTCTGGCGGTCTAAGGCGCAGGCCGTTCAGAACTTCAGTATAGTAGTAGTCGGTTCGAGCCCGATGTAGGTGCGAAGGATATTTTCTCAAGTACCCAATATCGGAATCGATAGACGACCACAGTCCTTGTTGAAAGCAAGTGTATTGTGTGTTGTCTAGATGCCAATCTCGGCTAGTGCTAGCTTGGAGTACACGCCGGCCACCCGAGGTGGTGCTGTAGGTTTTCCGGGTTTTCCTGCAGCTGAAAAGTGAATAGTAATTGGATGAAAAAAAGTTTGTATTTCGTGCAGAAATTTATTTATAAAATCATAGCAAAGCGCTTTCGACTATCAAGTCATCATCAGTGCGTACTCGTCAGGTGTACAAGAGCCATACCATAAAAATATCATGTGTCCATAGGACCATGTAACAAGTTAAAACGGGACATCATATGATTAACATTTTAAAAAATCCTTATTCCAGGATTGAGTTTGATAAAAGTTTCAACAGACAGAGTAACACATGTCTGCTGAACTTAGTATACTGTCAAACTTTATTTTATAAATAAATTTCTGCACGAAATACAAACTTTTTTTTCATCCAATTACATTGGAACGTGCACACAGCTTGACAATTTTCACGAAAAGTGAATACGCCACCAAAAATCAGTAAGTCGTCCCGGAGCGCCACGGCAAATAATAATAATAGCCGTCCTCTACCCGCACAGGCCATGCCTTTGGGTAACACTACGTGTGTTTATGAGGGAGTATTATTATTATTATTATTATTATTCTCAGGAAAATAGTTTGTCACCATTGATTTTCCTTTAGAAGTATTGGACATGAGTAATTATACAGCAGATAACGTAGCCCCTTGTCGTTATAGTCTATATGCATTGTCTTATCATCGTGGGACTACCAATAGCGGACACTACACAGCCTACTGTAGTCATCCTTATGCAGGCACGTGGCATGAGTATAATGATTCAAAATTGCATCTGAATCCCTAGTAAACGTAGATGCCCGTATTCTCTTCTATGAGCAGGTTGACATTAAAGAAGATTATATTTAGTTTTATATAAAAATTGAGATGAATGTATTTTTTATGATTGATACATATTTTATGTTACAATAATACAAAATCAAATGAAAACTGTAAAAAGAAATTGAGAGCGTAAAAATACATTTTTTTATGTTCACACAAATGGATTCCAAATGAATAATATACAATATGAAACCTCACTCAATGTAAAATTTTAATTTATTTTTCAAAGTAGCAGCATAATTTGCAAAACAAGTTTATTCAAAGATCGATCGGGTACACATTTTCATGTAAATCTTATAACTAACGGCAGAAGTCACAGGCATATTATGCATCTTTCTCAGATCCTGCGCACTATCTTTATGCGCAACAGTTACTTGTATGCACATAATCCAAATTTCTCCTCGATTATTGTTTCAAAACTCATCAACACAGAAATTGGGATTCGAGCGTCTTGATGAGGATTAGATTCTCGTTCTGCGAAATCTATTTCATCATCTGAAGAATTATATAAAGAAATGCTCGATGCATCAGATTTCGAGCTTGATGAAGACATATCTTTCTTCGGGCACATATTTTTTCTAGCATGACTGCTTTCGTGGGATGACCAACAACTAAGATTTTCCGAAAATACTTTTTTTCTAAATTGTGTCTTTATTTTGTCGAAAACGATCAAGTGGAAAAAAGTTTCCTAATGTGGAATATTTCACAATCGCAACCCCTTACTATAATAGGAGCATATCAAATTTTCATTTCATATCAACATTATCGAAAAGTATTATTAATTGCTTTGAAATTTGACTTATATCACAATAGGCGACTTTACTCTAGTACATCGTTCGTAATTTTTGGTTTCTTGTCAGTTTTGTAATTATTAGTCTGATGTATGAATCGATTTGTTGTTACATGATTATAAACAAAATATGACAGAGTATAAACTTGATTTATCATTAAAAGTCAAGACACCTTGCTCTTTGAATTACTACCAAATTCTCTGTTGAATGTAGGATAACATTGTGTAAATCAGAAAAACTCAGGAAATTATCGCAAGCAGGAATATTATAGAAATGATTAATATCTATCATGGATGATTGGAGGTTGCTGTTATCAGGTTAACAATTATTATAAAATATAAAATTGGCTAAGCGATATCAACAGCATACGAGTATAACACCAATTTTAATGAAATGTACAAAAGCCAAGAGATTTCAATAACGAAAACTAATCTGCGGCTCTGAAGCTGTCAGCTTTTTGAGATGAAGAATCGGGGATATTTTAACGAAAACAGAAAAGGAGAATATGGACAGACTATTACATTTCTCTTTCTTGAGAAATGGCGGAACAAAAATTTACATATTATTTGAACCTTTCACATCTCCGAAACCATTTCTGATCATTCCATGTCCTATATTGGGTGATTTACATAGGACGTGCATAAGAGATTTTTGAACTTGCACTATAATTAAAAAATTGAATTTTGGTTTGCTGTCATAATTGGTAATATCCATTTAACCTGGAATATGTGTATAGTTGTTCTACAGATATACTGTGACCAAGAGTCGGTACCAATTTTCTTATTTCAAATAGAAACCAGAATATTTTTATGATAACCTTTCTATGACATTATTATTAGGAGTACCTACTTGACAAAAGGCTATAATTTCCTAACATGAAAATAGATTATAAATAATCGAGCCCTTTGCAAACTTCATAGGAGTTTTGTCAACAAGTATCGAACAGATATCGAACAGAAAATAATTCAACAGTTCCATGACGGCTGCCAAATCACCTTTGCTCAACATCTAGAAAAGTTTTTTCATCAGAACATTCTTAGGAAGTGAGTAATAGAGCCATATATGTGGTAATAAAAAAAAGTAATGCTACGTAATGTTTCTGAAACAGACTTACTACACGTGAATACGAAAAGTGGATAACGCTATGAAATTAATTCAAATGTAGAATAAATTTCCCTGCATATATTTCTTCTGCACGAGTTCTAGGCACACATCTATATTAAGATATTTCTTACAAAATTGCCATAAAAAGTCAGCAAAATGTGAATGAGAATTACTATGCCATTCTCCAAGTGACATCAATATTCCATAAAGATTTACTCCTCAATGTTTACTATGCGCTTGTGCAGGTACTTTCGGATAAGTTATGACAATATCAGATGAGGAAGTACACCACGGGCTCACAGATTTCACAAAAACGAGTAATCTGACTCATATACTTATGCTCTCAAAAGAACGGACACATCTAAAAACATGTTTCAGTTACAGTGAAAAAAAAAATTTTAACTGTTTTTTGTATAAGTATTTACAAAATAAACATATTGTGCTTGTCTGATGAACATTTTACATGCCACAATAATTATAAAACTTGGTATGTATGGCAGTTTATATGAATAAGGTCCTCAATTTAGTGAAATCAAGTTCTTCGATTTTCTTCCAGAAACAATAATGTTTAGTACCTACCATGTCATATGTTCTCACTGAAATAAATGTATTATCATAAGTTCCTGATGCAATCTTCACATTCAATGAATAATGTACGTGTAAATAGAACCTTGATTTCTTATTATCTTATCTTATTTGTATATGAAATATTTTCATAGCACTAATGTAGATATTGTTTGTCTTCAACCATAAATCAATTTCAGACTACAGAAACGTTAAGATCTCTTATAAACGCATTCAAGCTGATCATAATAATATTTCACTATATTTCACGATGTACGGCGAACCAGAGCTACTCAAATTAACCAACAAAAAATTAATGACTCTAGAAAATTGTCTGTATAAATTAAAGAACGCAGGTTTTTCAAAAAAAATTATTGTAGAAAAACTACTACGAGAATCCACCATAACAGGTATTTGAATTATACTTTATGAGGTAAACAAATTAAATTGCGTTCGTTTTGTGAAAACTCACGCACTCAGTAAATCAATGTCACCTATAAATATTTTAATGATTACAGTTGGATTCAACAGTAATTAATGTTTTTTTTCTTTGATTATACAGTTTTGTTATGAATCGTGCTGGATGAACTTTAATTGATACGTTTCACTATTGGTTCATTCGAACTTCATTATCCAATACATACAAAAATTTGATAAAAGTCTCCTTCCTTTGTACATCACCTAAAGATATTGTTAAACACCTAGACAATGAATTGAATCACTGATCAAATCACTTTATTAATCCTGTAGAACTTACAAATTCTAGGCTAACTCAACTGTCGTAGCATTAAGTTTCTGCAGGAGATTCACTCATTCGTACAATAAATACATTTGGAGCCAGTGAGGAGCTTCGCCAAAGGCAAATGCCATATCTGATTCTTGATTCTATATGTGCATAGTAATAGTTTACTAACTGTTTAGACGTTAATATTGGCTTCAGATTTCGTATCAGATACGAAACAGAACTTAGCTTTGATACCAGTTTATTATACAACGACTCTTCCAGTTCAGAAAATTATCTAGCGTAAGACCCAAAAATTTACATTCATCGGTTAGAGAAAGTGTATTTTCATTATCATCAATTTTGATTTCAATGTTGGGACAGATTTTTTGTCTGTGATGAAACCGTATTGATAAAGTTTTATGAGAGTTGAAATGAAGTGAGTTAGCGCCACATCATGAAACCAAATGATTTGATGCTATGTTACATTTTTCCTCTGAAATTTTATCGTCTTTGTGCGAAATTAGAAGTGATGTGTCATCCGCATACATAACGCACGTGCTATCAGAAACCGCAGCCTCAACATCATTGCAAAATAATATAAATAGTAGCGGTCCCAACACTGATCCTTGAGGTACCCCAAAATTCAAAGATTGAGTATTTGAATTAAATCCGTAATTACTGTTTTCAGATCTGTGATTTACCGAAACAAATTGACTCCTGTTTCTAGTGAAAGACTCTATCCAGTCCAGGGCATTTCCTCTTATTTCATATAAATATAATTCATTTAATTGGGTCTTATGATCGACGTAGTCGAACGCTCTGCTGAGATCACAAAATATTCCAACAGGGCACTCACCAGCCTCGATATACTCCAAGATTTTTGAGTAAAAAGCTGCCATAGCAGTGATAGTGGACATATTAGATCTAAAATCATGTTGAATGTGGGAGATAACATTATGTCTCTCAATAAAATGAGATAAACGATGTAGGTATGCATATATTTTTGAGAAACTTGAAGGAACAGTAATAGGCCTATAGTTCTCTAAAAGATAAGGATCCGATTTTTTGTGGACTGGTACAACTTTTCCGATCTTCAGTTTGTTGGGAAATACCCCGTACTGAAAGACAGATTGACTAATGGAGTCAAGGGATGAATAACATATTGTAGACTTTGTCTGATCAAGAACATTGGAACTTCATCGGGTCCAAAAGAACTTTTCCTCTTAAGTTTGTTGGTAAGGTGAAATAACAATTCATTTTCTATAAAAAGATCACGAAATATAGTGTTATAAACATTACTTAGATGTGAGTGATTATTAGATGGTTATATTTAATCTCATCAACTATTTTCATAGAGGTAGTGATGAAAAAGTCATTGAAAAGACAGGATATTCTTTGTGGATCTTTCACAACCTCACTTTCATTTATTAGGGAAATATTTTTCATGGTTACAGACGAGAGTGTTTTACTATTGGTCACCCATCAAGCCGTTATTGCCATTTTAAGTTGATGAATCAGTAGACTAGCAGGAACCTGAGAGGCACATATACACTGAAAGGAATAAAAGCTACCCAAAACCCAAAACACCTAAACTACGTCACTTTCACTCGACGCGCGTTTCGCCAACAAAGTTAGCATCTTCAAGAGCTATAAGCTTACTAACTAGTCGACCCTATTCTTATTCTAGATACAGGGTGTAATCTAACCTCTTGCACTCCCGTGAAGGACGGGTGTATAATGCTATTTTGAATTGTGTTGGAAAATTCGTCGAAATTTTGGGAACCCCTGTCCTCCAAATGTCAGCTGACCGGAGCAGAGCCGCAATAATACTTGAACTGCCGGATGGAAGAAAATGTGTAATTTCTAACAGCGGTTTCCAAGATTTTCCGAATTATCCAACAAATTTCAAATTATTAGATTTTTTTTTTTCGAATTTTCCACACCTGCTATTCGTTATGAAATGGCATTTTACACCCGTCCTTCAAGGAAGTACAAGAGTTTAGTTTACACCCTGTATACCTACTTCTTATCTGAGTGTTTAATTGCAGTCATTATCAATTTGTATTGACCCTTTATTGAATATATCTCAATTTATCTACTCAACTTGTTTACTTGAAGTGAACAATTTGTTTCACGTGAACTGAAACAAAGTAATCAGAAACGACACAGAATTCTGCGTAGCTTTCACAGAGAGGTCATACCATTAATGACCTCAGAGCAAAGTCTGGGAACCGGAACCTCTAACGTGCAATTCATTTGAGGTCCAGGTGGTTGCACAAATGCAGCACTATGTCTGCTATAGCATCCGAAGGACGCTGGATTTGAAAAAAAAAACTACGTATACTCAGTGATACTAGGTGAAATAACTGGGGTCAGCTAATATCCGTTTGGGGAGAATGGTGAAGTTATAACTTCTCACCAAGGATTATCTTATAATAATGTATTCATTTTTGAAGATTAGTCCTGTGGCAGCAAAATTTTTATTCCGTTCGTGATTTATAATTTTCCATGATATTGATTCACGGTAATTTTTTCTATATGCCTTATGAGCTTTTCCTTTCTCCTTTCTTATATATATTATTTGTTAAATGGCAGCTAGTACCTTTCTTTCTACCAGGCCAAGGACTATAGACCGATCAGCTTATCATCCTTTCTATTGAAAGGACTGGAAAAACTGATAGATAGGGATATACGGGAGGCAGCTCTGATAGAACGGCCTTTACACATAAACCAGCATGCTTATCTAACAGGAAAATCGTGCGAGACGGCCTTGCACCAATTAGTGTCAAGGCTGGAAGACTCTCTAGCGAAAAAAGAAATAGCATTATGCACTTTTCTAGATATCGAAGGAGCCTTTGACAATACATCCTTCGAAAGTATGATCTCAGCGGCCAGGAGGAGAAGCGTTGATGAAACCACCTGCAGGTGAATACTTTCAATGCTCCAAAATCGGAAGGCCCAGACCAACATGTTTGAAGAATCCGCGCAGCTGGAAATTGCCAGGGGAACCCCACAGGGTGGGATTTTATCACTCCTACTGTGGGACATGGTAGTTGACGAATCTTTAAACAATCAGGGATACTACACCCAAGGTTATGCGGATGACATTGTAGTCATCGTGCAGGGGAAGCACGCCCAAATAACCTCAGAGCTAATGCAAAATGCACTGAGGACCATTGAGGAATGGTGCAAAAGGGAAGGACTGAGGGCAAACCCAAGCAAAACCACGCTCATTCCTTTTACACGCAAAAGAATTCTGGGAGGCATGAAACTACCCAAATTCTTCGGCGAAACACTACAAGTTGCTGACCATGTTAAATACTTAGGGCTGTTCCTTGATAAGAAACTAACCTGGAACATGCATCTGCAACATGTAATCAACAAGAGCAAATCATCGTTTATGATGTGCAGAAGAGCTTTTGGAAAAACATGGGGACTAAAACCGAAGGTCATGAACTGGCTTTACACCGCAATCATAAGACCCAGAATCACATACGGCTCGCTGTTGTGGTGGCCCAAAGTGAAACAGAGGCAGGTAAAACTTAACCTCGAAAAACTTCAGTGGCTCGCCTGTCTGTGTGTCACGAGCGCCATGAGCAGCACCCCGACCGCTGCAATGGAAATCATCCTGAACCTCCCACCTTTAGACATCACAGTCATGGGAGAGGCAAGGATGAGTGCATACAGACTAATACAAACAGGTAATTGGAGATCCCAACCACAAATTGGGCACACCAAAATTACTCAAGTAGTCAACATCACCGAACTGGAAATGATATCAGACTATATGCTACCTAAATACCCATACGAAAAACTATTCAGAACACAGCTCAAGTGGGACGAATGGGACTCGGGAGTAGAATCACTATCATCTGGCAACATCATCTGGTACACAGATGGCTCCAAAACGGAGATAGGAACTGAAGCAGGAATACATGGGGTGAGGCCAAAAAGGAACATAATACTTCCACTAGGCAATGACACCACAGTATTCCAAACTGAGACACATGCCATAAGGACATGCATACAGATGAATCTAGACAGTGGATACAAAAGAAAACACATCTACATTCTCTCTGATAGCCAGAGCGCAATAAAAGCTCTGAATTCAGTACAGATCAAGTCACAGCAAGTATTGGAATGCCTTCAGAGCCTCAATGAACTGGCAAAACACAACAAGGTAACACTTGTGTGGGTGCCTGGACATAGAGGAATAGAAGGTAATGAAAAAGCAGACCAACTTGCCAGACGAGCTTCTGAACTACCATTCATAGGCCCAGAATCAGTGTTTGGTATAAGCAAAACCCGATGCGGAAACCTAATAAATGAGTGGAAGAAAACAAAACACCAAACATATTGGGACCAAATCGAAAGGCATCGACACAGCACAGCCATGGTGAGGCATTTAAGCCAAACACTGACGGCTTACACTCTCAACTTGAACAGACCTAAGATACGCATACTTACCGGCTTACTAACCGGACATTGCGGCCTTAGGAAACACCTGTACACTATGGGAATAAACAGAGAAACCGTGGAGTGCAGACTTTGTGGTGACGAGGAGGAAACAGCCTCTCACATCATCTTTGAATGCGATGCGCTGTATAACAAGCGCTATAGAATATTCGGACAGACCAACCTAGAAATAGGCATGAATCCGAAACACCTAGCAAATAAATTACTAAACCTGATAAAAGACACAGGCCTATTTAACTAGGAACTACTGACGACAGAATAATACAATAGACCCCAGATGGTCTCAGTGTTAAGGGTCACCCTCACGGGTAAACCCTGAATCTGGCTCGTCAGCCTCAAACCAACCAACCAACCAACCACCTTTCTTTCAAAAAAAAACAGAGCCTTATTTAGTTGGGGCGCTATCAATGGACAATGTTTTATGATCAAGTTCTGGAAAGCATTCGTTAAAAATCATGAGCGAAATATTGAATATGTCGCCGGATATTTTATCTTCATCCAATGGACGGTGTTTTGTATCGGACTATGTTATCGTTATCACTGAATATTAAGCTTCATTAACGTTAAATCTTCATTAGGGATGATTAACATCATACCAACACCTAATATATTGTTACAATATAATTAGTTTCTTTATAATACCTTAGATACCAAATGGCATGCTAAAATGACAATAACGTGTCATAACCAAAGTTGATGATTTTATTTTCACATCATCGTTGTCAATGATACCATAAAGCTTTGAATGCAAATTGATTATTTTGCAATTTAAATTATTTGTCGCATCATAATCTCGTTACATTAGTAGCTATTTTTCTCATGAACCCGAGAAAAGGCCTGATAACAGGACTGGCAAGAATGAGACTGTTTACAGTTCTTGCTTCATTTCTGGTCAGTTCTTATTCAAAATATTGAATTATTTTCAAAATGTACCTGTTGATTTCAATGAGAATAAAGTTTCCATCACTCGTCTTGTATGCCTGTATTTCGACCTCTTTTTGTGTTTTCTCACCTATGCAATTTTTCAATTTTTTTGCATGCTTCGAGTCTTCAACAAACGAGTTTTCCTTGGTTCACATTGAACAGATTTTTTGGCCCAGCTTAGGGAGGAAATAGAAGCAATGAAAATTTTGCACAGGTTGTAAAATATATACCAGAAAAATATTCCGGTTTAAACAAATTGAATTAGATTTCGGTAAACAAAAATAAAATGCTGATAAACAAACTATCAAAAAGATCACTCTGTAGAAACTTTGTAAGATATATTACAAAGTCATGGAGTTATTCATGTCAATATATTGATTTCAAATTACTGTGTTCTTAAGTTTTCCCATTTATAATGAATCCAATGAGTTATCATTCGTTCTCGTTGACGTGATGCAATATTATTAACATAACAGCAGGTTTGAATTGTGACATAACAAATAATATTTCAATTAGAACAGGCAGAAGACGCTTTATGGAAACATTGACTAGTGTCAATTTTTCTGAATATTCATTACGTTATAGAATTGGACCTCCTGAACAAAAGTGTCAATAGGCCATTTTTAAAAGTAATAATACTAATAGGAAAACATCCTGAATTTAAATTATATGCACGAACAACTACTGAACGCGACCAAAATGGCTGCAACAACTACTGAAGGCGACCAAAATGGCTGCAAGACAACCACGAAACCGCAGAATATAGAATGGATTGTACCGAGACGACACTAGAAGAACAGTCTGTGATTGGTCGCTGTGATGGCGGGAAATTCAGAAGACAAGACAAGCTGCACGTAAAAAACCATCGAAAACAGCGTTTGAATTGTTGAAAATGCGTAACTTGCCCAAACAGAATGAGAATACAGAGTTGTTAACGATGTAATGACTATTCATCCGAAATAGTTAATATCAGTAATGGTCGGAGCGCATACTTATTCCGTGCATTTTACTTTATACTGATTAAAAGTATACCCTCGACATTCAACTAACCTTAAACTGTATCATCACAACACGATTTCGCATTTGTAAGTTTTTTTTTAAACTAATTGTGGAAGATCCTCAAGTTATATAAAATTTGCCTACTTCAACGAGAAGAAAAATAAAATGACAATTTCTTCAAATATTCCTAAAAAATATTGAAGGAGATTATTACAATCTTGTTAGAAATATATGAATATATGACTCCAATATATTAAATTCTGTCATTTTTGGGAGAGCTCTCAGTTTGACGAACTGTTGTCCACATCAGTAAGAAAAATATGGAAGATGGTATATTCAGGTATGGTGAACCGTTACCTAGATTCTGAAATGATGACTGTGACTGAGTTGTGAATTTCATTATTTAACTTATCCGTTTTGAAAAATCAAATGCTTCTGTGATTTTTCAGAAGGTCTTATAGGTCGCATATTGAATCTGAATAGATACCTTATAACTGTGTTGTCTATCTTAACTGATGGATTGCCGCTCGACAAAGAGAGTTACCGTGCGACGCGAAGTGGAGCGGGGTAATCTTTGGAGAGCAGCAAATACACTTTGTGCCCGAATTACAGACGATATTTTTTTGAAACACAGATCTCAGATGCAAGAAATACACTCGAAACTTTACTGATCATACATCATTACTCAATAATAATATTCATTTCATTTATTATTTCCAAATAAAAATTCAATGCACAATATTAAAAACTTTCAATAGATATAGCCAAACTTAGTTCCAAATGACTGGAGATACCTATATATATATATATTGTTACAGACCTGAAATTTGATAAAGACTTCTCGAATTGTTCGAGATCGTTCGATGAATTAGATGAAAAATTCTAGAAGCACTAACTTTTGTTCTGGATCAATCGTCGAACATTCTATTTGTGTTCTATTGATTTCTTAAGTTTTCTAGAACTTTATTTGTATATAAAAGCAATGCATTTGTGAGATGAGGGAGGTTAGTTAGAAAGTTACCTTGAGTTACCTTGGATACAAGTATTTTGACAGTGACTTGTATTACAGTGTTGCCAAGTAAAGTTTGATTAATAAAGGCGAGTTCATACCAGAGTAAACTTATTTTTGAACCCGAAGACGCAACAATTGGTGACAGCGGCGGAATAAGTGTTAATGAAGAAAGAAAAGTAAGGCAGTTTTCCAGTATTTGATGGTGAATACTCGAGCAAATAATTACGACGAGATGGCGACATCAGCAGATATCCTTGAGTTTTTAAAGGATCAAGAAGCCAAACGAAAACAAGAACAAGAAGAGCTTCTACAACAATTCGAACTGAGAAGGAAACAAGAACAAGAGGAACAAGAAGCCAAACGAAAACAAGAACAAGAAGAGCTTCTACAACGATTCGAACTGAAAAGGAAACAAGAACAAGAGGAACAGGAAGCGCGGTTAGTCCAGCAGTTACAACAACATGTTGATCTTCTGCAACGTATTAGTCACAGTCAACAGTGCTTCCAGAATGAAATCACCGAAGTAGTACAAGAGGTCAGAGGAAAAGTCCAGGAGGTCAAAGGTGAAGTTCAAGAGGTCAAAGGTGAAGTTCAAGAAGTCAGAGGCGGAGTCCAGGGAGTCAACAGAAGGGTCCAAGACGTCGAAAATGAACTGTCCAAAATAGATGAACGGGTGGCACGAGAGGTGAACAAGAAATTCAACGAAGAAGTGGATAGGATCAAGGAGAGGCTGGAAACGTTACACCTTCCACACAAGCGTGCACCATCTGAGGAAATCTCCCCCACCAGCGTAAGGCCATCCTCACTGACAACTCCGATAAGGCCTACACAAGTGAAAATTTTGAAGCCTCCAACATTTGATGGACAATCCTCGTGGTCCATGTATAGACGTCAGTTTGAAGCGGCAGCAAACGCAAATGGCTGGTCCGAGGAAGAAATGGCCACCTCTCTAGTCCTGTGTCTACGAGGACAAGCATTGGACATCCTTCAGAACATCCCCGAGAGTAATCAGAAGGAATATTCTAGAATCGTTGATGCTTTGGAAATCAGATATGGACAGCAATATCTCAAACAAGTGTTTCAGAGCCAATTAAAGAGTCGATATCAAAAATCCAACGAAACCCTACAGGAGTATGGAGCCGACGTAAAGCGACTAATTAATTTGGCATACCCACAAGCACCGAAGGAGTTCGTAGAACAAATTGGGGTGCAGACTTTCATCGATGGTTTGAGAGATACTGACATGCAGCAAGCCCTTCGACTAGGACGACTTCAAACCATAAGCGCAGCACTAATAGCATCTTTGGAGTTCGAGGCCACGAAAAACGCATCAAGAAATACGAGGCACAAGTTACGTGAAGTTAAATTCAACGAGGATTCTTCTACAAGCGAGGCGCTATTGAAGAAAATATTGGACTCCATAACAGCATTAAGCAACCAAGTACCTTCCCCAGAAGACAGGAAGAGGCGCTGATATAACTGTGGGAAAAGCGGCCATCTACAGAGGAGTTGCTGGGAGAGATCGAGATCCAGAAGTCCAAGAAGAAAGAGGTCGTCATCAACGAGTAACGAAGAGAGATCGAGATCTCCGAACCCAGGAACAGAGCAACGTGGGCGATATACCAGAGGAGCCTTCAGGAGATCGACTACGCCAGAAAGGAGACCTCAAACGTATGAAAGAGGACTTGCTCCCATCCAGGAAAAACGAGAATTAGTCGGCACTAGGGGGCGCGTGGCGACTTTCAGTGTTCAAAGCCCCAAGATCCATATATCGACATTGACATCAAAGTCTACTAATACAAGGCTATTTAGAAGATCAGAAATGCACCTCCACTATTGATACAGGAGCTTCAAGATCAGTCGTTCGCCCAGACCTCATACAAGAATCTGTGAAGCCGATGAAAAGGAATATGGTTTTGGAAACGGCAACGGGACAAACCGCACCAGTCATTGGGGAAACACTTGTACACATCCAGATAGGACCTATTACCATGGAACATTCTATGTTGGTTGCGGAAATAAGGGATGAATGTGTTTTGGGTCTGGACATCATGGAGAAAAACGACTTCATCCTTAACATCAGACAGAAAATTTTGCGGATTGGTAATGAAGAAATCTTCCAATTAACCAATTAAGATTTATGTTGACGAAGACATCCACATTCCGAAAAACTCCGAAACCATCATCATGGCCAGAATGGATAAAGAACCTGGAGATTTGAGCACTGGAATAATTGAAAATGATGAATACCGCCAAGATGGAATTTTAATTGCCCGATGTCTTGTGAACACAGAACAACTAATTCCTGTCAGGGTTGCCAATACTTCGGAAAATAAAGTCCTTCTGAAGAAAAACGACCAATTGGGATTCTGCAAACCTGTCACTCGAGTTATCAATTGTGAAAACCACACTCAGGTACTGCGAAGAAATACCACTAACACCGATCAGAGAACAATAGACAAAATGATGGAATCCACGGAACATTTAACTATGGAAGAAAAGCAGAAGGCCAAAGAGTTTCTCGATAACCATCGTAACATTTTCTCGACAGAGACTTCGACGGGACATACCAATCTAGTTCAACATCGCATCAACACCGGCGATGCCCGACCAATCCGACAGGCTCCGAGGAGACTACCGTTTGCCAAACAGAGAGAGGTAGCAGACATGATAAACAACATGATGGAGGATGACATAATTGAAGAAACCACAAGCCCATGGTCCTCCCCGGTAGTATTGGTAACTAAAAAGGATGGATCAACCTGATTTTGCGTGGACTATCGTCGACTGAATGACGTAACGATGAAGGATAGCTACCCATTACCAAGAATCGATGATACACTAAACACATTATCCGGTTCCAAATGGTTTTCAACGTTGGATCTGAAAAGTGGGTATTGGCAAGTGGAAGTTCATCCTGATGATAGAGGAAAAACAGCGTTCTCTACCGGACAAGGGCTGTACCAATTCAAAGTTCTTCCGTTCGGATTATGCAATGCTCCCGCCACCTTTGAGAGACTTATGGAACTAGTATTGAGAGGTTTGACATGGAAAATTTGTCTAGTCTACTTGGATGACGTCATAGTAATGGGAAGGACATTTGACGAACACCTGGATAATTTGGAAGAAGTATTTTTGAGGTTAGAAAATGCTAACCTGCAACTGAACCCAAAGAAGTGTTATTTATTTCAAAAAGAAGTTAATTTTTTAGGCCATGTCATCTCGGCCGAAGGAATTAAGACCGATCCTGCTAAAATCGAGGCTGTTAGGAGTTGGCCACGTCCTAGGGATAAACATGAAGTAAGAAGTTTTCTGGGGCTATGTACCTACTACAGGAAGTTTGTTCAAGACTTTGGTAAAATTGCCAAGCCACTCCACCGCTTAACTGAGAACAACGTTCAGTTTGATTGGAGCCCTGATTGCCAACAGTCGTTCACTGAACTGAAGAAGAAATTGACAACTGCGCCTATTTTGGCTTACCCACGAGAACAAGGCACTTTCATTTTGGACTGTGATGCGTCTCAGCAAGGCATTGGATCAGTTTTATCCCAAGAACAGGATGGCGAAGAGAAAGTAATAGCCTACTTTAGTAAAACTCTGGGCAAAGCTGAAAGGAATTACTGCGTTACAAGAAAGGAGCTTCTATCGATAATCAAAGCCATTGAACATTTCCATACCTTCCTCTATGGCAGACGTTTTCTCGTAAGAACTGATCACAGCGCTTTACAGTGGATAATGAATTTCAAGAAACCTGAGGGTCAGTTTGCGAGATGGCTAGAGAGACTCCAACAATACGACTTCAAAGTTATTCATCGCAGTGGCAGGAAACAAAGAAATGCAGACACATTATCAAGACATCTATGCTTGGAACAGCATTGCCGATATTGCCAGAAACTTGAAAACAAAGAAGTCAACTTTTACAATGATGAACATTGCAAGGAAATTCTGCAAGTTACCACCGTAAGAGTAGAGTCTGAAGAATCTGATTTATGGACCACAGAAGATATGAGGAAGAATCAGAAGAAAGACAACAATTTAAAGTTAGTCCTAAGCTGGCTAAAAAATGGAGTTAGACCTGAGTGGCAGGAAGTATCCAACTTTGGTGCAGTTGCCAAGGGATACTGGGCTCAATGGGATTCCCTATGTCTTCGTGATGGCCTATTGCATCGCAAATGGGAGAGCCCAGATGGAGCAACTGTGGTGTACCAACTGGTCCTGCCGAAGGCACTTACTAAAGATGTGCTCGAGCAACTTCATAGTAGTCGTGCAGGTGGACACTTTGGAATCAAGAGGACCCTTGCTACAATTCGAGAACGATTCTATTGGATGAATTGTCATCGTGATGTAGAAGAATGGTGCAGAAGATGTGACCTATGTTCTTTGAAGAAGGGACCCAAAACCAGAAGTCGAGGGAAAATGGCTCAGTATCTTTCTGGTGAACCATTCGAAAGATTAGCAGTTGACATTCTTGGGCCGTTTCCTGTTACCGAGCAAGGAAATAAATACTTGATGGTAGCCATGGACTATTTCTCCAAGTGGCCTGAAGTTGTGCCCATTCCAAACCAGGAGGCAAAGACCGTTGCAAAGGCCTTCATAGAAAATGTAATAGCCAGACATGGAGTCCCACTAGAATTACATTCTGATCAAGGACGAAACTTCGAATCTGAGTTATGGCAGGAAATGATGAACATTCTAGGTGTGAAGAAGACTCGTACCACAGCCCTACATCCACAATCAGATGGTATGGTTGAACGACATAATGAAACCATCAGCCAGTACCTGTCGATGTTCATCTCCAAAAATCAAAAGGATTGGGATGAGTTGGTACCACTATTTCACCTATCCTATCGAAGTTCCCAGCATGAGTCCACCGGATATACCCCTTCAATGTTAATCACTGGGCGAGAAATGAAACTACCATGCGACCTGCTGCTTGGAATGCCACCCAGAAGTACAGAGGACAAAGTCCTACCAGAATATGTCCAAGAGTTGCGAGAAAGACTGGACCAAGTTCATGAATTCTGCAGACGTCGTCTTCAAATCTCCAGTGATAAAATGAAAAAGAGGTTCGACAGGAAGAGTCCAGGGACTATGTTCGAGCCAGGTGATGGCGTTTGGCTATACCAACCTCAGAGAAAGAAAGGAAAATGCCCCAAGTTACAGAGAAATTGGACAGGACCCTATGTCATCATAAAGAAGATCAACGACTTGGTATGCCGCATCCAGCTCAACCCAAGGAGTAAACCCAAAGTTGTACACATCGAGAGGTTAGCAGAATACCGAGGCCACGATTCCCCAAATTGGTTCCAGAGGGACAACCAAAATGGTGATGGTGTATCCGGGACGGAATAACCTAAAGGAGGAGGCAGTGTTACAGACCTGAAATTTGATAAAGACTTCTCGAATTGTTCGAGATCGTTCGATGAATTAGATGGAAAAATCTAGAAGCACTAACTTTTGTTCTGGATCAATCGTCGAACATTCTATTTGTGTTCTATTGATTTCTTAAGTTTTCTAGAACTTTATTTGTATATAAAAGCAATGCATTTGTGAGATGAGGGAGGTTAGTTAGAAAGTTACCTTGAGTTACCTTGGATACAAGTATTTTGACAGTGACTTATATTACAGTGTTGTCAAGTAAAGTTTGATTAATAAAGGCGAGTTCATACCAGAGTAAACTTATTTTTGAACCCGAAGACGCAACAATATATATATATATAGGTGAAGAATTGAAGAATATATATATATATATATATATATATATATATAAGGGTACGTTGTCACCTCAAAATCGGAAACACGAACATCGTTGTCACCTCATATGTAACGCTGTGTCCTCCGTTTTCGTAGGTGACAACGTTTTCCATTAATTTTTAGCCAGAAATGTTGTACAGGGTGTAAGGATCATTATATCAAAAGTTTGTCTGGAGGTCACTATACCTACAGAGGAAATTTTTAGTTCGACAGTGTATCACTGGCGCTACTGTCGTACTCATATTTGTGTGAAATATGGCGTTAACAACTCCTTTATACAGCGGGTTAGTCGTGACCTCCAAAAATGGCAACATCTCGATTTTAATCCACGTATTCCAGTATGATTCATAACGTTGAACGAGGCGTACGTTGTAGCCTCTCCTTGTGACTGAAAAAGATGAATTAAAGAAGTCTTTCAATCGTGGAAATAGGCAGAGCTGAAGTACAGTGAAGCTTGACATTTTGAATTGCGCGTACGTTCATGTAGAGTGCCTTATCACTGGATATATTACGAACTATAATCCGTTGTGCTACGACGTTTCAACGTCTCAAGCTAGGTTGGTTTTATTGTACATAATAATATTCCAGTGCAATTTGATGATGTTTCATATTATTGAGCTAGAAGTAAACAAACTGATTTTGCATGAGAACAAGATGATATAAATATCATAGACTTTTATTAGGTTTATTCCGAAAACTTTGAGTATAAAATTGGTCATTTCAGAAAGTTTGAAAAATGAATCAAAAAAATATTCCTTAGCACACCAAACACACAGTTGTATGCGCTATCAACCAAACATCAATAAGTCCCCAGGAGCGCTACGGCAAATAATAATAGTAACCGTTTTCCAACTGCACAGGCTATGTCTTTGCGTACACTCAAAACTGTTAATGAGGGAGTTCTATTATTATTATGTGACAATATAGGTACGTTGTACGTTTTCACCTATATAGAAACGGGCGTATGAGTCAACCATATAAGTTTTGTATTTATGGATGGAATTTCATGATGTGAAGGACTCAATATTACCGACTTTAGATATTTTCGGAAATGAACCCAAAATCTGATTTCTTAACACTCTATATCAAACTATAGGCTTTCACTGCTAATGTTAATGTTCCAGTTGATTTTGCCCTGGTCTTTTTGGTTATAATCTTCAAACTTTTCGACTGCAACTACTGCAACGACGTATCAACTGAAACTGAAGCTCTTATTTCTGGTACGTCATTTCTGATGCTGTTCATTCAACTATGATTTTTACATTTCTTAATCATATGTCTTAGTGGCGCACATGTTGTTTTTTCACTTGCTATGCCAAGGTACGCGGGTTCGAATCGTCGTGCCCATCGAGTTCGTACATGGAATCACACGTTAAAATGTAAAGGCTGCATCTTCCCTAGCTCGTACAAGTCTTTTGAAGACTTCTGATTTCTCAAGAAGAAACCATAACAACACGAAATATCAGTGGATAATTTCACTTTTTATGTTTTAATTTATTGTTATACATTCCTGCGACCACTGAATATGACGAAGACTGCAAGTATTTTCTATCACCTTAAGAACCCTATTCGATTCTTCATCGTAGCATTTGTAGTTATTGAGCAATTAGTTTTTATCGATAGGCCGTGCGCGAAAAAATTGAACAAATTCGCGCAAATCCCTATTGAGAATCTTGACAAAATTTCGACATATATACAGAAAATTTTTGAGAAAGTTCTTAAAGTTTTTTTTCATAAATACTTTTTCGATATTTTCAACGGTTGGCCAGTTAATTGTGTAGGAAATTTCTACACCGACTCATCATATTGTCGAAATATGTTTTGCTCAGAGATGACAATTTTTTCTACGGTAACATATTTTGTTGAAACTCATCCCGAAACTTTCATGCGAAGAACCCCGCACCATTCTAATGAGAAATGGATTTTTGTTGTATTTTTGGTATCTGTGTGGTAGATTTCAACTTCCCCTGAAAAATATTCCATGGACACAGAGGCTGAAAAGGAAATATTATAATAATTTTCAACAATTTCGAATGGGATAAGTCAAATGTAAGTATTATTTGTTTAATATTAGTTGTTTTTTTTAAATATCATTCCGGAGTGATAGGAGGATACCGTGTGAGTCCAATATTCGACACAACGGTCCGTTTTGACCCACAAACAGTGCGGACGAAATTTTTTTTTTTTTTCAAACCTACTTTTGTGGCAGTAATGGAAATCAGTCATCAACTATACCCAGAAAATGTTTTAATACAGGATGGTTCAAAAACAGGGCTACGTCAAATACTTGTTTATTATTCCAGATAGGGGATGCAATGTCATATACAGTATCGAAAAGTTTTCATGAGAGCGTAAAGAGTAGCTTGCTATATGTTGAGAGAGCATTACAATTTCTCCTCGACTCGCTCGAGGAAGGGATATCGACGTGAGCTGTTATTTCGTCGAGTGGGATAACAGGAGAGGCGAACAGTAGTGCGTCTCTCTTATTTATGTGGTATTAACATATCATTGCATTCCTTGTTGCTCGCATAGATTTCTGTCTATAAAAGTTGCCGATACAGTATATGTAACATACATCTTTCCATGAAACAACTGCGATACTGTTTGGTTGTCAATACAGGGTATGTGAATAGTTAAAGTTTATGTTTGGTGAGATGTGTCTTTTTCAAGAAAAGTTTATGCATGCCGAAAAATCATCCGTTGACCCAAAGACTAACGTTTATCGACCACAAGCTTTCCAATCTCCTATGACTTTGAAGTAATAACTTTTCCATGGGGATTTCCACTTTAAAAAGATATTTCAGGCTGCTCGATGTAAATATGAATTCACAAATGAATGGGGCTCATGCGAGGAGAAATTCTGTGTTTGCTTTAAAAATAATTCAAACATTTTTCAAAATTTGGTACTCGTTTCCACACCACCCCGGAGGTAGAGTTCCAGTACGTTTTTTCTTTAAGTCGTATCTCTTTTAGGCCTATTTCACTATAGAATATATTATTCTTTCCTCTGAAGGATGTTCTGTAGATAATTCAATCTGGTGTACCCCAATAATGAAGTTTTCCAAATAATCAATAGTCAGGCATGGAAAGAACAGCTTCTATTGATGCAAGTATTGAAATTGTAAACCAATATTGTTGATATTTAAACAAAATGTTAACAAAGAAAATTTTCCAATATAGTAGAACTGGTCTACTAGGGACACAACTAAAAAAAAAAAACGATCTAGAACTCTAAAAAAATATTCTCTTGCGCCCATTCATCTTTAATTCAATAAAAGCTGCACTTTAAAAAGACGAAAAAGGAGTCTTAGGACCATGCCGATTTTCATGACAAACTTTTCAAAAATTCAAAAAATATACTTTCACCGATGTTTTCTCGACATAGATACAGAAAATTATTTGGAAAAAGTCACATATTCTCAGCAAACTTGAAATATATATTCACAATCAAACTATAGGGCATTTATCACATATAAAAGATGTATGATAAATATAGCATGGCATCCCTCATCCGGAATAGAAAACAAGGGGCTGACGTAACCCTATTTTTAACCACCTTGTATTAAGATAGTCGATGTCGATTAATTCAGAACAGGACTTGGCGAGTCATTCTGAGTCTAGTTCCACACAAAAATCTACATTAGAATCCACACTAGAAGGTTGGAAGGAAAAAAAAATTGTATTTTTGTGAAAAAAAATTGTATTTTTTTTCAATCTCCCATTCATGGCATTTTAAAACATTTACAGGTACGAACAATCTACTAGTGAAAAACCAAAGTCATAAGGTTTCAACG
Organism: Chrysolina haemoptera; assembly: GCA_958298965.1. Lineage (NCBI taxonomy): Eukaryota > Metazoa > Arthropoda > Insecta > Coleoptera > Chrysomelidae > Chrysolina > Chrysolina haemoptera. The sequence continues at coordinate 18,509,095 of OY282589.1, read as the reverse complement.
TCCTTAAATGGTGGAAATAAGGGCGCCATCTTGTAAAAGAATACTCGGTTGCTGACGCATTTTCTCGCTTATGGCAATCGACAGAATGAAATTTGAAATCTTTAGGAACCTGAAAGAAAATTCCCATAAGCCAGTCAGCTGTTTAAGTAAATTTACCGGCCAGAAAATTTTGGATTTTTTTTTCATATGCCTAGCACACGTCTGATTGCTAAATTTTCATTTTTTGAGCTCAACACTGACATAATTTTCAGTGGTTAAAATCCCTGAAGAGAGAAAATGAGTCATCAAAGTATGTCATTATCTGATGGTCTATAATGTAAACATTTTAGAAATTTCAGCATTAATGAAACTCATATGTTTGTAACTTTAAACAGGGTCGTTACAGTAGACATGTACCCCTGATCGCTCCTCCCCAACTTCTTAACCCTCAATATTTTTTACACAAAAACAGGAGATTTCATTATCCAAAATTTCAAGTAGAATAAGTGCGAACGTTAGTGATATGGAAACTCACTATTGATTTTACTCAAAAGTTACTGTTATTTGTTTAGAATATCAGAGAAATTTCGTCAGAAAACTATTCTTCGATGAATGAAAGGGATATTTGAATTTTTATGATACGAAAAACTCTTTTTTGATTATTTTGTCAAAAATGGTCAAGTATGAAGTTATTTCCGAAATTTGGAAGTTTTGATGAAATTTTGAATATGTTTTGCTTAGGATGGCTCGAATAGCTTAAAAACCGTTGACATTTTCGATTAGGAAACCTATTCCTTTATGTAAGTATAGAAAGTATTGATGATTAGGAAAAATTTGAGAAAAATCCGTATCAGAGATAGTCAAGTATGAAGTTATTTTAGAAATTCCATTTAAATTTCAAATTTTTAGCCCTAAAATGAAGCGAGGATTCTGTGAGGAACTGTCTGAATTTGTCCCGTTTATTTTCGATAACTATTTTTCCTACGAGCGTGCGGAAAAGTAACTTTTCCGCACGATTTTTCGTTTTGAAAGTTGTACTTTTCCGTACGATTTTACTTTTCCGCACGATTTTTACTTTTCCGTACGATTTTTACTTTTCCGTACGATTTTTACTTTTACGCACGATTTTCTCTTTAAAGCACAATATTTACTTCTATATACTATTTTGTACTTCAACCACTAAACTTAAAAAGTCGGTCACTCTACTAAAATACTATCAAATACATTGACAATAATAATGGGCTTGACAGGAGACCTGTGGTGATAATTATTGTTGGCACCAAAACTTACCCATAGCAACAGTCGCTATAAACTGACAGTCAACAAAAAAGCAATTCAGGCGTCCTTTTTCTGTATACGCAATTCCAATTAAAAATGGACAACTCCGAAAACTTTGAAGGTCTTCCCCCGGAGATAATTGATGCGGTTAGAGAGGCGACCAATTCCTTAGTTCCGCAGAAGTCAGAAGAGAGGTACAAAAAAGAATTTCGAGTATTCGAGGACTGGTGCAACCAAACAAAAGTATCCACCATAAAAGAAGAGGTAATATTAGCGTATTTCCACAAATTATCAAAAACATACGCTCCATCGACTCTATGGTCTAAATACTCCATGCTAAAACTTGTCATAAAACTGGAGAAGGATATCGACATCAGTAAATATTATAAATTAACATCTTACTTAAAGCGAGTCAACGATGGATACAAACCGAGAAAATCCATGGTTTTAGAGCAAAACGATGCCGAAAATTTCATCTTTAATGCTCCAGATAACATATATTTAATGACCAAAGTAGCCACTATCTTTGGATTAGCTGGAGCTTGTCGTCGTGAGGAGCTAATGAAGATTACCACCGATGATATAGAACACAATGGCAATATTCTGATAGTTACAATACCTTGTACAAAAACCAACAAGCCCCGAAAATTTGTTGTTTGCGATCCAGGAGAGAACAAACCAAGCTACATTAACTTGTATCAAAAATATAAAGCGCTTCGTCCCAAGAACTGTCCAAGTAAAAGATTTTTTTTATATTATACAAACGGGAAGTGTACAAGCCAAAGCGTTGGAATCAATACTTTCGGTAAAATGCCTTGCAAAATTGCGGGTTATCTTGGATTGAAAAATCCTGAGTTATACATCGGGCACTGCTTCCGAAGGTCATCGGTAACTCTTTTGGCAAACTCTGGCTGCAATATAACAAACATTAAAAGACACGGTGGATGGAAATCAACCAGTGTTGCCGAATCGTATATTGAGGAATCCATAGAAAATAAACGGAAAATCGCCGAGAATATTTTTAAAATGCCTTCCAATGCAGTAGTGACGTCCAAGATGCAAGTAACTTCCTGTTCACAATCGTTTCCATTTGAAAAACCGTCCTCCAGCACACAAGTTGCATTTTCATCAAGTGAGCCCGCTGCTGTACCGATGCTACCAGAAGCGCAGAAGGAAGAGGGATCTTGTAATGTGTTACAACCTGTTAAGACCAATCTACCTTCTTCCATTCACTACACTAGTAATACTCAGCAGCAAACTGATCAAGGCATTTCTGTAGTGGGCCAAACACTAACCAATCAAATCCAAATAAGAAACGACGTTCTTCAAGATGTTGCGGCATCTGCTATATTGCCGCATGCAACAAACACAAATTGCACTTTCCATTTCAATATTTACCATCGTTAATTTGTTCGTTATTGTTATTTAAATATTTTTCAAATAAATTTCCTATTATAACGATAAACGATTTCATTATTTTTCAGTGCATAAAAAAATCGTGCGGAAAAGTTACTTTTCCGCACTAGTGCTGAAAAGTTACTTTTCCGCACAATTTTTGTATTGTTGAAAATGAGGATATTTAGGACTGACCGAATGATCTATGTAACTATTCTGTCTTATGTGTCATTTTGTAGCATTATTATAAAATCTTGGTTATTAAAAATTTTTTTTTTCATGGACAAAAACACTCGTAGGAAAAATATTGTACCTAACTCTTACGGAAAATGTCTTTTCCGCCCTTAACGGCTTGCCCGAACTCCGCTCCGCGTCGTTCGTGCAACTGCCGTCGCGTGCGGAAAAGTACTACTTTCCGCACTTGTTAGGTAAATAACTATTTTCTACTAGCGTGCGGAAAAATCAACTTTTCCACACTCATTTTAGTTTTGAAAGAGTCACTTTTCTGCACTAGTGCGGAAAAGTAAATTTGTTTAGTTTTTTGCGGAATATACTGACATTTAAATATTGCGTCGCAGAAGGTTGAATAGAAAACTTACCAAATATGGCTGTATTTTGATATATATTTAATAATAAATATTCTTTATGTTAACTTTTGGGTATTTTTTCCGCTAGTAGAAAAAATAGTGTACCTAACACGAGCGTAAAGTGTTTTGTCCGCACGCGATTTTTGGCCGAACTCCGTTATCGCGTGCGGAAAAGTATCACTTTCCGCACCTGTTGTGTAAACTACTATTTGTGACAACATGTAGATTTGCAGATCATTCAGATTCTTTTCAACGCTTCTTCCATGGAAATTTTCTTTTTTCAAACCGACGACGGCGTTACTTCAAAAATATCATTAACTCAACCTATTAGTGCATAGGATTAGATAAATCGGGTTTGCAATTTTTTGGTGACGTTGTAGAGGTGGATTCCAAAACGAAACGTGTTTTGTATTGTTCAACATGTTTTTTTACGTTATAATCGTTCTTTTCACTGAATACAAAAAAACCATCAGATATTTATATGGCTTAAAAACCATCTGTTGTTCACAAACTGAGTGTTCACCATGGTTTAGGAGACTTGAAGTTAGCTATATTAGTGGTGAAAATTATAATATTACCAAATATGAAATATAAGAATGGTCGTAAATCACGGGTCCGATATATCGGATTGCATGCTAAAGTTAACGTTTTTTCGTATAAAAGTTTTTTGTAACAACTTCTTCAGATTCTGCAAGTCATTGAAGCTCATATCAAAGCTTTATAACAATTTGTGTTCCACACATAGTTTAAAGAGAAATATCCGCCTATCTTTTTTTATCATAGTACATAATTTGCGACAACTTGAGATCTCGCACCTCGTTTAAAGTTATATTAAAGGTTTTCACATGAAAATTTAATTTTCAAACCCATGACATTATATTACTATTTTTTAATCAGATGTAAGAATTACAATATCATATGAAAAACACAATTTTTTTCATAAGAGTTAAGAAGATCAGCTAGTTAAAATCCAATGAACTGTTATTTACATCACCGGGTAGATACATCGTATAACAAATTCAATTTATCTTAACAGCTGGGAACTGGTAATGCACTGTACGTTCTGTCCTCCAAAATCTGACAACAATGTATGAGGTCACAGCGGTTTATATATCGGAAATTATCATCCATATATAATGAAGTGACTACGTCTCCCACGTTCCTAGAAAAATTATTCTGGAAAATCTTTATCCCTCGTTTAAGATTCCGATTTTCATCCTTCCCCTCACTATATATTCACCTATTCAATATCACCTAGATACCCCGTTCACCCGGAGGTCAGGTCGCCCAGTCAACATAACGGAGGTCACAACTTAACAGGCATATATATATATATATATATATATATATATATATATATATATATATAAATATATATATATTTCAGCTGTTTTCGACCATATTACGACGATGACGTTCAAAGAAATATTTTCTTCAGTCCTTCAACAGCTTGGTATGGAAAATAATCGCTAATGCACTCGCATTTGTGGACCACAAATTAAATTTATTATTCTTCTTAAACCATATATAGGAAAATCTTTCCAATTTACAAATAACTGTATTTCTTCAATTCAGAATTATCGAAGCGAAGGGCGAATAAGAAGGAAAGAGGCCTTGGATTTTGTGTGGCCTCAAAGTAAATGAAAAGTTTATTCAAATAGTTAAAGAGATTCTGCAATTAACAAGACTCATAATTGAATTTCCTTTTGCCAATCCATCATCTTGAAAATCTTTTCGATGCCAGAAAATGAACTCACAATCTACGTGGAGCTAGCGAGGTAGATAGGATGGAAAGAAATGAGAAGTGATTTTGTAAAAACCAGTACTCCAGTGAATACCAAAAGGTCGGCCGAAGTTATTTTGCAAGAAACGTTTGCTTTTAATGATGATTAAGAATGCCTTTGGTAATAGTGATCTCATCAACAAAACTTCTCCAAAGCAACGGCATTATGCTCAAAAATGTCGACTATTATCGAAACATCTGTATATTTCATTTTTAAAATGATTCAATTGTTTCCAACATTTTGGTTACCGCTGGGCCGAATGAATCGTCTGCGAATGCGATGGAAATGAATGGAATAATGTTTCTTCTGGTCGCAAATGCCAACGCCAAAACTTAATGTTTTTTAGAGATTATAAAGGCTTCTTTAGAAATTTTGTTGGGGTTGGGATCAGTAGAATCGAAGAAAAACTATTGATTTTTTGCCAACGTTTCGAATTTCATTGAATTCATCATCAGGGCTCTGTAACAATGAATTTTCACAGAAAATTTTTTCAACTATATAGTAGAATATACAAATAGAATGGAAATTATTATTATTACTTGCCACGATTCATTATAAACCTCCGAGAAACAAAATGTTTAATAAATACTCAAGAGAACTTACCAAAATTGTTTGTTTTTCTGAGTTAAAATCCTTAAACTATTTTTAAAATGAACAGACATAATAGATAACAACGCACGAAGGACAATAACATATATATCCATCAACAAGGAAACGAAACACTGAATTTAAATTTGGAGACGTCGTGAAGCGATCGATACGAATGTTTTTATTTTATGGTTCTTTTTATAATGGAACGAAGAAACGAAGCTAAAAACATGAAATATGAATGGATATATCAACTCGAAATCTGACCTATCAAATTAAAGAACGCTGTATTTAAACCTTCTATGTCCCTTCTGGTATTGACGCTATTTTCTTTCACTATATGGATCATCTCACTAAGAAGTCTTTTGGAATAAGAAGGTTGTGTATCAAGAACGTTGGGTGTCGTAAAATCAAAACTGTGACCGTTTTCCCTAATGTGTTCGACTAAAGCCGTAGGATTTTTGATATTTAATTTTTTTGTGTCTCTTTCATGTTCAGATATTCTTGTTTTTAAATAACGTTTGGTTTGTCCTACATAACATTTTGGGCAGTTTTCACAATTGATTTTGTATACTATATTTGATTTGATGTCTGAGAGGGTTTTTGTTTTTTGGCGTGTAAAGAAGTATTTTCCAATGGTGTTTTTGTTCTCAAATGCTATTTGTGATTGTTCATCTCTTAGAACTGATGCTAGTCTTTCTGAAAGGTTTTTGACATACGGTATTTTGTTATATTTCATTATCGTTGGGTTTGTCGTTTTTTGGGTGTTATGTTTTTCGTTGAGTATTTTTTTAATGAGTGATGTTGGGTAATTGTTTTGGGCAAGGTATTTTTTGATCATTTCTAAATTTTTTGGATGGTATTCCGTATTGGAAATTGCGAGTGCCCTTGTTTTTAAATTCCTTATAATGTTGATTTTTTGTCTGAAGTTGTGCTGTGAGTTGTAATTTAGAAATCTTTCTGAAAAAGTAGGTTTGTGATACCAATCCACTTTCAAGACATTACCACATGTTTTTATAATTTTTGTATCTAAAAATGGTATGGAGTTATATTCTTCTTTTTCCAAAGTGAGTTTTAATTTGGGATGGAAATTATGGAAAATATCCAAAATTTCATTTACCGTGTCATTTGGAATTGCTGTTACAATATCATCAACATATCTCTTAAAGAAGGGGACTGAAAAAGATAATTGTTTAATACTTTGTTGTTGGAGCTCAGACATAACTAGGTCAGCACAAATTGGCGACATACAATTAGCCATTCCTAAGCCATATATTTGTTTGTAAAACACACCATTATAATTAAAATAATTTGATTCAACACAATGTGTAAACACTTCGATAAAAGTGTCAAGGGGCAGGGTCGTAAATTCTGATATTTTTCTCCAACGTTTTTTAATTATATTGATTGTGAGGTCTATTGGGATGTTGGTAAAAAGCGAAACTACATCTAGAGATATCAATATATAATTTTCAGGAATTATTTTATTTCTTATGAAATTTGAAAATTCGAAAGAATCTTTCACATGGTATTCATCTTTTTCAAAGCCATATTTTAGTATTTCACTGACCCATTTTGATAATCCTACGGCTTTAGTCGAACACATTAGGGAAAACGGTCACAGTTTTGATTTAACGACACCCAACGTTCTTGATACACAACCCTTTTATTCCAGAAGACTTCTTAGTGAGATGATCCATATAGTGAAAGAAAATAGCGTCAATACTAAAAGGGACATAGAAGGTTTAAATACAGCGTTCTTTAATTTGATAGGTCAGATTCCGAGTTGATATATCCATTCATATTTCATGTTTTTAGCTTCGTTTCTTCGTTCCATTATAAAAAGAACCATAAAATAAAAACATTCGTATCGATCGCTTCACGACGTCTCCAAATTTAAATTCAGTGTTTCGTTTCCTTGTTGATGGATATATGTGTTATTGTCCTTCGTGCGTTGTTATCTATTATGTCTGTTCATTTTAAAAATAGTTTAAGGATTTTAACTCAGAAAAACAACCAATTTTGGTAAGTTCTCTGAGTATTTATTAAACATATTGTTTCTCGGAGGTTTATAATGAATCGTGGCAAGTAGTAATAATAATTTCCATTCTATTTGTATATTCTACTATATAGTTAAAACATTTTTCTGTGAAAATTCATTGTTACAGAGCCCTGATGATGAATTCAATGACATTCGAAACGTTGGCAAAAAAAACAATAGTTTTTCTTCGATTCTACTGATCCAAACCCAACAAAATTTCTAAAGAAACAATTTTTGGATCACTAAACTTATCAGTTATTATAAAGGCTGTCCTAGATTTTGAACTTATTTTCAAAGATAATACAAAATCGTTACAACATCACTGACATTTTGACGTTATTGAATATTTGAAATTATGTGTATCACCGTGGGAGTGAAAATAGCCCTTGGGTTGGTTTCAGTATAATGTTGTTCTGATTGGTTGTATTCAATCACATGACCTCAATTTAACTTATTTCATTGGATTACGCTTGAGCAAAACATTTTCAGTAGTAATGACCCAAAGACCTTGATAATTATAGGTAGCAGCTTTCAAAAGATTGTTGTTTGGAAACAGACCAACTAGGCATTGGATTTCCGCTTGAGCAAAACATTTTCGAGAGAACAAAACTGTGACATAAAAAAAAAACGTTCAGATTCTTAATAATTGTGATTTTGTGAATTAGTAAACATGAACAGAATTTACATAGAAATTCAGAAATATCTGTAATAATAGTGACAATTCAATTCATGCACTAAAAATTCCATATGTCGCGGTGTTTTGTCATTATTACAGCGAAAAAAGTTTGCCATAACTTTTCCAGCAACAAAACGGAACCTAACTTTTGAAAGCATTGTAAACATATTTTTCTACGACAGTGCGTAAACAAAGTGTTTACAGATAATAACTGTCGAAGAAAAAACTTTGTATGATACACTTTCGTAAAGGGTTTTTTTTGTACTCGCGTGTTTGTTGAACTCAGCCGCGCCCCATTCAACAAACTTCACGCTCATACAAAAAAGTCCTACTTTACCAACTTGTATCATTAATAGTTATTTTGATGACGTTATAATAATAATAATAATAATAATAATGTCTTTATTCATCACAATCAAGAGAACATAAATTGGCATTGTATATAGAGAAAAAATAAATAGATTGATGATGAAATAGTGAAGTGTCAGCTGATGCTGTTTTTAAACTTTACCAAGAAAAGAAAAAAATATATATGTCACATATTCATCATATTGTCTTACCGAATTACACTCTAGCTTTTTTTTTGTAAAATTGACATTTATAATTTAAATTTTGTTACCATTAGGACAATTCAACTCAAAAAACTTACTCGTCCTGCAGACTCGTAATTTTTTCAGGTGCAGTTTTTTTCGTTGAATTTTCAGGCAACAAAATTCTCATTACTACATGTCGAATTTACTTCGTCAAAAAAAAGCTCTCGTGTAATTATAAGTGAAAAATATACAATCATCAATAATATAAATTTAAAAAGAAATACACTTCTGCCACCGTCCTTCTCAAAAAACAAAAAAACAAAACAAATAAAAATGTGGAAACTTGCAACACTAAAATCGTTGAAATTCTTGAAATTCTTTAACATTGTGTATAATTCAACAAGAAAAATACCTCCTTGTCCCTGTAAAAGCTAGATATAGAATGTGTAGGAATCCGAAAAAAAATATCTGTTTTTGAAATATCGACAAAGACTCGCGAAACTGGAATTGAAAAAATTCGTAAAATTTCTGGAAAACATTAGCACTTATTATTTATTTTTTTTACTTTTCAGTTGCCTACTCTTTAAATGAAGGCTTGTTTTCAAAAAGATTTTTACTTTCATTTCATTGGATAGTATGTCTATGGTAGAGTGACCCATTATGTTTGATAGGCAATTTTGGCAGAAATCACACTATCTATGTATTCTTTGTTTTTAAAATGAATTTTGATAAATATAACTTAACATTGCATATTTAAATTCAACAGAATGAGTTCTACTAATGATAATGTTTAATGGTCAGGGGAAAATTTAGTAAAAGAGAAATTTAAAAATTTGCAATCTTGTGGTTCTAGGTTAGTCCAGCGGACGCACTATTTTTATTATTTTTTTTTATAATAATGATAGCACGACAGGTATTCATTATTATTTTGGTCTCTTCCAACACTATCTGTTATACAGGTGCGACATAAATATCAAGTACCAATAGCTCAAACATTGTGGTTCTGGAAATGAATTAGGCCACTACTACACTTTGGCCAAAGACAGAACCGACTGATGGTATACATTTCATGACAGAAGCATGAATATGATGCTTTCTTTCGTCATGAATTCTTTGGAACCTCTGGAGATTCCTCCCATCCTCTTTCATCGAAGAGCATATCTTTACAGTTCAACGGACCTTTTCAGAAGTTTTTGGCTATATAGTCAAGTACAACTGTTCAGATGATGGTGCTGTCGTGCTGAAGTTTTTCTGTGTTTTCTGGTAAAAGCGAATGCGTCACCGAATCTATTCAACGGCCCGGCCCAGAGAGTCGATAGTTTTTTTTTTATATTCTCACTTTGTTATTATAGTTATCATGAATGAAAATTAAATATATGTATATAGGTTACTATGAAAGACGATGATGAAGGTTATACAGATTATCTTTTTCCTTCTTATATATCTACCATTTAACTTGACTTTTTTTCACTAGCCTTCATTCAACTTGCCTCTGTGCCACTAGCTATATGAACACCAAAGCCAAAAACACACATTTTTTCAGTGACACTCAACACATAGAAAGATGCAAGAATTGGAAACATATCTCTAATGGGCGCCGGGAACGGGGCTCGGAGTATGTGATGCGAGTCTTGCAGCCAGTGGACCAATCACCTGCGGCCGCTGCACCTCCTGGCTGGGAACCAGCCGTAGCGGAATTTCACAAAGAGGCTGATTGAAGGAACTGACAGCGGGGATTGGAGAACCTGTCTTCCGTAGGAGCCGAGGGAGGCCTTGGATCGGGTGCCGTGGGACTAGTAGCCAGTGAACGAATCGCCCATGGCTGCCGTAGCACCCGATTAAGAACCTGCCTTATCAGGACTTTCACGGGAGAGTGAATGGTGGGAGTTGGAAAACTTGTCACTAGTTGAAGCCAACGAGGGGCCCTAGATCGGATCTTGCGAGAATGGTAGCCGGTGATGGAATCACTCGCAGCCACCACACCAGGCCACAAAACCCGCGCTAAACTAGAATTCACTAAGACTAAGGCTTACTAGCAAGACCAAAGCAATCTTCAATACCAATTCCATTTAGCCCCCGACCGGTTAGGAAGGAAGGGATAGCTAGATGAGATATTCAAAAAACTCGTTGTGTAAATGTCTCACACGTTAGAGAGTATTTTGAATTTATGTTCTCTAACAGCTATTTGAAAAAACATTAAGCTTTGTGTAAAATTCTTAAAGTGTATTGTGCATTCTGAATTTAAATTGTGTCTTTTTCAATTATATAGTCCACAGAATTGTACAAAAAAGAACTACAATATCTGTAACATTCATACACAACGGTGTTGAAACCAATTTAAACAATATTGAGTAGAAAATAGATTCAAAGAAATGTACACAATGTGGATATATTATTACAACAAATTAGGATAAACCATAGTGAGCGAAATTTCTACACAAAATTGTTTCTGTAACCATTCCAGTAAGTTTGTTTGAAAATTTCAAACACACAATTTTTTTTCGTATAGTTAGTATGTATATATTGTGTATGTGTGAGTCGAATCTTGCAACTTAGTTTTGAGCAACTTCTAGTTGTCCGATTAACTCTTAATTTCGCAGGTGTCCATAATTCCGGTGACAGTGCATTATGAAATGCATAAAAAATGGCGGCTCCAATATGGTGGATGAGTTTTGTGATTACGATCCGATTCGATTTTAAATTGGTATGTGGGGTTTTCAGGGTCGAAGATTATGATATTTTTTTATCAAAATTCATAAGCTCAGTATGTCGGTGCTGGGTAAACGAATGTTCCCCCTAGTCCAATAAAGTCTTCAGAAAGACTCCTTATCGAAGAATTAGATAGTTCGAAATTAACAAGAAAAATGCCTTGCAATAATTGTTTGAAAATTCGTCCGTGTTGATGAATGTTATTTGAAAAGAAGAATAGAATAAAATACATCGATCAAAATCATGAACAAAACTGTCGAATATTCTATTACATCAAATAATTTCGAGAGCTTGTAGAAAAACGATGTATTTGAACTAAATAAATTTCATCTGCCATACAATCTTTCGAAATTACTTGATGTACCTAATAGAACGTACAGTAGATAGTTTGATGTAGGATTTTGATATATTTTATAATATTCATCAAGAAATTATTATTTTCGGTTTAGCACCACTGCTTGTGTTTTTTGAATAAAAGCTCTATTTTCTTGGTATTTTTCGGATAAAATTTTTTCAATGTAAAATGAAATAATCTTGTATTATTGTCATTTATAAAAATTTATTATATAGGTATATAGGTACTTACCAATTTTATCAAAAATCCATCTATAAATAAAACTCGAATAACAAAATGTAACAAATTAGTGAAATATTAATAGAAATAATATTTCTTCAACTACCGGTATACGATTATTCACTTTCACTGCCAAGTAATTTACGCGTGGAGAGGAAGGAATCGAAACATTCTCTATCGTGGTTTGAAAACAATTATAATGCGCCGTCAACTTGTATTCATGCTTTTGTATAACCGGAATCCCAACCAAGTTCTATAAAAATTGCAAATATATTCATCAGATTCAGTTTCTGAGTAACATACACGCGTGTATTTGGGATTTTCCAAACCTTCGTATTTATCAAAATGCGGCAACGGAAGGAAAGAAATTTTATGTTTTGTGAATATAATCAATATTCAAAATTGGTCTGGGTCGGAGATCCTAATTTTTTTGTCAATATTAATGAAATCAAAATAGCGGTTTCACGCTGACGAACGATTTAATTTCTAGGCCCGATGTAATTGTTTCATTAAAACACGCAAACGCAAGATATTTTATTAAATTCGGGGATAAAAGCTTGAAAGGAATAGTTAAACGCTAGATACAAAAAAAATGAACCCTTCATAGAAACAAACAGTTCATGAACAAAAGTAATGATAAGCTAGGTTAGCTTACAAAGGTTGGCTTTTGGTGTAAATTGCGAGTAAAAAACTAATTCAATCACTTTCAACTCAGTTTGACTTTTTCTTGTGTTTCATTTAAACGTCCCGCCTTTATAGTGACCTAGCCGTTTGTGAAATTTATCGAGCGTCTATTCTTTCTAGGATGCAAAGGTGATTTCAATATCAAGTGGTGCTATTGTGCGTTTGCATTATTTTATACAACTATTTCTATTTTCCACTGTGCAAATGTGATTTGAACATCAATTGCTTTATTCCTACCCTTTCGCAAATACCTAAATGATTTACTGTCCTATTTCATTAATATAATAAAACGTATGTATCGCTACTATATTCGCAGTCCATAAGCCATAAGCGGTAGTGTTACAGTTACAGTTAATCAATACAAATGATGCAGGAAAGATAACGCCCATCTCTCGAAGATTTTTTTTGTAATCATGCATATTTTCTGCTCTCTAACAACTTACGATTTGATAGACCGCCTTTCTCTCGAGAGGTAATGTGAGGCGCAGATTGAAAGAATTATAGGTCAGCCTCAAACAGCAAAAAGTCGAATCGGTCGTTGCCAGAGACATAAGTTATCAGATTAGAGTGCAACTTGATATGAATACATCGTTTTTATATATTTGAAAAAAATTTGTTCTTGAAATACTGGGTGAAGAATGAAATTAGAGAGTTGAAGTAGAATTATCTACGTAGATTTTAGTTCGAAAATATGAATAGGACATTCATAAAATCTGTTGTGGAATCATCTGCGACTGAAAGACAAACTTTAGTCGCTATTTTCCATCGTTCAAGAGAATTGAAAAAATCAGCTATCTGAATAAAAATGCGAATTTTAACTTTCAGATTTTTTCTTTCCTTTTCAGTCTTTTTACAATATCTATCAGATGTAGTTCAATGTCCAGCGTGGCTTGTGCCGGGGAAGTAGTTGTTTTCTGTTAGATATTACAAATAAATCACATTTTTCAATTTTCATGGAAAATGTTCCCCTTTTCAAGATCTACGTAGACTTTACACACGTACGTTATCATCTGATAACGCACGTATCGAATTGCTTGAAAAACAATTCTTCTTCGAGTAGGGGCTACGTGTTCACATTAACTTCAGTGAAGTAACGTAACCTAGAAAATTAATTTTGTTCATGTTAATTTGTTTTCCGTGAATCAAGTTGGGTTTTATCATCATGTTGAAATTTTAGGCATTTGATTACCACTGATTCATTTGTTTCAGTACTCGGCACCATTACTCATGAACAATCGGCACCATTCGGAATAGATCTCGGCTAACTTATGTTGATTTTATTATGACTACGTGAGAGTCCGTACGATTACTTACCGCCCAATAAACCATCTACGTGCGCTGACGCAAACAACACGAGACTGCTCCTGCGTAGCTGTCAATTTCTATGTTTACGTCTACGTTTGTGGTTGCACTTCGGTAGCTATTGGGGCACTTGAGCTTACTTCCACTACTCCCACTTTCAGTCCCACCTCCACCCAACATCAAAGCGCACCAAGCTATCACATAACAGCTTCCACCCATTTCACTGGTTATATGTTACTTGTCATCGCCAACCTATCATCTATCATTCATCACTTACATCCGTGGTGGCGTGAGTTACTATGCATGGCACAACACATTGAAATGTGTGATGCCATGCATTTTCCCTAGCTCGCACAAGATTCGAAGGATTTAAGGAGTTACTTGTGAGGGTGCTGCCGGTTGAGAAAAATTATAATTGCAACAAACTTATCAATACATCACCCATCACTTGTAAGTGGTCATCTATCAACTGTAACTGACCTTCTATCAACGATCTATCACAAGACATCGAGAAACCGTTACCCATCATCGGTCACCTATTTCTATCTGTCATCTAGCATCAGCTGTCACTTATCATCTATCATCTCTCACCTCTCATCCTTAACTGGTTACCTGTCATAACCCATTCATCATCCGTTACTTATCATGTATCATCTGTTACACTCCACATATGACAATTGATTGGAGAAGAAAGATCTCATTTCATGGATTTGTACCAACCATCCCTATCATATGAATCGTACCCTCAACCCACTGAATTTAAAAACACTCAAACATTCCAATTGATGGAAAGGCCATCAAGATTATCTCTAGGCTTCAGTTCTTATCATTTCAATGCTCTGCCCCGTAAGTGAATCTCGTTACAAGAAAATTCTGCTGAAAGGCATTCAACCTACCCTGAAATTGAAGTACACCTGAACTCGTCCATCCGTCAACTCGTCTGTGAAAGTTGTTAAAATGTATCATCCGGTGCTAGGGAAAATAAATGAATATTAGATTAAAGTACATAAACGAGCCGCTGAGTTTTTCTCTGCAACGCAGAAAACTTATAATAACATACACTTAGAAGTGTTTTCCAGCTGAAGAACTGAAATTTCTGTACTTTGCCCTTGTTGAAAGTCACTTAAAATACGGCATAATTACCTGAGGCTCAGCTACACGACTACATATAACTCCGTTAGAGATACTACAGAGAAGATTCCTCAAACTAATTATGTCAAAAAACGAGATTTCCGACAGATCGTTTGTATGAAGAATGTGAAATGATGGACATAAGACAATTATACTTGATTTTAATTCGAAAATATGAATAGGACATTCATAAAATCTATTGTGGAATCATCTGCGACTGAAAGACAAACTTTAGTCGCTATTTTCCATCGTTCAATGTTCAGCGTGGCTTGTGCCGGGGAAGTACTTGTTTTCTGTTAGATATTACAAATATATCCACATTTTTTATTTTTTTATTTTCATGGAGAATGTTCCCCTTTTCAACAATTATACTTATTTTGTACAAACGTGAAGTATCAATTCTGTTAATAAAGCAAGCTCTAGTAATCACCAACATAACAAGATATCGTGCACAACTCACTTATCCCACTATCGCGAAAAAATCAATGGCACAAAGAGCATACTCCTTTTGTGTGATTAAACTGTATAACACATTACCAGAAAACATAAAAGATATAACATCGAAACCACTGTTAAAAAAAAAAAAAAACTAAAGTTGTTTGTTTTCCAGAGAGACAGACAATTTGTCAGGAACCTGATAGAAAATAATTTACAAAAAATTGGAACTCTTTTTTCATATATGTGTGCATATGCATATGTATAAAAGTGTATAAGTGGAATTTTTTTTTTCCTCTCAAAGTATTCTTCTCAATTTTATTCTTTGTACCTTCCTCCATGCATTTAACAGTGAGGGCTATATGTGGACAAAGTTAACATTTTTATTATTTTCTGCATTTTTCTGCATTTTAATTTTAATATTGTATTGTATTTTATCCTATGACATTTATCATCTTTTATATTAATGAAAACCAATATGTCTTGTGTGTGAGTATTTTTCGAGTTTTAACGTCGAGTTGTCGCAGCTCTTCTTGAGTCCATTTCACTACTCCAGAAGAGTAGAGTATAATCTGAACGGCAAGCATATTAGTTGCAGCAACTTTGTTCTTCCCCGACAGATCTGGTCATCAGAACAGTTCTGATGACCAGATCTGTCGGAGTTTGTCCTCATACTTGCCGCGGAGAGAGTTTTTAACTGTGTTTACCTCTTGGGAGCGACGTTGCTCCACTCCCAAGTAGGTATACGTCTCTCCGGCATCAAGATGATGTAGGATGCTTCTGTCTACGAGCTGGACATCCTCTCCGTATCCCTCGCAACGTCCTCTTTTGAGGTGAACCGTGGCACATTTGTCAATCCCGAACTCCATTCCGATAGCATGCGTGTACTCTTGAACCACCCTAAAGGACTGATGTAGGTCCGTTTCTCCAGAGGCACACATTTTGAGGTCATCCATATAAAATAAATGGGTGACCTTATGCCTCCGGTTGTTGCGGGTGCCGCAGTTGTATCCACGGTTTATCCTGAGTGCAACGGACAATGGCAATAGTGAGATGCAGAAGAGAAGAGGTCTGAGGAAGTCTCCCTGAAATACGCCCCTTCTGAAGATTACCTGCTCTGTTTGGACTCTGACTTGACCAGATTTTATGGTGAAGCGAGTCCTCCAGAGTGGCATCAGTTGTTCAATGCATCTCACTATTTGATCAGGCACCGCAAGGCATCTGAGCAAATGCATGATTAATTCAGGCGATGTTGAATCAAATGCCTTGTGGTAATCGATCCAGGCCATCAAAAGGTTGTACTTATACTGCACGGCGTCCTGCGTTATACAATTGTCGATGAGCAGGTTCTCCTTGCAGCCAGCGACCCCCTCCTTTGACCTTCTTTGCTCATATATTCGTTCATACACCGGATCAACTGCGAAGAGTATTCGCGCGTATGAAATGCGCGTAAACATCTTATAGCACGAATTCAAGCACGTTATCGGCCTGTAATTCTTTGGATCAGACAAATCTCCGTTTTGGGGGATAAGCCCGTTTCGCCCCTGGAAAAACCAATCCAGAATCTGCTGCCCCCCATCTAGCCAAGGATTAAAAACTCTTGCCAAATGGTGGTGGGTACTGGGGAATTTTTTCCACCAATAGTAGTTTAATCCCTGGAGCAGCGAAGTTCTTTGAGCCTTTGAGGGCTCGTCGAACTTCTTCCGGGGTTATCGGATTGCGCAGATCATTGAGGTAAGGCTGTCGAACGCTCCTGCAGAAAGCTTCAAACTGGTTAAAAGTTTAATCGCGAAATTTCATGTTTTCCGCGATGCTTCTCGCCCGCCTCACTAGTGACTTTTTTGCAGCTACCAGCATCCGTATCCTTTCAAAACAGTGCTGCTTGATGGTAAACAGCACGCTTTGATTCAGTGTGTGGTGAGCTCGTCTCAGTTTTGCGGCAATCCGCCGCACTGTGACCGTGAAAGGCCTATTGGTCGCCACGTAGTCCACCACACACTGGATACAAGACGCATGTTATCTCGCCGAATTGATCTTAGCTTCCATCTTGTGTATGCGCCTCTCATGCATTTCAACCAGAGGGTCGGTATTCCTTTTCTCCGTTTGCGACAGACCATGAGCGGCGTCATACACGGCAGAGTTGATCTGCCATATGTCAGCTTCCTCTGAAAGAACTCAACAAATACTTGCATCCACCTATGCCAGTTGTTGTGGCTTCAGGTGCTTGGTTCTGGAAGCGTTCTGCGGTTTCTGATGCCCTTCATCGGTGGTATGATTTGAGCATCCTTTGCAGCCAGGTTTACGGGTGGCATATCTGCTACTTCTGCCACTACGTTAACCAGCTGAGGAGAAGTTCTGACATAGCCTCGGCCCCGAAGATGGGATACGTAATCCCTAAGATTTTGGGCGGAAAGGGCGGCATGCTCTGGGTATCTCTCTGCTTAGTGTCTACGGATATTTTCCAGAAAGGACTATGTTATGAGCTTTATACCACCCTACTCACCTTTGTTCTATTTATATTCCTAAGTTACTACCTCTTAAGCGGTCATAGCCATTAGACACTTGTTAGCTTTCTTTTTGCTTGATGTAGCCACCTAATGGGACATAGATTCCTCTCGATACTTTGGGTATTACCTATAGAAGAATAAAGATATTAGATTGATCCTGTTTACCTTTTCCAGGAGAGGCACCACTTACCTTGAGCTCTCTGAGACAGGGTGTAGTGTCTCAAAGTAAAAACCTGTGACCGTGCTAATTTTCGTAGATTGTAATTATTTATTTATCATAAGAAATACACCGGTGCAAACGTACATATAGGATAAGCTTGAATAAGTTTCATTATTTTCATCATTTTGGGCATTTGGTATTTGTTATGATTTGTTATTATTCATGCCTCTTCTTCTTCTCATTTTAGAAGTAGGGGTTAACCATTTTTTTCATAGGCCTAAGTCCCTATGACCTTAGTACATCAACTTCAAACATCTAGTACAAATTAAATAGTTTAATAGAAACTTCAGTCGTTTTAACCCTACCCTTCTCCACTTGAGCTTTGGGATTGAAATACTCGTAAGTAACTGGAAATCATCCCCTAAACCAATAGAGGATATTTGCAAGTTACAAAATGTTGAAAATGGAAAGCAGGCTTCTTTGCCATTTGACCGTCAAAGGGTGCTGGTGTCCGTCCCCGATCAGATTTGACGAAAAGTCATGACATATTACGGAAACGAGTCATTTCGTTTTCACAATTGGTTTTCCCTCTGGATCTAAGAGGTGTGAGTTTTTTATTTTTGAACCTAACATTTGTCATTTGGTACAATTACTGTTGGTAATTTGTAACACGTGCTGGTGGGTATCAATTAATACTATTCCACAGGGACCTTTGGTTACCCCCACTATCCGTGCTGGGATAAAAACAATTTTTGTTGTGGACAGATTTATCTCTAGAAGCTAGGCGAAATGTTTGTCCAGTCAGTCCGGTTATATCATGCCGTCCCGTAGTCCTGTGTTCCAGTTCATTACCTGGAACTGAGGATTGACTGAATCACCATCTCCTGAAAGCTGATCGATGTTTCTAATACCTAAGAAGATTCATCTTTTTACAATTGAGGAATGATCGTAGGTTGGAAAATATATATTATCAATCAGCAAGGTAATGTTTTGAACCATTTTTATGTTTTAATTAAGCAGTAGATATTTTATATAAATAAGAAATAATATATATATATATATATATATATATATATATATATATATATATATATATATATATAATGTGTACTTCACCTTCACCAATCATTTTGTGTCATAATAAACTTTAATGGGAATTTGCTGCATCTGATTTCATAAATATCTGTCAACCGAAACTATTCCAGGTTTCTAGATTCCATAACATCAAAGATATAGTGGCGCTCAAAGGATTGTGAAATTTCAAACTATTAAATTCCAAATAATTCTTCTGAACCACGACCCAGTGCAACCAGACAAAGAGTTGCCGTTCGCTATGGGCAAATTAACACCTAACTAAACTTAAGCGGACCACTTGGCAACCCCGCATTTCTGCACCATGGAAATCCGGTTTTTGTATTCTTGTAACCATAGCAATGGTTGCCATGACAACAGTTTTTTCATAACTGATTTCAGCTAAACTATAACTGACCCAACTTGGAAACCATGCATTTCCGCAAAACAGGAAAAGTATTTTTGTTTACTGTTCACCATAACAACGTTTACCATGGCAATATTTTTTCTGTAACTGATTTCAGCTAAACTGAAGCGAGCAACTTGGCAACCACGCATTTCCGCACCATGGGAATCGGGTTTTTTGTATTTTCGTAACCATAGCAACAGTTGCCATGACAACAGTTTTTCCATAACTGGTTTCAGCTAAACGAAAGTTGAGCCCATATTTTCGAACTAAAATCAAAATACAATGACAGGTCTATGTTAAAAATAACTTTCAAAGTGTTACTGCAATAGAAATATTACCCTCATATCTATCCCTCATGTGTATGATTCTAAAGAGCCTGTTATTTCCAATCCTATCAATCCTCCTGAAGAGCTTGGTAAAGAGAAATAGATTTTCGTCGACCAAAATGTATTGGGGAATAATATGCGAGAGAACCGAACCTTGCTTCAATGAAATGAACGATTTCTGTGAGTGATATTTTTTAATAACATTCGCCCTATCATATGTATTCAATGATTTTTCCTATGAAAACTAGAGAAAATTAAAAAAACCAACTATTTGAATGAAAACGCGAATTTTCACTTTCAGGTTTTTTCTTTTCTTTTCAGTTAGAGTCTTTTCACAATATCTATCAGATGTAGTGCAGTAGTCCAGCGTGCTTTGTGTTGAGGAAGTAGTTGTTTTCTGTTAGATATTACAAATAAATCAGTGTTACCGCAGAGGAAATATTTCCCTCATATCCATCCCTGATGTGTATGATTCTGAAGAGCCTGTTGTTTCCAATCTTATCAATATTCCTGAAGCAAAGCGTAATAGATTTTCGTTGACCAAAATGTATTGGGGATTGCGGAATTTGAATCTGAAGTTACAGATACCTATTTAATATTTGAAATTCATTTATATTTTGTTTTTAATTTTGCATGTTCATCAGCCTACTTGTATTTAAACGATGATACCACATTATTGTACCTATCATAAATATTTTATTTAACTTTTTTCTGGATTCTTCGTTCAGTATTGTACGTTCTTATATCAGAAAGACATAACCCTAACGTGATATAGCAGCACACTGTATTAGTAACTTTTTATCATTACGCATTGTGTATACTTTTGTGTTTTTTTTATTTTGTTTTTTGTTTCTTCTTCTTGTTTTCGCCAGATGGTGGAGTAGTTGAGAGTATATTACCAGAATTGCAAGGGCCTTCGAACTAAAACTGATCAATTCTACCAAAACTCACTTATAGAAACGTATGACGTGATTGTACTCAACGAAACATGGCTTGGGACAGATATTGATGATGGAGAGTTATTTGATGGCAGGTATAATGTATTTAGAAAGGACAGGGATGTGGAAATTGTAGGTAAAAAAAGGGGAGGAGGTGTCCTGATAGCTTTACTAAAAAAGTACAAAAGCACTATAGTTAATTTGAACACTTATCTTGAGACAATTTTCGTGGAGGTAAATATTCTGGGAAACCCATTTCTTTTTAACTCAACATATATAAGACCTAACTCAAATGCGCAATACTATAAAGATTATGCTGAGCTTTTTCATACCATAGATTTGTATTTGAAAGATAATTCTCCACTAATTCTCCTAGGAGACTTCAACATTCCATATATCACCGATGAAAATTATCATTTTGATGAGAAATATGATAGCCTCGCACCGATATCTCATTCAATGGACGCATATGGATTGAAATCTTACAATGATTGTCAAAATGAGGACAATAAAACATTGGTTTTTTCCAACCATGACATTAATATTTCAGAAGAAATAAATTCACTTGTCCATATTGATAAAAAACATCCAGCACTACTCATCACTACTGATGTAACGAAAAACTTCGGATATCACAATAATAATAATAATCTTGTAGGCAAATATAATTTCAAACAAGCAAACTTTCACTTGCTCTATGAATTATTAAGGGACTGTGACTGGTCTCTCATGGAAGAAATCGTTGATGTTAACTATGCGGTAGACCACTTCTATACGAAAATATATGATATATTAGATTTATGTGTACCTAGATTTCAGAACATGCCAAAAAAAATATATCCGGCTTGGTGCTACATCTTCAAAGCATGTAAAGATCATTTGCTATACCCTTTACACAAAATTTACCAAATGTCATTAAGAACCGGTATTTTTCCAGAACAATTTGAAACATCTTAATCAAACCCCATACATAAAAAGGGTGATACACAATTAATCTCTAACTTCAGACCCATCGCAATATTGAACTGCATTGCAAAACTTTTTGAATTCATACTTCATGAAAAACTTCATTAGCATTTCAAAAGCTTCGTAACTGACAAGCAGCATGGATTTTGTAGGAAAAAATCTATCGAAACAAACTTGCTAACGTTTACTAACAAAGTCGACGAACTGATAGATGGCGGAGGTCAAGTGGACTGTGTCTACACAGATTTCGCTAAAGCGTTTGATTCAGTGAACCATGACACTCTTTTGGCAAAACTGAGTCGCCTTGGGTTAAGCAATCACTTGATATCATTCTTCATAACATATGTCAAATCCAGAATGCAGTATGTTGTGCACTGTGGTGAGGACTCCCGATTGTTCATGGCGAAATCTGGCGTCACACAAGGATCAAATCTTGGACCATTCCTATTTCTCATATTCATCAACGACTTACATCAACATCTTTCATCTGACTCTTTTATCTACGCAGACGATTTCAAAATGTTCAAAAAAATTAAAGATATAAATGTTAGTTCTCCAAAATGATATTGATCAAATATATACTGGTCCCAGACGAATAAGTTATATTTCAACTTGGAAAAATGTAAAGTCCATATCTATACTGAAACAAAAAATCCTATTTATTATATTTACATGATGGAAGGGGTAGTTCTCCAAAGAATCAACCTGGTTAAAGATTTGGGTATAAGATTCCAAAATGACCTGAATTTCAACAATCATATTTTAGAAGTTGCAAGACAAGCTCGAAAAATGCTAGGTTTCATAAAACGAACCTCTCTTGAATTCAGCAAAATGAAATCCATTATTCACTTGTTTAACTTGCTTGTTCGTACTAAGCTTGAATATGCGTCCATTATTTGGGATCCGTCACGCCAAAATATGTCTAATATACTAGAAGGTATTCAGAATAACTTCATTAAGTACATTTATTACAAAAAAACTGGTATAAATCCAGGATATGCTTCCTATGAACCACTCAGAGAGGAATTCAAGATAGTTCGTCTTGCACATAGGAGGATACAGCGCAAACTGATTTTCTTCCACAAGTTAGTTAATAACTATCTTGAAAGCGACTACTTACATAATCAATTGAAATATTACATTCCCCTACATGGAATGAGATCCAAACAAATCGTCTTTCGCATAACGAGAGTAAATATTTCCTTGCTAGATCGTATGGTGTTCTTTATACAACAAATACTCGAATGAAATTACCTGCGGAATTTTTGATACTTCGCCTCGTATCTTTAAATCTCAACTGGATAATATTTTCACACAAACTTCATGAATAATACAACAATAATACACTTCCTGTCAATATATTTATATTCATAGTGAATAATATGCAAGTTACCTGCACAGCAGAAAGGTTGCCTCCTTCTCCAGTGATGTACACTAACCCACCCCTATTCA
Organism: Chrysolina haemoptera; assembly: GCA_958298965.1. Taxonomy (NCBI): domain Eukaryota; kingdom Metazoa; phylum Arthropoda; class Insecta; order Coleoptera; family Chrysomelidae; genus Chrysolina; species Chrysolina haemoptera. The sequence goes on along the minus strand of OY282589.1, from coordinate 18,485,570 downwards.
GGTATTTTTTTTACTGGAATATATGAAAGCTATATCGATAGTATCATTATGTCTAGTGACAATATAGTAATTAAGTAATATATGACATGTGCTAATTGCATGCTATACAATGAAATTGTTAAAATGAGAAACATCTAATCAGGATACACCTGTATGTTTCTTCGAATAAAATAAAAAAAAAATAAAATAAATGCGAGAGAAGCGAACTGAAATGAACGATTTTTGTGAGTGATATTTTTTAAGAACATTCTCCCTATCTAATTCATTTAATGATTTTTGTCAATGAAAACTACTACAAAATTAAAAAAATCAACTATCTGAATGAAAATGCGAATTTTCATTTTCAGATTATTAGATTTTCGTCGACCAAAATATATTGGGAATTAAATGCGAGAAAAGCGAACCTTGCTTCATTGAAATGAACGATTTCTGTGAGTGATATTTTTTAGTAACATTCTCCCTATCTAATTTATTTAATGACTTTTTCAATGAAAACTACAGAAAATTAAAAAAAAAAACAAATATCTGAATTAAAATGCGAAATTTCACTTACAGATTCTTCTTTTTCTTTTAGACGTTTCAGATGAAGTTCAATGTCCAGCGTGGCTTGTGCCGGGGAAGTGAATGTTTTCTGGTAGATATCACAAATAAATCGCATGTTTCATTTCTAACATTTCATGGAGAATGTTCCCCGTTTCAACATGAACTCCAAAGTTCCGCCTTGAAGTCCAAAACGTCTAATAATTTTTGTTGAGTCTCTAATAATCAAAAACTTTTCAATTTTGAAAAATTCACAAAAAATTCAAAGATTTCTACTACCAAAACACAGGACTTTCAAGAAAAATTAATAACCTAGCAGGAACTGCTTAAACACGTCTGAACACATCACGAGTTGGTTAGATAATGATGAGTAGATGTCGTTACATAGTAGTTTCATCTAGATGTTGAACAGAACTGAGAAAAAGAGGAGATGATGGCCTAATGAGGACCACCACTTTGACCAAGAACGAAATATTGGATCAACTGTTTTGATAGAGTGTAAACCCAGTGAGATGTTATTTTCTTGTGGTCAAATAATTGTACATTTAACGAATGAGTAACAGGCGGACTCGCAGACAAACACAAAATTTTATAATACTTACAGTTGTAATATATGTATACGTAGTCTTTCAAATATTCTCCTTATTCAACACATCATCATAAAAATTGTCATTTCTGGCTGATTTATCTGCTCAGGGTACATGATCTCACACCCAGTGATTTCAACCACCATACTATTATATATACAGGGTGTTAATTAAGTACGTTGACAAACTTCGGCAGAAGATTCTTTGAAAGTTTTCAGGACGAAAAGTTCATATGAACATATGTCCTAAACAGCTTGGTTTTCGAGATACAGGATGATAAAATAAATTTTTTTCAAGACTTTTTGGAGTAAACTTCGACATTTTCGACAATAATCAGTTCAAATTAGACAAGTATAATCCATTCAATAGTACGCACGATACAAAATAATTCACTATTTAAATAATTCACAGGGTCCTCCTTTTGTCAGAGTCAAGACTTGTTCAACCTTTCTGCCACCAGTGAGAGATTGTGAGAGAAGAATAACCAATGATGTTTCATCATTATTTTGTTTTCTTGAAGTTTTTTATTTATTAATATTATTGTTAATTGGAAGAAATATTTTTTCAGAATTAAAAAAATCTACGATGAAAAATATTATAAAATAAAAAATATTTAAAGACAAGCTTTTAACAAATTCACTGAAAATGAAAACATAATTTCTTTGATTGTTTTATTTAGGTTATTCTATGACAAACAACAACAAACAACAAATTCAAAAGCTTCCGTGGAGTAGGACCCTGTGAATTATTTAGGAAATGAATTATTTTGTATTGAATTGTACTCGACTAATTTGAACTGATTATTGTCGAAAATGTCGAAAAATATTGAAAAAAAATAATTTTTATTACCCTCTATCTCGAAAACTAAGCCGTTTACGACATATGTTTATCACCATTTGAAGTTTGTGAGAATATTTGCTTCTCAAATTTCTTTATGTTATGCGATACAGGAAAATGTTCACATTAATATTTTCATTGTAGCTCCTGAACCTTAAATGAAAAACTTCAAGAGAACAAAAAGATATTAAAGGAAACAAGATTGATCATTCCTGTCTCATAATATGTCAGTGACGGCGGAAAAAAATTCTGAAGGGTTGAACAAGGCTTCACTCTGAAAAAAGGAGGACCCTGTGAATTACTTGAGGAATGAATTATTTCGTATCGTGCGAACTATTGAATGGATTGTATTTGCCCAATTTGAACTGATTATTGTCGGAAATGTCGAAGTCAACTTTAAAAAATCTTAAAGAAAAATGTATATTTATCACCCTGTAGCTCGGAAACCAAGCTGTTTGAAACAGATGTTTATATGAACATTTCGTCCTGAAAACTTTTGAAGAATCACCTTCCGAAGTCTGTCAACGTATATATATATATATATATATATATATATATATATATATATATACAGATTGACCCGTTTGAGAGCGGACCACGTCTCTAAAATTATTATTTATTATCCGATTCAGAAGTTTTTTTTTCAATATATAGAGCATTAATAGTTCTAATTGAGTATCATGAATTCGAAATTAAAATAAAAATTTCAAGGCCTACTTCGAATTTTTTTCAACGTCAAGAATCCAAAAAATATAATAGCGATTTTTAAAATAGAATTTGGTGACGCCACTGGATTCACGACATTTTCAAATGGTTAATGTAAAAATTACGTAGAAATGCGTTCGAGAAAGATAGAACGAAAGAAACTGCTACATCAGGGGAAACAAACTAATTATAGGAAATAAAGAATACAGCCTACAGGAACTGCAAGAATCAGAATACCAAGCCGTCAAATCAAATAGCACCCCAGCAACCCCCTCAGCCACTCATCTTACATGCAGAAGAAGAGATTGGGAAGCAAATCCAACAACAGCCACCTAGAAACTCCGCCAAAGAAAACCGAATAACTCTCTTAAACAGCACACCGAAAAGTGGAACTATAAAGAAAACGGTGCAACCAGAAAAAAACTTGAGGTTACGTCAAACTCACAAAAAAAGTAAAAAGAAAGTAACTTCCCAACTGTTTTTTGTTTTTTTTTATTATTTTGTTTCTCTTCACCTTCAGGATATTCATGTTAATTTGAATTCATATATTATGTATATATACTAAACTCATAGGTACTCCAAACTAAAAATCGACCCTTTCGTAAGATACTTTTTCAACTAAAGTCCAATTGTTTAAATTGCTCATAAATCCTACTTTGTCAAGTATTCGTATATTTTCTGATACATATAAATATTATCTTAATTATATAAATTTTCAATTGACATCCCTATGGATCAGTATATCCGCGATTTTGACGCTAATAAAATCGAAACAGAGGAAGTATCAGATTTTTATGAATGTAATAATGTTCTAAGAATTAATAGCAACAATCCAAATTTTAAAATTTTACACAAAAACATTAGAAAATTGAATAAAAACTTGAATCAGCTACAGTGTTACTTGAATCAACTTACACAACTACCCGAATGTTAACAGAAACGAGAGAGTTGGTTGATCTGAATGTGTATAACCTCGCAGAGTATGACCTAATTTATAATAATAGCTGCTATAACCAAAACGACGGTACAGTAATATACATTAAGTCTGACTTGCATTACTCATATGAGACTATAGAATTTTCTAATAATTTAAAATTTCTCCCGATAAAGTTAAAGCACATGACCAAAACGATTGACGTGATAGCAGGATATAGACCACCAAACTCCTGTATGGACATGTTCTTAGAAAACACAAGAAATATGTTTGAAAACATTACTATAAATTCGGATTATACCATATTTCTTGGAGACATCAATATTAACATCAAAGACAACAGCATAGTGAGAACGGAATACATAACTATCATGCAGGAGTATGGATTTGTGTCGACCACTAATAAATATACTCGAGTAACAATTCAAAGTAAATCATGCTTAGACAACATATTTGCGAAAACATATGCAGATTCTGAACTTCTTTCACCATTTATAATCAAAACAAATGCGACAGATCATTACACGACATTTCTACAAATTATGTATGAAAATAATATAAACAGCAATCCCACAAATTCTTTAGTCATAACAAAATCAATTATAATCAACTAACAGAGAGACTACAAAATGTCTGCTGGAATGCTGTTTATGAAACGGAAGATGCAGAAGCTGCAACAAATAATTTTATGGATATTCTAAGTACTGAGATAGGAAATTGCACAACTTCGCACAAATACAAAATCCAAAAACGTAGAACATGGATTACCAATGGACTCATAAAATCTATCAATAGACGAGATAAAATGTATCAGCAACTTCTTGATGAACCTGAAAATATGGAATTGAAACAAAACTATACTCGGTACAAAAATCAATTGAGACAGCTTTTGAGAATAACAAAATCCAACTATCACCGCCAGAAAATTGAACAGAATGCTAATAATAGTAAAAATGTATGGACCACTATCAACGAACTTAATCCTAAAAATAATTCGAAACCTCAAGATATTAACTTAATCGAACATAATGGAGAAAAAATTACTGATAATATCAAATCTATTGCTAATATATTCAACGAACATTACATACAAATTGGTGGAAAACTTGCAAATGCAATTGACAAGGATCCTAATTTTCAACCCCCAAAGAAAAATAATCCTTTGTCCTCAATGTTTTTGAATGCTACCAATGCTGATGAAATAAATAATAACATTTTATCGCTCAAACAAGAAAGCACCAGGTATTGATGGAATGAAAGCAGAAACAATAAAATTATTATCACCGATGATCAAAGAACCACTGTCTCACATATTCAATAAGTGCCTTCAGCAAGGACATTTCCCGAGCATCTTCAAAAAGTCAGTGATCAAACCAATTTTCAAAACAGGTAATAGGGAGGATGTCATAAACTACAGACCAATTTCATTAATAACCGCTATTGCTAAAATACTGGAAAAAATCATAAAAATAAGACTTACCAAATATCTTGACAAAAATAAAATCATCTCCTCCAACCAATACGGTTTCAAAGAAGGAGTATCAACCCAAGATGCAATCCTCGCCCTTACAACAAAGATGTATAGTGCCTTAGATACAGGAAAACCTTCTCTATGTGTATTTATAGACCTTTCAAAGGCATTTGATACGGTCAGTCATGACTTGCTTGTGGAATGCTTGGAAAACATCGGCATAAGAGGAGTGGCCTTAAGATTATTCAAAAATTATTTTTCTAATAGGTTTCAATGTGTTGCACTGAAGATGGAGAAGAGCGATTTTCAAAAAATAGAATATGGTGTACCTCAAGGAACTGTTTTGGGACCACTTTTGTTCAATATATATTTGAATGATCTATGGTCAAATTACTACTGGTCAAATTATCACTTATGCGGACGATACTGCAATTTTCTACAGTCATGAAGACTGGCTATCACTGAAAACTCAAGCAGAAAATGATATCCGTAATACTCAAGCCTTTTTCAACTATAGACTACTAACAATTAACTTTAACAAAAACATTTTTTCTCCCCATACATGTTGATAAGAGAAATATTCCTTCTTATGATAGCCTACGAATCACTGAAAGACATTTCAATATGCAGTAGTAATAAGATGAAATATCTTGGTGAAATGATAGACAATAACCTGAAATGGAGAAAACGAATCGAATACCACACTAAGAAAATACAGTTTCTAATTTCTAATCTTAAAAATCTTAAATATATTCTAGATTTCAAAGCAATGAGAACGATATATCAGGCATTAACCACATATTGTGTATGGAATATTAGCATGGGGAGGTGTAAGTAAGTCCCACCTGGAAAAATTTATCATTGTTCAAAAGCGCTTACTTAAAATTATATTCAACAAACATATAAAATATCCATCACATAGGTTATTCAATGAAATAAATATTATGGATCCAAGGTAACTATTCTTTTTACGTAGTAACATCAAACAACATAATTCTAAACACGACTTGAAGAACCCGGAACATCAATATAATACAAGAAACAAACAACTCACATACTTGACTCCTTTTATGAGAAAGTCAAAAGGGCAATAAAGTCTGACATATTTGAGTCCCAAACTATACCAATGTCTCCCAGCTGAAATTCAAATTATTTCAAGGCCACCTACATTCAAGTATAACCTGATTTTGTATATTTTCTCAGTGCCCAGAACAACAATTCATAGTCTTATTGACTAATCATGCCATTCAGAAAAATCTGATACTTACCTGATTACCTCATATTCTATACACATATATACTAATGTTTCATACCTATCTACCTTTACATTCATATTTCATATTCATTTTGTTTTATACTCTCATACAAATATATATATATATATATTTTTATGGTGATCGTTTTTATCCATAATATATTGTCTATTTAATATTGTTTTGATTTTATATATTTCTTAAATAATCTCAGGGTTCGCCAATTTAAAGTTCATGAAATGTATTATCACTATTATTGTTTCGATTTTGGAGACTCTTATGCAAAGTTTATACTCTACCTTGTTTTCCAGTGGAGCATTTCTTTGCATCCCAGGGGGATTCTTTGGGTACCAGCTTCAAAGTAAAAAAAAATTTCAGTAATTTCACAGGAAATTTCAATAATCAAAATTATTTTAATAATCATAAATGGGAAATTCTTCATTCATGAAGTTCATGACATTCAGCCTGATCGAAATTTGAAACGATATGAAATATAAACAAACTCTAACCAGTATAACCTAACCTTATTCCTATGCGCATGTCCAATAAATTGTTATGGTGAAGCCACTATATTTCAACATGTTTGGGTTGGCAATTGTGAATTTTCCACTAACCTATCTCAACTAAATCTAATGTTCCGAGATTTCACCGTTAGTGTCACTGACCCCGCGTTTGTTTTCAACGATCACTTGAAAAGTAAAGTAAATAACACTCCCGGAATTATTCGAATAAAATGGAAAATGTTTATGGAATCGAAGAAAAATATATGCATATATTATGTTCAGTTTACGTTGCAACGATTTATGATAAAGGCCTTTACCTGTGTGTGTTGGTTTTGTGGGTGCTCCTCTACCATCTCCTTCTGACGTTCAACGTAGACTCCATCTTGGCTGCTGGGACGTGGGACTTTTGCATTCCCAATAGAATGTCTATTTGGATTTTTCACAAGGTAATCGTCCTTTGAAACTATTCGTAGCACTTGGTACTGTCTTTTCACTTATACTCATACTCATAAAAAAAAACTGGATACTTATTTTAGTAACTTTTTGTTGCTCCAAAATTTCTCAATATTTCTGCTTTTGATATCATTTTTTTCCTCCCTTGTTTACCAAAAAAAAAATCTGACTATCAGAATATCCTAGCAACAATACCAAGATTCTATCAACTAATGACTTTAACAATTATTTATTAAATGAATACTAATTTTAAGAAAATAACATGGATATTTTAAATTAGTTTGAAATTTCTAGATTCTTATTCTAAGTCTCAAATTAGGCTTTATCATTTTCATTTATGTGAATTTCCTTAAAGCATGACTTCATGTTCAGAAATAAGTGAATGTCATACTTCCTTGGTGTTGTCAGTTATTTAAATTCATTTGAAAATTACTTATTGTTTATGTAATTCTTCTGTGTAAGTATTTCTATGATTTAATTACAATTCATACAAAAATCTTTTCATTCACTTTCATATTGTAAATTTCTTGCTTTCATCAATTTAAAATCCCCTGAATTTTGTTTGACAGTTGTTATGTCATCAGTTGAGTGTGGTTTTACTGATATTATACAGGGTACTTGAAACATTCTCGATATTGATTTGGAGAATTTCCTCTGAGATGCAAAAAATAAAAATTTTTATCTGAATTTTAAATATGCTCTTATTTTTAAACTTGTGGATTATAAAATCATGACAAATACCTCAAGTATTAGATAGGATTTTTCTTTGGAACATGGCAAAATTCTATCTCATACTTCCAAAATTCCTTTTAAGTTATTTCACATGGCTTATATAAATAAATATCATTAATATTGAATATCCCTCTCATTTTATCTTCATTCACATATTTTAGTCTATAACTGTTGACATTATTTTGGCTATCTATGACATAAGGTCCTTCAAAGATAGGTAATAACTTTGCACAAAGGTCTTGTTTTAAATTAGTTACTCTATTTGCTCTGACCAAAACTAATTGACCTTTCTCAAACCTAACTTTTTGTTTTCGCTTATTTTCCGCTCGTTTTAAGTATTTTTTTCCATTTTTTTCCATTTTAACTTTTACTTGTTCCAGTACATCTTCTAATTGTTTATTTTCCTCTTTCAGCCAATGTCGTAGTGGTGGTTCCCCTGTCATTAGAGTATGTGGTGTCATTTCTGTCACAGTGTTTGGTAGCTGGTTCAAGAAACTCTCTACTTGTGGCAAATTCCTATCCCAGTCACGATGATTGTTTATGGACAATATTCTAAGAAACTTTATAACCTCTTGGATATAACGTTCAACTGGGTTCGCTTCAGGATGTCTGATACTCGTAAAGGTAAGATTAATGTCATTTCTTTCACAAAATCTTTTGAATCTGTCATTGTTGAAGTACGTCGCGTTGTCTAGTATGCATTTATTTGGTTTTCCCACGTCTGTCATGTAATTTCTAAAGTTTTCCTGTATACTTTTAACGTTTGTTCTTGAACATGCATACAATTTAATGTATTTTGTAAAAATGTCTACGATTACGAATATATGCCTATTATTTCTTTCTGTCATTATTAATTCACTAATAAAGTCTATTGCTATACATTCAAGTTTTTTCTGTGCTAGGATATTTTTAGGAATGTTTACATTCATGTAATTTTTTCCTTTATATTTTTGGCAAATTTCACAAGTACTAGTTATTTTTTTTATTATTTGGAGGTCCTTTATGCTATAATAATTTTCTCTAAATAACAGCCATGTCTTTCGTGTCCCTGGATGTCCATTATTATTGTGTAAGTCTATTAAGATTTTCACTGCTAATTGATTTGATATTACATACAACTGTTGTTCATTTATTTGTTTTATATAGATCTCATTTACTTTATTACATTTTCTAATTTCATTTGCTCCTAAATTCAATTGATCTGCAACTATTTCTTTTAATGAAAATATTCCTTCCTTTTCTTTTAAAATATTTACCCCTATTTGTAAAGTCCTATCCTTTTTTATCATTCCATCAGATCTTGTCAACGCATCTGCTATTATATTATCTTTCCCTTTAATATATTTAATTTCAAAATCATACTCTTGGAGTAATAAGGCTCCCCTGTGAATTCTATTGTTCAACAACTTATTATTCATAACATTCAAGAGTGACATATGGTCTGTTTCAATGAAAAACCTGGATCCTAGCAAATAAAATCTTAGCTTCGAAACGCAGAAAATTATGCTAGCAAATTCTAATTCTGTTATACTATAGTGTTGTTCGTATGACTTGGTAACTCTTGAAACAAAACATATTGGTACTTCTTTCCCTTCCTGTACCTGTAATAGTACTCCTGCTAATTTATTTATACTTGCATCTGTTTTAAGTATGAATGGTAGTGAATAATTTGGATGGTACACTTTCAAATTGTTTGCAAATTCTTCTTTAATTATATTAAATGCTGTTTCTTGTTCAACCCCCCATTTCCATTTACTTTGTTTTTTCAACATAGCTATTAAAGGTAGTGTTTTTTCACTTATATCAGGCATAAGTTTCTTAAAATAATTTATAACACCTAAAAATCCTCTCAATGTTTTTAAATTTGTTGGTCGTTTATACTCTCTTATTATTTGAATTCTGCCTTCATCCATACTAATTCCTTGTGAATCCAATTTGTACCCTAAAAATGTTACCTTGTCCTGACAAAATTTTGATTTTTCCAAATTTATTTTCAAACCTGCTGTGTCTAATTCGTCCAATAATAACTTTATATGTTTTAGGTGATCCTCCATGTTTTTGGAATAAATCAAGATGTCATCTATATAATGAAGAATAAAATCGTTGTACTTATCAAGTATGGCATGTATTGTTCGTACTAAGGCTGAACACGAGCTTTGCAAACCGTATGGTACTACTTTAAATCGATATAGGACTCCATCTATTGAAAAAGCTGTATAGTCTCGACTACTTGGATGCAGTGGAATTAACCAAAAACTATGTTTTAAATCTATCTTTGTGAACATTTTTGATCCTGTTATACTACCAAATATTGCTTCGATGTTTAACGGAGCTTCGTACTGTGGTGTTGTATATTTATTAATGTTCCTAGCGTCTAGACATAGTCTTAGTTCACCATTACTTTTCTGCACCACGACTTTGCACCTACCAAAACTACCTTTGGCATTCCACAGCAATATTTTTCTAATTTTTGTTCTCTTATTATTTTGTAGTTTATTAAAGATATTTCTGAACCTGTGTCTACCAATATTTCAATTTTTTTATTGTAAAATATACCTGGAATTTTTATTAAACCTTTATTTATTTGTAATTTAAAATTTTTTTCTATATCAATGAATTCTCTAGGATGCTGATATATTCCTGTGCAGTATTGATAATTATTTTTGTTAAATTTTGGTAGGTTTTCTATTGAAAATTCTGTTCATGTTGAACAGTATTGTCTTGTGATGTTCCTGCTATGTCTTGTATGTCTCTCTGTATCTGGTTTACCTGTCTATTATTTCTTTCCCCTGCACTTCTGCTTCGTAGTGTGGTGTTGTCATTTCTGTCCCTATCATATTGTCTTTCTTCACTTCTACGTCTTTGTCTGTTATCATAGTAATAATTATTGTTATATCGAGATCTGTTGTACCTGTCGTTTTCATTGTATTGCCCATTGTTATTTAAATTTCTACTACTTGTATTATTTGGACCATTTCTGTCATAGTGGTTATTCACGTGATTCCTATTGTTTCTATCCTCTGTATTATACCTCCTGTCATTGTTCCTTTGTCTGTAATTTTCATTGTATCTCATATTACCATTTCTTTCCCTAAAACTCGTACCATTTCTGTCATAGTTATTATTCATGTGACTCCTATAATTTCTATCCTCTGTATTATATCTCCTGTCATTGTTCCTTTGTCTGTAGTTATTATTATTTTCATATCTATTACTTTCATTGTCTCTTCTAAAAATACTTCCATTATTATTTATTCTATTTGACAGAGTATTATAACTATTTCGCCTTCTTTCCTGGATGATCAAAAATTGACAGAGACTATCCATATCTTTAAAATTATATAACATCATAATCTCCTCTAGATTGTTATCAAAGTGTTGTATTATTAAATTGACAATATACTCTTCAGAAAATTTGCAATCTAAATATTGTGAAGTGCTATACAACTGCATAGCATATTTGTGAAAGGATGTTCCTCTATTAGGGTTATATTTCCCTCCTAACAATTCATCTTTAATTAATTTTTGTTGGGATGGACCCCAAAAATAAGTCAAAAATTTATCTGAAAATTCTATAAAAGTGTTCAACTCAGTTTCTTTATTATTGAACCATAATAAAGCCTCATCCTGTAGTTGGCTTCTTATAACCTCTTTGAAATTGGTGAAAGTTAAATTGTCAGAGAATTGATTTTTTAAATATTTAATGAAAGGTACAGGGTGTTGTCGTTTGATATTACCTGTAAATATTAATTTATTTTCATTTACTTTATTGAATAGAGTTTTAATAATCACTTCCTCACAACTTGTTTGTTTCACTTTATTTTCGGTTTGATTAATTCTTTCTTCCATTTCCGTAACCTGTCCATTCATTCTATCTTCTTGACTCTTAATTTTTTCCTGTAGGCTTTTAGTTTCTTTTTCTATCTTCTTCTCTAGTCTTTGTTTTTCTTTCTTGTTTTCCTCTCTATCTTGTACTACATTGTCTTCTAAATGTTGTATTTTCTCTTCCACATGTTCAATTTTCTCATCTGTTTCTCTTCTATTGTTGGCCATTTCAAGGACAAAATTTTCTACTGTATTATTCACTTGTTGCTTTATTTCTTTTAATTCTTGGTTGATTTTCCCTACATGGATCTTCAATTCTTCTTGCAGGATCTTTTCTAATTTTTTTATCTCTTCTTTCCTTCCTTCTTGTATTAGTGTTTTCAATCTTTCAATATCTTCTCCTCTTTGTCTGTCAAGTTGTTCCATATCTTCTCTCCTTACTTCCTGTATAACCTTTTCTAGCTTTTCTATGTCTTCTTGTCTTTTCCTTTCTATTTGTTCTCTATCTTGTCTTCTACCTTCTTGTATAAGTCTTTCTAAAATTTCCATTTCCTCTCTTCTTTTACTTTCTTGAACTTCCATTTCCTCTTGTCTTTTCTTTTCTAATATTTCCATTTCCTCTCTTCTTTCCTCTTTTCTTCTATTTTCTTGTATTTTCATTTCTTCTCTTCTTTCTTCGTCTTTCTTATTTAAAAATCTCATTAAATCTTCTATGTTGACTTCCTGCAGTGTTCTCGTTTGTTCTACTGTGGCATCTCCACTTTCTTGCATGTTCTCCTCTACATTTTCTTCTTTCTCCAGATCTCCCTCTTGACTTGGACCTGGTTTTCCTTGTTTGCCCTTTCTTGTATTTTTTTTGGACTCCATTATTGTTTATATATTTTTATTACTTCAAAAAAAAATTTTTACACCTCGTTTTTTTTTTGGTTTTCCACAAATGCCACCCACGTTGGTCGCCATTTTTTATGGTGATCGTTTTTATCCATAATATATTGTCTATTTAATATTGTTTTGATTTTATATATTTCTTAAATAATCTCAGGGTTCGCCAATTTAAAGTTCATGAAATGTATTATCACTATTATTGTTTCGATTTTGGAGACTCTTATGCAAAGTTTATACTCTACCTTGTTTTCCAGTGGAGCATTTCTTTGCATCCCAGGGGGATTCTTTGGGTACCAGCTTCAAAGTAAAAAAAAATTTCAGTAATTTCACAGGAAATTTCAATAATCAAAATTATTTTAATAATCATAAATGGGAAATTCTTCATTCATGAAGTTCATGACATTCAGCCTGATCGAAATTTGAAACGATATGAAATATAAACAAACTCTAACCAGTATAACCTAACCTTATTCCTATGCGCATGTCCAATAAATTGTTATGGTGAAGCCACTATATTTCAACATGTTTGGGTTGGCAATTGTGAATTTTCCACTAACCTATCTCAACTAAATCTAATGTTCCGAGATTTCACCGTTAGTGTCACTGACCCCGCGTTTGTTTTCAACGATCACTTGAAAAGTAAAGTAAATAACACTCCCGGAATTATTCGAATAAAATGGAAAATGTTTATGGAATCGAAGAAAAATATATGCATATATTATGTTCAGTTTACGTTGCAACGATTTATGATAAAGGCCTTTACCTGTGTGTGTTGGTTTTGTGGGTGCTCCTCTACCATCTCCTTCTGACGTTCAACGTAGACTCCATCTTGGCTGCTGGGACGTGGGACTTTTGCATTCCCAATAGAATGTCTATTTGGATTTTTCACAAGGTAATCGTCCTTTGAAACTATTCGTAGCACTTGGTACTGTCTTTTCACTTATACTCATACTCATAAAAAAAAACTGGATACTTATTTTAGTAACTTTTTGTTGCTCCAAAATTTCTCAATATTTCTGCTTTTGATATCATTTTTTTCCTCCCTTGTTTACCAAAAAAAAAATCTGACTATCAGAATATCCTAGCAACAATACCAAGATTCTATCAACTAATGACTTTAACAATTATTTATTAAATGAATACTAATTTTAAGAAAATAACATGGATATTTTAAATTAGTTTGAAATTTCTAGATTCTTATTCTAAGTCTCAAATTAGGCTTTATCATTTTCATTTATGTGAATTTCCTTAAAGCATGACTTCATGTTCAGAAATAAGTGAATGTCATACTTCCTTGGTGTTGTCAGTTATTTAAATTCATTTGAAAATTACTTATTGTTTATGTAATTCTTCTGTGTAAGTATTTCTATGATTTAATTACAATTCATACAAAAATCTTTTCATTCACTTTCATATTGTAAATTTCTTGCTTTCATCAATTTAAAATCCCCTGAATTTTGTTTGACAGTTGTTATGTCATCAGTTGAGTGTGGTTTTACTGATATTATACAGGGTACTTGAAACATTCTCGATATTGATTTGGAGAATTTCCTCTGAGATGCAAAAAATAAAAATTTTTATCTGAATTTTAAATATGCTCTTATTTTTAAACTTGTGGATTATAAAATCATGACAATATATATATATATATATATATCTTTCTATCATTTGTGCGTCCATACATTTTAAATTTACATATGTTTCAGCGTCCCCCACCTTTATGCGTCCGTATACGGACGCTCAAATGTAATCCCTTATTATTTCGTGTGAAAGAACTGCTAGTGACCTCTATCATTTTACTTTCGAACCTCCGTATTTGACAGATTACTGTCTGTGGTCGTGAGTTTCACTGTGACTTTGACGGAGTTACATATTCGCCATCATGTGGACGCTAAAGTATCACAAGTTGATCAAAATATATTCACGTGTAGTTCAAGTCATGTCCGTTGCAGCGCTACAAACGCATACTGTATACTTATTGTGGACTACATTCTGAGATTCTTCAGCGTCCGGACACATGGCAACACACCATTTGTATTCGGGAGGTTTCTACTTGGTCTCATTTATCGTTGATGGACTCAGTGGGGTAACAATGAATACACGATGAAAGAAAATTCGCATTCGAGGACGCAACAGTATTTTGCATTCGAATTAAAACTAATATGAGAATAAAAAATTAATAAATGAGTATCTGTTATTGTTAATTGACATTTCGTGTTTGAAGCAAAATGAAATATCTAGGTGATATTTTTTGCATGACTATCGTACAGTTGTGTGCATAAAAAAGTCGTACAGCAGTTATTGCTGTACGAAGCTATTGTGAGTCAATCTTAATTGAACTTCTTATCGACTTTGACAAGTAGTGTCAAAATTCAAACTATTTTTGTTAGTAACGCGCTTTTAACATTTTTTCAGCGCAATTAGTGTAATGCCTTGTACGACTCTTTTATGTACAAAACTGTACGTCTTTTACGTTCTAGAACAACAAAGAGTCACTTCGCTTACTGAGATTTTAACGAAAAGTCAACATTTGAGTTCAGTTTCCGAAAAAGAATAGTTTAGTTCTGTACTCAAGATGAAATGCAAAATGTATCTAGTATGACATGTTCGATTTGCACAGGAAGAAGAAAAAGCACAAAATCTCTATTGATTCATAAATTCCCAAAAATTTTGGTAATCCATTTAAAAAGGTTTTCTCAAACAGAAAAATTTAGAGAAATATAAAAGGTCACTATTGATTTTCCTCTAAAAGGATTAGATATGAGAAACTTCACAGCAGACAATGAAGCCCCTTGTCTATATAACTTGTACGCTTTGTTGAATCACAGCGGGTCCAAAAAAACTGTTTTCAGACGTGTGGCGTACACTATTTTTTCCGCAACCGTGGAACGTACGTTTTATGAAGTTTAATAAATAGACAAATATACCTTTAATGGCTTGCCTATCTGAATGTAGTCCAAACTATACACAGTGAGTTTAAAAAATTTGCCACCACATGGAAACTTTTTTATTATCGATTCGGGCCAAAAAATTTTAATATTCATAAAAATTGGTGCATTGCGGAATCCTTGTATTCGAGTTATAAAAATTATAAATTTCCTAACGGTGTACAGGGGGGGACAAAAAAATGAATTTTGATCAAGAGTAAACTACCATGGCTGCGATTCCAAATTTGAATATTGTTTTCAATTCTAAATAACCTCTTTGAATGCACTTTTTATAATGTCAAAAATAAGGGGTAGTTTACACCTGATCAAAATTCCTATTTTTTGTTCTCCCCTGTACACTGGAAATTTGAAATTTTGACAACTCATAGATATGCAAGTAGTCTGCCATGCACTAATTTTTATGGGGATTAAAATTTTCTGAAAAATCGATAATAAAAAAGTTTTCCATATGGTGCAAATTTTTTAAACTCACGTTATATAGTATGGACCATATTTTGGTAGGCAAGCCTTTATAGATGTATTTATATATTTATGTAGCTCTATAAAAAGTATGTTTCATCCGGTTAACAGATGGGTGAAGGTCGACCTATATTCCGGCTCTTAGAATAATTTATTCATTATATTTCTTTGTAGGACAAAATTTCGAACATTTTAGTCCATTTATTTGTATTATATATTGAAATTTGAACAGAAGATAGGTACTAAGAGAAACATTCTAATTCTTATTCAGATTAATATTCACATTAAAATTCGAGCACTTCTCAGCCTAGTCCGGGAAGTACGTACTTCCTGGACTGGAGCGGGAAGTGCTACTTTCTGAAAGAAAAACCGTCCAGAACGTAGGTTCTTCCCGGACGGTTGCCGAAAATAGTAATTTGTATATGAAAAAAATCAAATGAATATCATACAACTTTATCAATTTTTTATTGGATCGTAAATGCCCCTCAATGGATTGACAAAACTATATTATTGTTATATATCTCAAGATGGCGACCCTGAACACCATTTTGATTTTTTTTATGGAAGTCTTGTGAGATTTCACTTTGAACATCTGGTTGAGTATTTCTTGTATTTCTAGAATATCACACCGAGATATGCACCACACCCAAAATGTATGTTATAGTAGGTAGACTTGAATACTGCATACTAAACGGAAAATAACTCCATTTTCATTACAATACAAGCTTTTATTTAGTTTCACCTGTCACGGTGTCTGTGCGTTTCTAATCAAATCTTGCAAGTCAAATATAAGACATTTCTAATCGTCTGATTCAAAATTTGACAGGTGTTCATAATTTCGGTGACAATGCATTATGAAATTTTCGTTAGAGAAAAATTAAAAAAGACGGCTCTAATATGGCGGATGAGTTTTGTAGTTATGGTCCGATTCGATTCTAAATTGTATGTGGGGGTTTTTGGGGTCGGACATAATGAAATTTTTGTCAAAATTCATAAATTCAATATGGCGGCTCCAATATAGCGAACGAGTTTTGTGATTATGGTCCGATTGACTCTTAATTTGTATGTGAGAGTTTTTGGGGTCGTAGATTATGATTTTCTTGTCAAAATTCATGAATTCAATATGGCGGTTCCAAGATGCCGGACGAGTTTTGTGATTATGGTCCGATTCGATTCTGAATTGATAGGAGACGGTTTTTGGGGTAGGAGATTATAGATTTTTTATCAAAATTCATAAATCCACGACGGCGAGCGAGTTTTGTAATCATGGTCTGATTCTCTTCAAAATTGGTACGTGGGGTATTAGAGGTCGAAGATCATGAATAATTTGCTAAAATTCATATGATGGCGGACGAGTGAATATTTAGGTGGCCTCCTCAGTGAAGAGCTAGATAGTTCAAAACTCACAGGAAACGGCCCCTGTAATAACCATGCTTTCTTTGAAATGCATAGATCAATGCGTACTAACTAAAAAGCACAGAATGATATAATTAAAAAAAAAAATTTAAAGACAAGCTTTTATTCAAAGGCGCTAAAAAGTAAAAAGTAATTTCTTGAGATTTGAGTTAGATTCAAAAGCTTATTGCCACTTTCGTATTCGAAAACTTTGGGCGGCTTTCTATATATAAGTATCGGAAAGTTTTCATCTTGGGTATGGTAGTTTCATGAGAGCGTAAAGAATAGCTTGTTATATGTTAAGAGAGCATTACAATTTTTCCTCTACTCCCTCGATGAAGGGATATCGACGTGATCTGTGTGTGGTGTGTTGCATTGCCACGTGGTCCGTTAATGCGTCGGGTGGGGTAACAGGAGAGGCGCACGGTAGTACGTCTCTCTTAATTATGTGGTATTATCACATCATTGCGTTCCTTTTTGCTCGCGTAGATTTCTGTCTATACCCCAGATGAAAAGTTTCCGATACTGTATACATTTTATCAATTTATTCTTCAATTTGAATAATATGATTCTTCTCCAGGAAAATTTGAAAAATGTCGGTGCCGAGATGGCGGACGAGATTCGTGATAATAGTCGATTCAAAATTGGTATGTAACTGTTTGTGGGGTCAGAGATAATGAATTTTCTGTGAAAATTCATAAACTCAAGATGGCGGACAAGATTTGTTATTATGATCAGATTCGATTCAAAATTTGTATGTGGGGGTTTTTTGAATTCTATGTCAAAATTCATGAATTCAAGATGGCGGCCTAAGATGGTGAACGAGTTTTATGGTTATGGTCAGATTCGATTCAAAATTGGTATATAGGGGTTTTCGGGGTCGGATATTTTGATTTTTTATTAAAAAACAAAATAGTTTTTTAAATATAGTTTAAAAAACTAAAGAACGTGCTTTACTTCCAACAATGACTAAAAAGTATAAAATAATTGTCAATGTAATTACTCAAATGCAAAAAATAGTGGGGTTCCTGACTTAAGTTTTCTCGAGCTTTTGAACGCTCAGTATTGTAAAGTTGAAATCAGTAACGTAAAAAAATAGTTTGTAAGCACCCACGCTTTTTCACATTTGAGTTATTACATTGTCAATAATTTTTTACTTTTCAGTCCATGTTGAAAGTAAAGCGTGTTCTTCATTTTTTTAAACTTTTTTATTCACTTCATGGCGCTTCACAGGTTCACGAATCTCATGACATTATTTCCTAATGATGTGGAATAATACGTCTGCATATATTTAGTTACAAAATACCAGACATGGCAACACTGTCGGACGCCGAAAGTATTCTATTCGTCCAATAATCATACGGGGGGACGTAGTAAGGATAGTACAAAGTAGTGTATATTGAGGGCGTTCAAATGATAGTATAATGAAAGGACGTAAAAAATATGCAGATTATATAAATCTAAATTGTGAGTGATCCAATACTAATATTTCAATATACTTTACATTTTTGTGCTCTTTGAACCTATTGCCACCTATTGAAGGCGGAATAGTTGAATATACTTCCTCGGACGCTGAAAGCGTACTGAATAGAAAGACGCTAAAAAGATAAATAGATGTATATATATATATATATATATATATATATATGTATATATGTATATATGTATATATATACAATTGGAAAGATTATTTGGGTAAGCAGCAAGCAAAACGTGTACTCTTTTAACATTATATTTCCAATATTTCAACAGTGGTTACTGTCACCTTCAGGGAAGCCACAATTTATAAGCGAATGTATACTAAAATGAAGTGAAGCCCAGTAACAGCTATACTTACTGTGTCTTTGAAGTTGATTGCAAAATTATGTGATGAAAGTGATACATTATCGAATGGGAAACATGAAGTTGATAATAAAATAACATTAAAAGGCCAATAATTAAAATAATTAGTCAATTAATACACATTTTTAAAATTTATATGGATAATTTCCACGTGTGGAATACTCAGCACGTGTCTATCATCTTGGTTAGGAAACAGACAAATGACATATGTAATTAAAAGAAGAAAATTATGAAATTGAAGTTTGACAGGTAGAGTCCACGATTTGGCCTCTGCTTGCGAGTGAACCAGCCAATTGTACCAACTCAGAATTGTTGGAAGAATTATTTAAAGATTAATTTGAAACATTATTTGACAGTTGTTCTGTCGGTTTTTTATCAATGAGTAATAAATATGAATAAATTTCACTTAAATGTTTCCCATTCGATAATGTTGTATCACTTTCATCACATCATTTTGCAATCAACCTCAAAGACACAGTAATTATAGATGTTACTGGGCTTCACTCCATTTTAGTATACATTCGCTTATTAATTGTAGCTTCCCTGAAGATGACAGTAACCACTGTTGAACTATTGAAAATATAGTGTTAAAAGAGTACACGTTTTGCTTGCTACTTACCCGAATAATCTTTATCTTTCCAATTGCATCCTGACTAGTCAGCAAAGACTACCGTTCTACTATATATATATATATATATATATATATATATATATATATATATATGTGTGAAAGGTAACTTATCACTTCCAAAGTAGATACACAGGGTACCATGACACCTCATATATAACGTTGTGACTTCCGATACTGGAAGTCACAACGTTTTGCCTTGTTTGCGTCGGATTTCAAATCTAGATGGGATTCTAGTCAACATATCAAAAATTGTTGTGGAAGTCATTTGGGCCCCCCAGTACTCAAAAGTTATAGTTTTAGTTCGCCAGTATATCGATGGCGCTGCGATCGCGGTTATTTCCCCATTTGCAGATTCATCTAACACGTTGGCACTTCCGTCATCTAAAAAGTACGCTGTTACTTCTGGGTTATGATCATTCGTGTGTGTGTGTGCATTGAAGATTTATGTTCAAAATGAATAGGGGTAAATTGATGGTGACAATGGCCAGAAGTATAACTATAAACTTTTAAAAGTCCAAATTTACACTTTAATTCGTTTAGTTATCGCACGTGTTCATGTATAGAATTAGGCGCGGATAGTCATATCAGATTCATAATATAATGTATGTCTATATTTCGAAGAAGTTTACAAATACGAGACGTTTCATTATAGATATTTATATTATTAGGGTATTAATGAAGTAGTAGCCGTGAATTTTATCCGAATTACATTCAAATATTTATTCATTCACTGTCAAACTCACCTTTCGATTTGGAGGATGAATTAATGGTAATATGAACGTCTCGGCACGCCAGGCAACAGGACGGTTACAATTACAATAACAAAAAGGACCCGGCAACGGCCTTATGGAAAAATTGTCACTGGTTAATTTTTCTGCATTTTTGGTAGGCCTAACTCAATCCTATAGTTAGTTTTGGAGATACAGGGTGTCGAAGTTGGAATGTGGCAATTTCTCTAAAGTAATATTATAACTCTCAGGAAAACGTCTTAAATGAGGATGTATTGGGCGACAAATATTTACCTGCCCATGAGGAAATAATTCGAGACTTATTTTTGATAACAAATATTGTTAAATACAGGGTGAGTCAAATATTATTCAAAAAGGGATTCTTAATCAACACACTAGAATTCTCATCGTTCAAATTTGTCAAAATTAACAAATTCAACATTTTGTATAGGGTGAGGCAAAAAGTGGCACTTTTTTCAGTGATATTTTGTATATTTTCATTTAAATTTTGAGCTGTAGGGATACTTGAGTACAAACCATTCAACATACTTCTGGTCCGAAATTGATGTACAAACGCTAGGTGATGACAAAAATTGCGATTTTTCTTTCAATTCACCCTGTAATTAAAAATTTCGTCTCTTAAATTTTCCAATTTTTTGTCATCATCACTCGTAGTTTGAGTGAGTACACTATTATGATGTCAAACAATTATGGCTTTGCTATGAACAGTTTTTGGAATACAGAGGGTAACAAAGGGCCAGGTAGCTCAGTGGTACGACTTTCGCGTGCCCGAGACGTTCGAGGACCCCCCCGCCATGTTTAGGAAGAGCAAGGGCGTCTTCCAAATATCTCCGAGTAGTTAACTCGGAAAAAGAGGGAACCACATCAGGAAGCGACACAGACTCCCGTCGCGGAATGAAAAGGAAACAAGCCCCAAAGACCCCGAAAACACCTCTAAGAGCGCTTAAGGTACAGATACAACAGGATATACTCGTTAAACCCGGTGCCCGTGTAATTAGTGGTGTTGTCCCCAGTGCCCCCTGCGAAAAGACGCTTATCCCTGATCCCGAAAAGGATAATGCCCCTCCTACTGACAAAGACAGTGTACCCTTTACTGAAAAAGACAGTCCTAGTGCTAATGCCCCTTGTGTAAATAATCCTGATATTATATCTATTTCCTCGTCAAATTCTTCCGAGGGTAGGTCACCCCCAGAGAAGAAAACTAGGATGGCCAACAATGAAGACAACACAGAAAATCTCATCGGAAATTCAGTTCACCCTTCGACAGAAATGGAAAGCGGAGTGAACGAAGAACCTGTCACAGGAAATCAGTCTGAAAAGCCGAAAACCCAGGCACATTCAAATTCCAGAACATCGTCAGACTTGGAAAGATCGTTCCGTATATGGGACCGAACTAGCCTAGAGGAAGAACGTCTCGAAGATATGCTCCAGGGGAAGAAACCCACAACTAGCCGCAAGGCTAGCACACCATTAAATGTGACGGAGGAAATGGGAAGAAGCAGCATCTCTCCCGTACCCGTCGTCACAGTAAATTACGCAAGTGATAGCGGCGACATGGCTAGCCCGCGCCAGGGGTTGGGAGTCGCACCCTCGTCAGAGTCTCCTCTCTCCCCGGTGGATCGAGTAGCCGGGGCTAGGAGTGGGGATGATGACGTGGGGTCGGCTCATCCCGTGAAGAGCGATAGCCATGCGCATGCTCATATCATGCGTAATGAAGAGGAGTGTGACATGCAACCTACACCCTCTCAAGATGTGTCTATCGCTGAGGATTCACAATCCAACTCCCATCTCTCTTCAAAGAGTGAGATAGAAAACACATCAGTGGAGGCGGACAGCTGTAGTCCCGCCCCAGAATTCTCGTCTAACGAAGATACCGCTGAAAGGCAGCAGCATGCCCCCGACAAGAAGCCGCCACCGGACATTCCCCACGGAAGTGCAGCTACTACGTCAAGCAGCGAACCAAATGCCGAGAAGCTAATCAACGACGTCCAACACTCGTTCGTATGGACTCGAGAAAACCCCGAACACCACGACGATAATGCTATGAACGTAAGTCTTTCCACTATTCAACATACTTCCCAAGGCGGTTGTAAGCTCTTAGAAAAAGATGTGGAAAACAACGAAATTCCTCTAAGTACAAACGTTAACCACACTTTCCGAAGCACTTGCAACAGTATTGAGAGAAATGATAAACTTGATAATTTAACACCCACTGTTCACCACACTTTCGATAACATTGATGGGGGTTCTGAGGAGGTTGCTGACGGAATAAATACCGTTCACCACACTTTCCAAAGGACTTGCAGAGATGTTGAGAAAATCTTAAACAGCGAAAATGTCACAAGTGCCGTTCACGACACTTTCGAAAGCACTTATAATAATCCTGAGGAGACTGTTGTTGACGCCGTTAAAAGCGTTCACCACACTTTCCAAAGAACACATAAAAATCTCGACGAAATTCAAAGTGCCAAAAATATTACAAGTCCCGCCGTTCACGACACTTTCCAGCGGACTTGTGATATTCCCACCAAGCTGGCTGAAGATAAAACACCAAGTCCCGACGTTCACCGCACTTTCCAAACCGGAGAAAGCTGGGAGACGTTGCAAACGAATGAAATAGACAGACAAAAGAAGATGAACTTAGACGCTTTGACGTCGAAGCTGCTATTTGAGGAACTTCGACGCAGACACATCGAAGACCAGGTTAATTACGCATTAGATAGCACTTGGAAGAAGTGGCTGGAGTTCATCGACTCGCAGAACATCGTAGAAAAGGACAAGTCCAGTATTCACGACACTTTCCATAGCCAATATGTTGTGGAGTCTCGAGAAGCCATTCAACACACCTTCCAAAATAAAGAAAACGACGAATCGTCATCGGAAGAGTCGGAAGGACAAGCAACTGGTAGGAAAATAGTCGTCCAGGCGCAGATCATAAGAGAGCCAGAAAGGTCGGATGGCCTAACAGACCATCCCTATATAGGCGCATCTGGCACGCACCGACTTCCGACAACCAATATGTCTTGGAATGATATCATGGACGAAGAAAATTTGGAAAGTGTGCTGAAAGCCAACGATGGCTTAGAGGCACATGACTTGACGAATAATCCACCCTCTGATAAAAAGGAAAGTGTGTTGAACACACGAAATACGGAAAGTGTGTTGAACGCACAGACTTCGGAAAGTGTGTTGAACACAAAGACATTGGAAAGTGCGTTGAACACACAAAAATCAGAAAGTGTGGTGAAAAGATCAAAAACGGAAAGTGAGGTGAAAGATGAGCAGAGGAGATTGGAAAGGGTGGCGAAAAGCTACTTTGCAGATAAACTCCAAACACCAACGGAAAGTGGGGTGAATCTCCGACTTGTAGAAAATAGGCTAAACATATTGGAAGGTGTGGTGAAAGCCAACCGAGACGAAAGTGTGGTGAAAACCAAAAGAGAAAGTGTGGCGAAAGCCATACTAAAGGAAAGTGTGGTGAAACACAGAAAAATTGAAAGTGTGGTGAAAGCCCCTGAGGACTTAGATAAAATTACCACTGTAGAATCGGAAAGGGTGCTGAACAAATCTAGAATCGAAAGTGTGTCGAAAGCCATGGAAGGTGTGGTGAACACAATAGAAAGTGTGGTGAATAGACCCATAAAGAATCCAGATGAAATGAAGGGCTTTGAAAGAGCCATTTACCAGATGGTAACAAATAGAGAGAAGGAAGAAAAGCTTAAGAAAGAAAGAGAAGCTAATGAGAAAAGGGAAATTGAGCTGAAAAACGCAAATAAAGAGAGAACCAAACTGTTGGCAAATAGGCCTAAAATAGTATCAAAGCCGCAATCGAGCTCCGACTCTGAAACAGATCGCAACATTACACCGAGAAAGAGGGTTTTTACTAGGAGGAAATCAAAGGAAGAAATCCAACCCAACTCCCTGGAGAGTATAGAAAAACGAATGGCTGAACTAAGGAAAATTGTCGAGGACAAAGTCAATATAAAAATCAAAGACTACATTGCCAAGCAGCAAGAGTTGGTGAAGGAAATAGACGACTTTCCCGATAACGTAATCAAAGCCGCTGCAATCCCTAAAATCCAAGCGCACTATAGAAACATCTATAGAGCTAAATATAGGACTGAAATGGATAGACTCGGCGAGCTGAGAAAGGTCCTACAGTCACCAAATCGAACATCTAGGAAGAAATTAGATTTCACTCCTATATCGGTCCAAGATAAAGAAGGTTTCATAAAACCGAAAACCACAGCCAAACCTAGGCAGGAGATAGTAGACAAACCAATCGCTACCACTAATGCCTTCGGAACCTTAAACAACAATGAATCGCTATCCTCCACTGGAGAAGAAGAACCTTCAAAAATGCAGAAGCGGGTACAACCCCAGATTAGCAAAACAACAGACAAACAGCCCACAACAACAAATAAAAACCCTCCTCCGAAAAGCGATA